>WAAF01006355.1:218787-316984 GCA_013400475.1 Tricholaema leucomelas | reverse complement strand
GTGCCTGGAGGTGTTGAAGCCAAGCCTGGCTGGGGCACTTAGTGCCACGGTCTGGTTGCCTGGCTAGGGCTAGGTACTAGGTTGGGCTGGGTGATCTTGGAGGTCTCTTCCAACCTGGCTGATTCTCTGATTCTGTGATTAGATGATGACATCTGTCACTAGGACAGCAACCATGACACGCAGTGGAAGGATAGATTGTCCCTGATTTTTCCATGTCATTTAGAATTCAGCCTTTTAATGAATTGTCACCGGCAAGGATCAGAAGCAGAATGTGGCTCTGTAGTTTTGTGTCTTCATAATTTATTGAGAAGATAGCAGAGCAGTTCCTGCTTGATCCTTATTAACGAGGAGCTGTGCTCATACAAGCAGTTATGCTTTGTCACTTGGACCTGAGGGTAGGCAACAGCTGAGCGTTGGAAGAGATTGCCAGAGGAAGGATGGATGCCTGCCTTGGGGCTGTGCCTAAGAGAAGACATCTTTCTGGATGGTGTCACTTACAGAAATGTGCATTTACAGCTAAGCACTACAGAGCAGGCAGTGTAGATGGCTGGAGCAGCAGGAAGCCTTCCCTGCCCCAGTGGTGTACGTCCACAGTGCAGAGACAGCGCAGCTTGCTTCGTTGTCAGGGCTTACTGCCATGGTTCCACTGCACTGCTAACAGCAGCTGAGTGTTTGCAGTCACAACCAGCTTGCACCTCCTCACACTATGCCATGTGGGTGAGATGGCAAACAGCAGCAGCTCTGTGAAAGGCTTTTCTGGGCAATAAGGCTTGTGACTGGACCTAGCTGCTCAGATGAGGCTTTTTGGGGTGGCTTTACTTTCTTGGTGGTGGTTTCTGTCCTCAGTCCTTACTCATTTGGGATTAGATCAAAACTAAAATGCATCTTCAATCTCCGTTACAGACCTGAAATTGTCACTGGCTCTGTCTTTAGTCAATGAAGTAAAGCACTCATGAGGCCCATTTCAAGCCTCCTAAGGCCAGAAACAAAACACTCTGTGGCTCCATATCAGTCCCACAGAGTTAGCACCGTTGTGGTTCTGAGCACAGCTCCAGGGAACACACATAGGCAAATCTAGGAGCAAAGCAAGGCCCTCTTGTGCTGGCAGATCCTGCTGACTGCAGCAGCAGCTCTTCAATGAAATGTTTTGACAATGAATTCAAGTGGCTCAGCCCCACAGGTTCCAGGCACATTTCCCTGACAGCTCCATTCTAATCCTGAGTTCATATCCATCCCCTGGGCCTGCTGCAGACACCTGCAGAGAAAGACTGATCCCTGCAAGGTGGCCTGTGTGCTGCCAGTCGATGTGCTAGCTCTGAAATCCTTGGGTGCTCCTGCACAGCTTACAGCTCTATTCTGGACAACAGAATCACAGATTTACCTAGGTTGGAAAAGACCTCTAGGATCATCAAGTCCAACCGTGCTGGAGAGGTCTAGAGCCTCACTGACTTGGGCAGAGAGCCTTCTAGAAGATGCTGGTGGGAAACCCAACGTTGGTGAGATGGTCCCAACTGCACCAAGTATCTTTCTTAGGACTACAGAGAGGTGCTGGTGCCTGCAGAGGATGCAGGGCTGGAGCCTGCTGAAGGCGTGGACAGCTACTGCCTGACATCCCAGGCAAAGCAGGGCTCCTCCCTGCAAGGACCTGACTGGTGAGGGAAGAGGGCATGGAAATGGGAAGGAAGACTCGGGGAAGACTTTCTGAGACTCCTCAAGAGAAGTGATGCTGACACTCTGCATTTGAGCTCTGTACACTGGGGACATTCCTCCCCTGGCACTCTGAACCCATGGGAAGCAGAGACATTTCAGACAGCAGCGTCACTGCCAGCAGTACCTGAGAGAACCACTCTAGTGCTGCCTTTTCTTCAAACTGAATTATTGAGGAGGTAGTTCAAAACTGATCAGGATGAAAAACACAGCATGAGGCATCGAGGCTGGAAAGGTAAAGTAGATCCTGATTTTCTAATTGAAGGCTTTTACTGTATTTTGTATTAGGCAGATCTGGAACAGAAGGCTCAGGACAATGGGAACAGTCACCAAAAACCCACATGCCTTCTCAAAAGAAACCACTGCAACCACTGACTTAAACAATCATCCTCTCTGCTCATCAAACAGATGGGCTGCAGAGTGCCTCAGCTTTCACAGGAGCTCTGCCTGCTAAATCATGGCTTAGGGCATGAGAAATGAGGATCTGAATCCCATCAGGGCAAAGCAAGGCAGCTTCCTGTCTGAGCACTCCAATTCCTGAGCTGCAATGTGTCACATCTTCGAATGTCTTCCTCTGGGAGTTCTACTGCAAATCTAAGCAAAGTTCCTCACTGGGTTTAGGTCTCTGTCCCTTACTATGCCTAGAACTCTCTGCAGAGTTATGGAATCATAGAATGCTTTTGGTTGAGAGCAGAGGGCCTCAGAGCCTTGTCCAACCTGACACTGAATGTTTCCAGGGATGGGGCATCCAGCACCTCTCTGAGCAACACGTGCTGGTGTTTTACCACCCTCACTCTTAAACAGTGATTCCTTCTACCCAGTCTAACTGCACCCTTTAGTTCAAAATCGTTACCCCTTCGGTCCTATCACAGCAGGGCCTGCTAAAAAGATTGCCCTCATTGCTCTTCTCGGGTCCTTGTGAGCACTGACAGGCTGCAGTAAGGTCTTCTTCAGGTTGGATAACTCCAGTTACTGCCTGAGCAGAGCTTCTTAGGGTAGTGGTTGGAATTCAGATCACCAAGCACTGTCCAAGTCATGATCCTGGGCACTTTTGTTACAACCTAATGCTGTAAAATGCAGTGGGTTACTGTTCCATATGTTTCTGTATTTCTATGTGTCCAGAGAGGAGTATATCCAGTGGATAATATGCACCTTAGCTTACTACTGGGAGATGTAAGAAGTCTGCAGTAATGATAGAAGCTCAGCAGCCAAGCCATGATTTGTGATACGTGTATAACCAACCTGGGCCCCACACAGGTCTGGCAGTGAGCAGTCACAGCTTGACAACAGCTGGTTGCCTGGCAGAAGAGACCAACCAAGAGTCAGTCCTCCTGCCTGCATGCTCAGCTGCATGGGCTCCCAGCTGTGCATGTCTGAACCCAGACTGTGGAACTGTGCCTGAAGGGACCACAATACATGGCAGCTTCCTCAGAGAAGGAGGAGGCAAAGCAGTGCGAGGAGCCAGAGACCTGGGCTCTGGGTAAGCACATCTTTCAGTGCCCAGAGCTAACAGCTTGTCGCTGCACCAGGGGCTGCAGTTACTACATTTTGCTCTTTGTTTCTGTCTCTTTTACAACGGGGAGTGATTTGGTGGTGAGATCCTCCAGCAGAGGCAGCTTGCAGACAGCACAGGCCTTTCCACATGTCCCAGGCTAGAACACCACAGACCTTGCTACCAAGAACACAACTGCAATGTTTAATCTGGGGGAGGCAGAGATAAGGCTTCACCATTCCCCCTTTGTGTCTCTTTCTGTCAATATAAACCTAAAGCTATAACATTTTTCAGGGCTTTTAAGTGCCTGCAGATGCAGATAATTAGTCTGTTCTGTTTTAATATGTTCTCTATCCTAAGCCCCAGCTTCTTGTTATTGAAGTCCAAGTGATGTTCATGTGAGAGCTGTGGGTGTCACTCAGGCCGCTGGTTAAAGGCACACGGGAAGTGGTTTGGCACTGGAATGTGGCTCAAGGCAGCAGGAGCTGACTGAAGGAGAGCAGGGGAATTATCTACCAGCTGGAAAGCGAAAGCTGTCCATTTTTCTCAAGCTATATTGTCTGCCTGTGACTTTTTAATGGCCTAAAAACCTAGGTCAGGTAAAATGTGCCTGTCCCAGAGTAAAAAACTGTGGATGTTCAGTGAAATATTCAGTTAGCTTGGAGTAACTTTGATCTGTCATATTCAGGCTGTGTAAAAAGTCACACTACCAGAAATTAGATGATTTCATACTGGGAGGGTCTGAATTCACGAGAGCCAAATGGAACAGGGCATGCAGAAATGCTGTCAGGCCAAGGCCTATGAAGAATGAAGGTAAAGAAGCCATGATCTAACAACAGGAGCTTTGGAGTGGAGCAATAAAGAGAAAGGTGTCAAACTGAGCTACCTGATGATATTCATCTAGGCACACAGGAGCTGTTGAACTGCTCCCCGCAGCAGGTCATCTGCAGCTGCAGTCAACCAGAGGCATCAAAGCAGCAACAGTAACCAGAAGTGTAAAAAGCCTCCAGCTCTGCTCCCGCAAGCTATGAGCCAGCTTGACAGCTGAGCTGGACTACTGTGTGAAAACAAAGCTTTTCTGTGCCCATAAATAATAGAAGACAAATATGACCTGCTTGTGCTTACATTTTTAAAGGGAAGCAATACCCCATAGGACAACCTTGAAGGAGACAAGAACATAATCGTGCTGGTGAAGCCACTTGGACATTCATACAATTCTCTGTGAGGACCCTCACAACACTGTTACAGAGAGGGGCCAAGGTGGGTCCAAGCTGGAAAAACATGGAAACAAGCCAATTCACACTGCAGGCAGGTTTGCAGAGGTATCCAAGACAAGGACAGTACTTGTGAGCATAGTGGGGTGAAAATACTGCTGGTGAGACAGGCTCAGCTGAGGCAGTTAAACTGGAAACCTTTTGCAGCACACTGGAAAGTTTGCACTAGCAGTGAGGGTCTGAGTGATGCACGGCAGATGGAATGCACTGTGGGTGTATGGGGAGTCATGGACGAGGGGGAGAAGGCCTCTCAGGCTACATGCTCTGATTCACAGCAAAAGGGTCTGTGAGACACCACCAATATCTCTCTAAAAATGTTGGCTCAGCAGAGATCAGAAAGGTAAAAAGAAGAGCAGGATTTTTGGGGAAGGAATGGAGAACAAAGCAGAGGACTCCAGTTAGTACTTCTCTCCATGATCTGCCCCCATTCTAGTTGATGCATGCAGCTTCAAGAGGAGGCTGAGACAGAAGGAAGATAAGAAAAACAATGACACAAGTGACCCAAGGAACAAAGCAGTTTTGTCCAAAGAGATTTAGAACACAGGTAGGAAAAGCAACAACTGGGGTGGGGAAGCAGTGTGGTGATAAATCATGAGAGGAATGAAGAGGGACAATTGAGAAGTGGTGGTTTGTTGTTTCTTATTATCACATCTGGCCCAGCTATTGTTCACTGGAATCATTGTGCAGCAAGAGAAAAGGAGAACAAGAGGCATGGAAAGAATGCTGGGGGGACTATTACTCAGTTTTGTCCCAGGTTTTATCGTCTCTCCTAGCTTTCAGGCTAGGTAGATCCCAGAGGTCATCCAAGCAGGCAGTCTTTATGGCTTTACGTTCAGCATGCCCAAGCAGCTCAGAAAAGTACCTAGACAGAAGAAAGGAGAAGAATATGTTCATCCACACTCAGAAAAGACAGGAAATGAACAGGTTGAATTCTACTGCAGATTTCCTTTTAGAGTGAAACCCTCTCCCGCCACAGGATCCTTCATTCAGCAGAGCAGTTTGTTACGTTGCTCTTTCCTTTGGTGGTGCATGTGAATAGAATTTGCAGTCAATGCATTTCTCATGCAGTTTTCCTAATGAATGTTATTGAAATGATCTTTTACCAACTGTCTTTGGAACTGTGTCATGGTCCTTAACATATAGACATGGAAAGTTGCAGCTGGATCCTCTTGTTCCTCCTGTGCTGAAAATGCAATATCTACTGCATCACATAGAATCATGGAATCAGCCAGGTTGGAAGAGATCTTCAAGCTCATCCCATCCAACCTGTCACCCAGCCCTATCCAGTCAACTGGACCATGGCACTAACCAGAACTTCAGCAAGACAGCAGCTCCTGGAGGCTATGTTTGAGTTCATGTGGAAGGCTTGGCTTTGGATAACAACTCAATTAATTGCTGGAAGAACACCTAAACTTCTCCACTTTGCTTCAAGCTGATTGTGCATTCCAATTTAAACCTGGCAGCGTGAGATAGGCTGTGAGGGGGTGGCAGGCTTGCTCTGCTCTCATAAACATGTGAGTGGGGCTGCTCTTCTGCAAAACACCTCGAGGAGCACTACAGCACGACTCATGGCTTTGCCTTGGGTAAGGCAACAGACGAGAAATCCTAATGGGGCTGAGGCTGCAAGTAGGGAATGTTTTCCACGGGTTTTAATAAAGTAGAACAGTAGAGTCAACATTTCTCTGCTCTAAGTACCTCAGCAGGACTCCTGCTGCAGGACACTATAATCCGGTCACAGAGCTCCTTTTGACCACCATCTCTTCATTAAGTGCTAACGATAATGGGCACAGCAAGCGACAGCAGGATTTATTCATGACCAAAGGAAAGCATAGGCAGAGGTGTGGTGCCTGCTGCCTGCTGAGGGGTGGTTGCGGCCAGGGGGAGGTTGCTCTCTTCTCTCAGGTGGCCAGCGCCAGAACGAGAGGACACAGCCTCAGGCTGCGCCGGGGGAAGTTTAGGCTCGAGGTGAGGAGAAAGTTCTTCACTGAGAGAGTCATTGGACACTGGAATGGGCTGCCCGGGGAGGTGGTGGAGTCGCCGTCCCTGGAGCTGTTCAAGGCAAGGTTGGACGTGGCACTTGGTGCCATGGTCTAGCCTTGAGCTCTGTGGTGAAGGGTTGGACTTGGTGATCTGTGAGGTCTCTTCCAACCTTTGTGATACTGTGAGACTGTGATACTGTGATACCTGCGCTTAGCTTCCCTCAGCTGTGCTTCATTTTCAGCATTCAAGAACAGCACGACCCAGTGATGTGCTCTTAGCCTTTTCACTGCAGGTAAAGAAGAGTTTCTGAATTACATTTCCAAGTCCACTTGCCTCAGGGATTAAAAAAAAAGTAATAATATCTTGGATCAATGAGTTCATAGATGTGAATTTAATCCATTCTTAATGTCGCATGGATGTGGCTCAACAAGGTTCCCTGCCAGCAATTTTCTGCTGTTCCTTTAGAAAAAAAAGTAATTAATGAAACAAGCTGAAGCTTGTTCTGTAATCCTCTCTCAAAGGCTGTATTCGTACATTTCTCAATAAGAATCAGGAGCTGATTAAAAATGAACCTGCCTGAATGGTCAGAGCTGTTGGAACAGAATCTGTTGTTTAATATGAGGTTTATGAATACTGAATTGCACTTCTTTTCTCCTTTTCCACTCGTGG
The DNA here is from genome assembly GCA_013400475.1 of Tricholaema leucomelas. Taxonomy (NCBI): domain Eukaryota; kingdom Metazoa; phylum Chordata; class Aves; order Piciformes; family Lybiidae; genus Tricholaema lacrymosa; species Tricholaema leucomelas. The sequence continues at coordinate 309,862 of WAAF01006355.1, read as the reverse complement.
TAGAATGTGATTTGCTTTCAGCAAAGACATCCTCGGATGAACTAAAGTTCATTAGACAGCCCATGCATATCAATGACATCTATTAAATGTGATTACAGTCTGAGAGCTTACATCTAGTCCAGATCCAAGATTTCAGAGAACAGAAATCTCTCTCCTGGGAGACATGGATACGAACCCCTTCGCCTGACAGAAGCCAAAGACACTGTTCTAGTAGCAGGAGCACTGGTTAAAAAGCCGTGCCATGGTAGCACAATGCTCATCCACCTCTGCCTATGTGGCTCACTCTGCCCTGTTTGAATTCCTCCACTGTCTGCTGCAGTCCTGGGGAGGGAAAGGTACACCTGGAAATGCAGCAGGCAGTGAGCACAAAGCTGAGAACTGTGCTGCTGTTCCCTCTGCTGCTCATCCTGCTGCATGCATGACCCGGGCCCTGCAATTCACCACTGCCCTGACACAGGTAAAAGACAAGAGCAAGACCTGCTTGGGTTTGACAAGAGAAAATTGACATGATCTGCCCACAGGAGACAAGCATAGCCCCAAATCATAGAACCATAGAATCAACCAGGTTGGAAGAGACCTCCAAGATCACCCAGCCCAACCTAGTACCTAGCCCTAGACAATCAACCAGACCATGGCACTAAGTGCCCCAGCCAGGCTTGGCTTCAACACCTCCAGGCATGGCAACTCCACCACCTCCCTGGGCAGCCCATTCCAATGCCAATCTCTCTGCCAACAACCTCCTCCTAACATCCAACCTAGACCTCCCCTGGCACAGCTTGAGGCTGTGTCCCCTTGTGCTGTTGCTGGGTGCCTGGGAGAAGAGCCCAACCTCATCTGGCTACAAAATGGACAGCCTCTTTGCCCATCTCTCTGAGCCATGTCTTTCAGCCTAGGACTAGAAGTATTTAGCATTTTCAGCATCTGAGGCCCCATATGTTTGCAATCTAATGTTGTAACTAAGCCCCTCTGGAGCCAGAGATCTGTGCTAGTGGTTGCATTGAGAGCCTGGGTTATAGACATCTTCTTTGCTTGCTAAAGGAAAGACATGCAATGAAAAGAAAAGAGTAGTTGAGTTTTCCCTTCAACTCCTCTGCTTGGAAATCCTTGAAAGGAAAAGACTGCTGTTGGCAGAACTGTGACAGGAACAATGTACAGGACAGAAAAGCCAGTGCAGGCTGAGGACTGACATCTGTCACAGGATGGCTTTTTTCCACCTCTTCTTCTGCAAGGAGGCACTTCCTTCCAACACCAGCTGCTTCGCTGAAGGGTTCTTCGGTGTTCTTCCTTCTCTTCCATTTGGCCTTCATCTCAGAAGGTTTCAGTTCTCCATTTCCACTGTGTACTCTTATTGTTTTACATGGAAGAGCTGGCAGAAAAAAAGAGAAATCAGTCAGAAATCCCTTCCAAAGAGTTTTTAGCTGTCGCTGATCTGCGAAGATTCCTATGTTCTAGGTCATCAGTAACTCTTCTACTGACAGTCTCTGGGAACTGGAAAAAGCCAAAAGCTCCACAGCAATTTCTTCCCCCTGCCCCCCTGCTCCCCAGCACTCAGTCCATCTGCACTAGGACTCCTTCTCCTTCCCATGACCTAAACACAAGTGGCCCCTGCACACCACCCTCTCTGCCCACGCTGCCATGAGCGGTAGCACAACACTGAGAAGGAGAGATGTAGAATTGCTTTAGGGCTTGGTTTTGCAGCTGCTCAAGTTTGGAATTGACTTCGCCTTCAACCTAGGGCTGCAAAGGGAGTGTCTGGCCCAAGGAAAGCAGCGGCACAGCTCAGCAGACTCACACACAGGGTGGCTGGAAGGGGATTGACTGGAGATGGAGTTTGACAGCCACCTCCCTGTGCCAGCAGCACCCTCACAGTCTGCAGGGGGAGAAGCAAAGATGGGGAAGAAATAGATGGATGAAACGATCATAAAATAAACTTCCTTTCCAACTTCAGTAAGTAGGGGACACTAGAAATTGGGGGTGTGCCCTTTTTCTATCCTCTACCTCCAAGTCAGTTCTCCTGTTTGTCTCTTTCTGTGGCTGTGTTTGGAGGACCAGTTTGGAGCAAAAGATTCCAGACTGCACAAATTTGGCAGGGCATTAAATTAGGATAAATTAGCAGCAATGCAGTAAGTTTGACACAGTTCCTCACTGGTGAGGCTGCACCATGAATCCTGGATTCGGTCTTGGGCCCTAAGAAGTCCTATAGGACAAGAGGAAATGACCTAAGGCTGTGCCAGGGTAGGTTTGGATTGGACATTAGGAAACTTCTTCACTGAAAGGAGCATAAACCATTGGAACTGGCTTGCCAGAGCAGCACGGTGTAGACACGGTGCTCATGGACATTGGTCAGTGGTGACCTGGGCAATGCTGGGTTAATGGTTGGGCTCAATGATCTTAAAAGCCTTTTCCAACCTACATGATTCTTGCATTCTGTTTGTTTAAAATGTGTATAGATAGACCCTCTGAGCTTTTTGTCTGTGTATTGCAAAGGTGTTGTGCTAATTCCAGGGCCTGGGCATACAGGCATTCACCCTGCAGTTTGGCTGTGTGCAGGTTAGTTGTGACCCCAGAGCTGACACTGTGGCTGTGCCAACACAGGCAAGTCACTGCAAGAGTTATTGTGCACATTGTGCACTGCTCTGGATTGGCAAAAATGAGCAATTTTTGCTTTTCAAAACAGCACCAGAGCTCTGTCATAAAACCCAAGGCTGTGTTTCAAAGTTAAAGCCATTAGGAGCAGTGGCTCTAGGACCAGGCTTGTTTCAGGGAATCTGGCACCAGATTTCAGCCCAGAGATTTCCTCAGTGCCTTCCACAAAGCTCAGAAATTTCAGGCTTCTGTCATTCTCTGTGTTCATCTCTGTGCTGAAAGCTGCCACTTACCCACCAGCACTCACGAGGGCTGGAGCTGCTCTGCTGTGAGGAGAGACTGAGGCAGTTCGGGCTGTGCAGTCTGGAGAGGAGAAGGCTCCCAGGTGGAGCCTTCCAGTATATGAAGGGGGGCTTCCAGTACCTGAATTGTGGCCTTCCAGTATCTGAAGGGGGGTACAAGAAAGCTGGGGAGGGACTTTTTTAGGCTGTCAGGCAGTGATAGGACTGGAACAAAGCTGGAAATGGGGAGATTCACCGTGGATGTTGGGAAGAAGTTCTTCAGCATGAGGGTAGTGAGAGCCTGGCAGGGTTTGCCCAGGGAGGTGGTGGAAGCCTCATCCCTGGAGATGTTTAAGGCTGAGGCTGTGGACAGCCTGCTCTAGTGTGAGATGTACCTGAGCATGGTAGGGGGTTTGGAAATGGACAGTGCTTGTGGTCTCTTCCAGCCCTGACTGATTCTATGATTCTATGCCCTCTCTGAGGCACCACAAGACATCCTCAAATGGTCTGGTCTTCTTGATGCTCTTCTCTTTGCTGTACCTCTTCGGAGGAATAAAGACAGTCACAGTGTTCAAAAGCAGAGAGTACTCTGTCAACCCTACAAGTCTATCTGCTCTAGACCACTTACTGCATTATGATTCCTGCCACTACGAGCACTAAGGCAACTTATTAGCACCACTCTGTGCTAAAGGAGCTTATATATAGCAGGAGTGTACATGGAATCAGACTGCTCAGCTGTGGGACAGAAATCTCCATGTGCCAGGAGAAACAGAAAAAGATTCCAGTGAAAAAACTCCTGGGCTGTTGAGCAGGACAGATATAATGATGATAAATTGCATAATGGTTGGAAAATTAAGCGGATTTAATCTCATTTCCTAACTGCTTGTGCTAGCTTAGAGGATGGGGTTTGGCAAACAACTTTTGTGATCAAACTCCAGATTTTTTTCACATCCACTTGAACTGTGCTCTTGGTCAGTCAAAATCCAAAGAGTTTATGTCTGCTGAAAATTGACCAGATTGTTTAGTTGAAGTTTCCTAACAGATGGCCTAAAATCTCCCTTTTTTTTAATAACTAAGCTATTTCCATTTCTGCCCAGAGCTAATTAGTTTTACTCAGGATCTAAATCTGATCTTCTGATTAAACAAAGCTTTCTCCTAGGCTTAACTTCATTTCACAGACATCCACACAAACAGTGTTCCAGAAGTTCTTCAAAAGCAAAAGATCTTCTATCAAAGAGTGCTCCAAGTGAAGATTTCCTTAGAAGCTTTCCAACTAACCACAAGTAATTGTTTTATTGTACACAAATGGCAACTCCCTTTGCCTTCTTCTCGAGTCATTCCATGGGCTTCAGGGAGACCCGCATCAGATCATTTGAGTCTAGTTCTGGTGACAACTGATCAGGAGCCCCTGGGTTTTTCTCCTGGGGGCTTTTCTCTAAGCCCTTTCCTTCTCAGTCTGCAGATTTTCACACCTTAATTGCTAGCGGGCAGCAGCTCCCCTCTGAGACTGCTGTTCCTCTTTTGCCTTGGCTCCTTCTGCACTCAGCTAGTGGGACCTGAGCATGCCCACTCACAGAAGAGGAAGTGTGAGGAGCTTTCAGAGGTCTCCAGCATTGCCTCCCCAGTGCCTAGCTGCAGCCTTCCAGTGCTTTCCTTCCACACTGCCCCCAGGCTTCCCATACCTCCTCTCCTGCCTGCCACATTCACCCCGGCTCTGTGCAATGACCCCAGGGTCCTTTTTCCTGCTCTGAGCAGTGACACATCACTACCACCACAGAAAGAAGCTGTGTCCAAAGCAGATACCCATTCCTATGGACAACACCATGCCCTTCCCCGAGCTGCAGCTGTACCACGCTGACACGGGCAGCGGCTGGCACTGTAATACCGACATGCACATCCCTTCCCTTGTGTTCAGGGGCACTAACATGACAACAAGGGAGCCAGGGTGAGCCCAGATGATGGTTTGTTGTTGGTTTCTCCTTCTCTTTTGTCTTCTTTTGAGGATTGACTTCTCACCTGAAATGGTGGTGGCTGCTGTCTGCCGTCCCGTGCAACACTGCCAGATCAGCCTTCCACCCATCTGCGCGGTGCATGCCCACATCTTGTGACCAGCCCTCTGCTCCCCAGCGAAGAGCCAGAAAGGTGTGAAATCAAAAGGGACCAATAAAGACAAGTCAAGTCCGTACTTCTAGGCCTTAATAGATCTGTTCCATTGCACAAAGTATGCAAGGCGACTGTTTCACTGTCACACCTTAGTTATTTACGCTTGTTTAGACAGGCTAATTGTGATGTTAAATACACCTTTTTTGTTTCTTTCTCATCTTTTTTTTTTTTCCATAGCAGGCCTTAATTTAATGTTATGTTTTAGTTCAAAACTGTTTTAACGGATTAGAAAAGTCGAGATGACAAATAAAAGGCTAACGTGCCGTGCCGATGTGATTCATTTGCACACAAATCAGTTAATCTTTTCCAAAGGAACCCCTTTAAATAATGGCTTCAACTTATCAGCTGTATCTCTGCTCTTTGTTTGCCGTCGTTATGGAGCCAGCGCTTTCCCGGTGACGCAGGGCGCCGGCAGGAAGCCTGTCCCAGGTGTACTTTGTGACTCATTCCAATTTGCTCTTCAGAGCGTTGGCAGTTCGCTCGTTAGCATCAGCGTTGGTGCCTAATGGGTACTCAGTAGGAAATCAGGTTTTCCGGAGTGTTTCACCGAGCAGCAGAAGTGAAGGCAGAGAAGGATTCCACTGGTGGCACATGGGGCTCGTGGCTACCCAGGGGCTCCTCAGGACTGGGCAGCGGCTGAGCATCACTGTCTGTCATGCCAGGAGCCACTCCGCTGCCAGCGTTTGCTGTGGCCCCTACGCTCCCCAGCCTTTGCATGCACACAGCTCTTGTGCACTGACAGCACAAAGCAGAAAGGGCAAAATGATCCCTAGGCTGAAAGAAACTTATATCTGTGTACACTGATGCTTGTTCCTGCTGTGCAACTGGGGTATCTGAGTGCCATGGGTGTTACAATCTGCATAGAGAATAGACCTAGAATCACAAAATGTTCAGGTTGGAAGGGGCCTCAAAGCTCAGCCGATTCCAACCCCCTGCCAAAGGCAGGGACACCTCCCACTAGAACAAGCTGCCCAAGGCTTCGTCCAGCCTGGCCTTGGCTGTGTAACTTTGCTCTACTTTGCTCGAATCATTTTTTTCTCACTTTGTCCTCATTTTTTCCCTTTCTGTTTTTTCTTTCCAAAGAATACTCTGGAAGAGACACTGCTTTTTGTGCTACTCGCTCAACAGAGAAATCAGTAGTCATTCCTCAACCAGGTCTTCTGGCCCTGTTGGAGGAAAAACACCAGAGGCAGCAACAAAAACTTTTCTTCCCTCCATACAAGGAAAACATTAAAACGTGAAGCCGTGTCTCATCCTTTGTCAGAAATTGTCAATCTGTGGGTAAGCAGAACTGGTCACAGTGTTCAGCTGTAAACGAGGCAGGTTTCTGACAGATGTGGAGAGCCTCTCTTGGAAAGTCTGTTAAAGGCAAACGTCTCTCTGTGCTTGTCTGCAGCTGACGTCATAAACAGCAGCCATGATCTGTTTGCACACAATGGACTGATGTTACAGGTGTGATGAACTTCTTGACTGGCACAGGCTGCCCAGAGAGGCTGTGGAGCCTCCTTCTCTGGAGCCTTTCAAGGCCTGTCAGATCCTGGAAGGACACTCCAAGGTCTCCTGGAAGCCTTCTCTTCTGCACGCTGCAGAGCCCCAACTCTCTCAGCCTGTGCTCAAAGCAGAGCTGCTGCAGCCCTCTCAGCATCTTGGTGACCTCCTCTGGACTGGTTCCAACAGTTCCATGTCCTGCTTGTGCTGGGGGCTCCAGACCTGCACACAGTACAGTGGTCTCCAGAATGCTCATCTTCAAGCCCTTTTTCAGAGGCTATTTTAAGTTATGAAGTTTTTAAAATCTAGTGTAAGAATTTAACCCTCACCAGTTATTTTTTTTTACCCTTGCTAATGCCAGCAAAACAAGTGTTGATCACTGGTGTGTATTGATGTGCAGCCACTTCCCTCTGAATCTGTGCCACTGAAATGTCTTTTCATCTGAATTCATCTAGCATTGAGTGAAATTGTCTGCTGCAGATGGAGAAGGAAAAGAAGGCAGTGGTTTTCTTTTTTCCTCTGAGCTGACAGAGCAAGAGGACACAGCCTCACGCTGTGCCAGGGGAGGTCTAGGCTGGATGTTAGGAGGAATTTGTTGTCAGAGAGAGTGATTGGCATTGGAATGGGCTGCCCAGGGAGGTGGTAAAGTCGTCGTGCCTGGAGGTGTTGAAGCCAAACCTGGCTGGGGCACTTAGTGCCATGGTCTGGTTGATTGGCCAGGGCTGGGTGAGCTTGGAGGTCTCTTCCAACCTGGCTGATTCTGTAATTCTGTGGTCTCACCCCCCCTCATTTTATTGTTAATTCACCACAGTATCATCTCATGGCACTGGCTTGGGTCAGGTTTACCGCAGACAGCTGCCGTTTAAATTTTCCCTGCCCACACACAACTCTGTCAATAACAGATGATCTTTATCTGGATCAAATCTCTGCTCAGAGCAAACTCTGGAGCAGAAATCATCAATGCCACTGGAGTACATTGCAGAGTGTGGTGGCTTTGCTTCATTTTTCAATGTAGAGTCAGTGGAGATTAAAGCATGCTATGGAGAAGGGCCCATTTCTGCAGAGAGTCAGTCAAAGACGGTCGTTAAACTCCTTCCTCTGCCAATAAACTTCCTTCCTCTTGCTTTTCCAAGGACTCTGTAAATGTCATATTGACAAAACTATCAGAAGCAGTTTGATACTTAGCACCCACATAGCTCATCCCTTTCTGTGCCTTTTGCAGCTAGTGAATGAACAGACATTTCTAGAACACAAACAGCCTCATCCTGAAGATGTCTAGAATGAATGTACAAATCCCATCCTCAGAATGCCTCCTTACCCCTACTGTCTCTTGTGAGGTCCCCCAGAGAGTGTCTTAGACAGGTCTTCAGCCATATCTCAAGAAAGGTGAGCTCAGTCTCATCCTTTGTGCAAGAACTCCTACTCTGTCCAACAGAGTGCAAAGGTTTCAGTCCCAGGTACTACAGGGAAGAGAAAATAATATTTCCCTTGTATAATAAGTGGAAGTCTCTTCTCATGTGCACTTACTCCACATGCTGGCCCAGCACCAGAACTGACAGAGATAGGAAATGGTTGGACTCTTTTCCAAACAAAGTGATTCTATGATTTTATAAAGACACTCAGACTGTGGAGCACTCTCCCAGGCTCTGCCAGAGCAAGTCAGGTTTGTGAGCCACCCAGGGTGGCTCCCCCCAAGCCCCAGATGGCAGAACCAGTCCCCCAGTCCCCCTCTCACCAGGAGGGTCCCTGCACTGTCTGTTTGCAGCAGACACGACAGCTCCCAAGAGAGGTGTGGATCCATCCCTCATCATGGCTGCTTTCCTCAGCCAGCAAGGCAACCTGGGCAGCTGTCTCACACAGGCAGTGAAATGTTTCCCACAGAGAAAACTCTGACTGCAAAAATCAGACAAGATGTCCTGAATTTAGCATTTAGAAGGTACGTTGCAGACTGTCAATCAGCAGTCTGTGAGTCTGATAAGGTCAGCTGGGGTGTCTTGTGGCACTAAGCAGAGGCAGCCTCTGAAATTCAGTGACTGAAATCTCACTGATGCATCAGCAGTACAGCCTCCTGCTTCCAGCACTACAAGCCCGGCCATGACAGGGACAGCCCTTTCAAAGCAGGGCAACCTCCTGCCAGTCTTCTGTACAAATAGTCCTACTACAGCCATTTTCTGTTCACCCTCAATGTTCTGGTGTTGATGAAGAGGTGGAACAGCTTACAGAAGTGATAAAGACAAAGCGAGGCAGACTTTGCTGTGGAATTTCTCCCACTTCAGCCAATTGGAGCTCCCTGCCCCTTTTTGGCATGACAGAAAATTGCAAGCCAGGGTAAATTGGGACTCTTTTTAGCACTTCATTGTGATGCATCATTTAAGAGCTAAGGCAGCTTTGCAGTTTTCCAGTAACACCAGGGAAAGATTATGCTTAGGCATAGCAACCCAGACTTGGGTTCACTGCTCCCAAAATGAAGAGCAAAAAAAAGGGAGAATTTAGAAAAGCACTCCAGTACAACAAACTGGTTAGCATCTACAGATGGCTTTTGCCTGGTACCTCCCAAAGTACCAGGGAAAGGGGGTGAAGACACAGATCACTGGAGGAAAACACAGAGGCACAAGGGGCTGACAGAGAGAGACACGAGGGGCTCATACACAGAGACACACTCAGCAGAAGCCCTGGCAGCAAGAGATCAGCAGTACTGCCACAGCAGAACAGTTCTCAGATGTAACCAAGTCACCATCCAATGACCCAAGACTAAGAATAACAATAAGGTGCATCAAGAGCAGAACTGTTTGTTCCAGCTCTTAGCTACGCATTTGCAATTTCGTTTGAAGTGCTAAGTAGGTCAGCTGGAGTTGGTAGGAGTTGAGTAGGTCACACCCACTGGACAATGGTTGTGCTGATCCTCTCAGTGACACTGGGTGTTCTCCGCTCAGGGAACCATCAGGTTTGCCTCTCCCCAGTGAACCGCTGTGCCCAGTTTAACCACAGCTGGCTGAGACCTGCTCTTTCCAGCTTAGACTCAGCTTCACAACTGATTGGTTGTATTGGGGCTGTTCTCTTCTGTCAGGAGAATTGTACGTTCAGGGTTGAGGTTGAGTTGGGCACAGTGGTGCATGCTCTCTCTGTTTTCAGAATGCACTGCAGCCTCTTAAATGCAAGTTTTTAAACCAAAATAATTAAGCCATATCCACGTAGGCTTCGTGGCTTGTGACAAAGCCATTAGCCCAGTGGAGTGCCTCTCCCCTACACATGCATGGTGGGAAGCATCCAGGGAGTGCTGGAAGCAATTGGGCAGCAGGAAAACTGGAGCAGAGTCCACACAGAAACGTGGTGAGCTGTCTCACATGACTGCAGTGCCACAGTCAATGGCCACAAACTCTTCAGAGGGAGCAGGCAAGGAGGAAGAGGAGGTGTGGTGGCCCTGTGTTTGAGGAAGCATTTTGAGCACCTTGGATTATTGCTGTTGACAATAAGGTTGAGTGTTTCGTGGTGAGAATCAGAGGGAAGGTCAGCAAGGTAGATGTCCTGGTGCAAAGAACAGGCACAATTAATCCAGCCTTTGGTTTGTACATGTGTGTGCAAACCTGCTGCTCTCTGCCACCCTCAGTCCAGCTCCACGTGCCCATGAGCTGGCTGCTGACCGAGTGCTGCAGCAGCCTGCTCAGCCTTCAGTCCTGTATTTATTGAGGTCTCTGGTGCCTGAATTGGAATTAGCAGTGATTACTTAGACACAGACTGAATGAATTTACCAGATGAATTGCTGCTGGCAGCCCTGTGATTCAGACAGTATTTCACAGTTATTGACTGGAGATAGATCCCAATTTGCTCTAACAGGATAGTGGCTTGGGCATCAAAGAAATGGAATTGTATTTATTAAGTCCAAAACTCTCTTGATAAAATACAATTCCTCCTTTTGTCTCTGTCCAGATGGACACGCTGTCCTTTATTCCCTTGGTGATGGTAGGCATCAGTGGGCTTGGAAGAAAAGAGCTGTGGCTTCCTGCCTCATTTCGCCAGTTGGGTGCTCAGGTGAGGTTCCTGTGGGTTCCACAGCACCACTTGCAGGATGTGAAAAACCTCACTCAGGCTTTAAGGGCTTTTCTCCACACAGGATCCCTCTTTGAGGCAGTCAGCCCAACGAGCAGCATGACACATTCACCTCTACTCCCCAACCTTCACAAAAGAACGGTAAAGGACAGGTTCAGGAAACCAAAAGAAAGAGTTTATGGAAGTAGTTGGCTTCATTTTCCCATTGCCATACTGCAAATTAATAGTTACAGGGGAGAGTTTTTTCCAGACCATTCATTTCTAAGAGGTTTATTTCAAAACAGCTGGGATATACAAAAGAAAACCCAATCACCTGGAAGAGTTCTGTGGGGTTTTATCAGTTATGATGAGTTTTGTTTACTGGATTTGGGAGCCACAAGTTGATAACTCTCCACTCCCGGAGTTACCCCAAGAGGGTAACTCTCCAGGGCCAGTAGCTCCTCTCTCAGGGAAACACTTGAAACCCGGTGGCAGAAGTGAACAAAATGTAAGTGTAGTAAGGATAGTAGCAACGCCAGAGTCCTCCCCCTGCTGCCCCGGGCTCCACCTGTGGAATGCATTTCATTCTGGCAGGAGTGACTGCAGCACCCACTCAGGTCAGTAGGACATCTGCCACTTTACCAGGGCTCCACTGAGAGTTTGTGCTTCTTGTCACTGGCATTTGTCACCTGTGGAAAGCTGAAAGCAGGAGGGGAAGGGAAGGGAAAGTGACAATTAAAGTACAAAGTCACAACATTTGAATAGTCAAATACAGAAAACTTTTTAAAGATGTGAATCTGAGAATTTGGAAAACATTGGAGTGGCCCAGTCCTGTTAGGCCCAGTCCTGTTAGGCCCAGTCCTGTCATGGGTTTACTAAAGATAGGTGACAAATTAAACTCTCAGATAAAAATGGAGAGAAAAAATACAGAATTGTATTTAGAGAGAGAGATACAGTGACAGATCTTACAAAAAGCCATTTCCCATCCATGGCAAACCCCATTGAAGTTTTCCCCATCCCCAAAAAAACTAAATCTACCTTCCCCAGTGTTCCAATCCTCCCCCCCCAACACCTCCAGCCAGCCAAGAGGCCTCCTGCTTACATGTTCCTGATAGCAGGCTCCTGCCACACACCCAGGGCAGGAGGAGGAGGAAAGGAGAACGAACTGACCTTGTTGTGAGTTTTTACCAAGATAGCAGAATTATGGGATGGAATAACAATCTTCTAGTCCCCAGAGCATTTTTTAACCCTCTAGCCTCAACCTGGGACATTGATTAACAAAATGCATGCTCCCAAAGCAACATCAGACTGGACTTCATGAACTCTACTTACCTGTGCAACACTTTAATTATTACTATTAATTGTATTGCTAAACCCCACTCAGATTGTGCTGGAGTCCTACAAAGAACAAGAATTTCCTGAGTGGCACAAGGCTCTTATTGCCTCATTGCACAAGCCTACAGTCAGTTGGTTGTAGTTCTTCATCACATAATAGTCAAACTAAAAGGGGAAAAATAAGCCCCAAAAGATCTAGACCTTTAATTGCAACGATACCTCTTATCAGAGAAACAAAGGAGCTCCGTTACTGTTATTTTATTTCCATTACCAACAAAACCACATCCATGCAAGGGTAGCTTTCTTGCCACTATGGATTGGTACCAGAGTACAGGAGCCACATAAATGTCTCAGTCTGCACCTACCCTTGCAGCCTGTCATGAGGCCAGGGCTGCCTCTGACCACCTGCAGTTCCCTGTACCACCCCTCCATGCATTAGGATGCTTCTGCAATACAGGGACAAAAAAAAGCCAAACCAAACTAAACCAAACCAAAACAAACAAATAAAAAACCTCCAAGTATAAAAACAAAAGAATCCCAAAGCACCACAAACCTACAGGGCCTAACTTGGCTGGTTTTTCATAGTGCACCAGGATCTGCACACAGTTTTCACGAGAGAAGAGCAGATAGCAAAGGCACATCATTTAGTTTTGGGGTCTGTAGGCAAAAAGAAGGCCAAAAACACTTCCCTCCTTATTTTAGTAGCTGCACACTGTGGCTGACATGGCATACTGACACTTTGGCACACTGAAACCACTGATGACTGTATTCGAAATAGAGATTGGAGCGTTCCACCTCTGAGAGTTTAATTTGCTTCACTCCACAACTGCCTTGCAAATATGGCATGAAAAAAAAGTGAAGAAGATCTGCTACTGGCTGATCCCAAAGGGGAAAAAAACATCTCTCTGCTTTTGCTGAATCCCAGCTATATAGAATCATAGAATCAGTCAGAGTTGGAAAGGACCATGTGCTAGTTTGAGCCAAGCTAGAATGTTTTGGTGAGAAGAAGATCATCTGGTTCCAGCCCCGCTGCTATGGGCAGGTACACCCTACCCTAGAGCAGGCTGGCCAGAGCCTCATCCAGCCTGGCCTTAAACACCTCCAGCCATGGGGCCTCAACCACCTCCCTGGGCAACCCATTCCAGGCTCTCACCACTCTCATGCTCTACAACTTCCTCCTCACATAAAGTTTACCTTTAGTCTCCAAGTCTGTAGGCTATGGATCACGTTGAGCCTTCTGCTGTGGAAATCAATATTCTCATACTATCTGAAAACATTTCCCTGTGCAGCTGTTTCTACACTATTATCATATCATTCCTTCAGGCATTTTAGAAGAAAAAGAACCTTCGTTTTAACACACAAGCATAGTTTCCAAACCCAGACAACTCCAGGTCTATTCACTGTGCCTTGCCTAATGCCTCTGTATCTTTTGTGAAATGTGGACACCAGATAGCACAGGACACTTACAGTTCTGCCTTTGTTTAGGTTCAGACTCTGTTTCACTGTGAGCTCTGGTCCTTTGGAGCTTGGCAGTGAAGTCAGGTTAGCTCATTCCTGCGCTCTGAGCTGCAGGGAACCACACCCTTCTGTCCTCAGGGAAGCTGGAATAAAGAAAGGGATGTAGTTCTGTCCAGAGCAGCCTACAAGCAGCACAGATGCAGATTCCTAAATGCTTCTACTCGAAACAGTCCTGCAAAACAGCTCCAGTAGGATCCCACCCACTGAACCCTGGGCTGCTGTCCAAGGAGAGTGCCTGCTCTGCAGTACATCACCAAAGCAAGTATGAAGCAAGCCTCTTCTTACTTTTCCACAAATTCAAACTCTGGGAAAAAAGAATCAAACCTTGGAGAGCTGCAAGTGCCAGAGTGAGGCAGAACAGAAATCATCATTCTGGTCAGTGCTTGCAGGGAAAGCAGCCCAGGTGGTGCATCGTGCTCCTCGAGAGCCCTTACGGAAGCACCAGGAAGGCAAAGGGCTGAGGTGCCGCTGGATGCAGCAGCAGATGCATCCCCAGCCTATTGCATACCCTTCTGACAGCACTGCCACTGCCAAAATGTCAGCCTGTAGATACAAGGATCATCCTCAGGACTTTCTGGGAATCTTGCCTTTCTTGAGTCACTTCTTCCATGGTATGCTGGGTATGGAGGCACTCAGAATGTGTGCTACAGAAAAACTGCAGTAGACACTGCAGCCAGCTGTGTACTTTGAGGAGCAAACCACAGATCCCAGTGCTTTCCAGTAATGATCCCAGTGCTTTCCAGTGATAAGAGGTTAGTCAGTTTCTGGATGAGAACCAAGGTAAGGCCTGCAACAGCAGCATGTCAGGCAGTGAGGACAGGCTTCTGCAAAGCCCCTTCTTTCTTACAGGAAGAACACATAGAGAAGCACAGCTTGTGATTTGCTCCCAGTAAGCTGCACAGACATTGCACAAAGTCATCACAGCAGACCCAAGATATTTTCTTTCCCCCACCCAGCTATTCACCACACTGTCAGGATTTCTCTCTTCCCATAAATTCCCAGAGGAGATCACCATGAAGCCATCTCCTGCAATGCTGGAGACATTTACCGGTAGAAAACATGCTCTGAGATACCTTGTGGGAGTATCACCTGCCCCAGAATGAGATCAGCCCAGGTGTCTGCACATCAAACCCGTGCAGCCTTGAGATGCACTAAGACCATCCAGCACCAGCCAAGAGCACTGTGTGGCTAAATTCAACCTCTTACAGAGGTCTCCAGTTAGGTACAATGTACCTGACTGCGACTGAACATGAAGTTTAAGTTCCCACTTATGAGTTCTATAACTGCTTCACCCCTTCTGTCTCCATCTGCGAGCTATTCTGATGTATCCTGAACTTTCACACTTCCCTTCAAAAGAACATGAATTGTTCCAGCAGTGAGGTGAACACCTAATTTAATCAAGCTAAAAGATGAGCTTGTATTTTATCCACTACTGTTTCAGTCTAACTTGTAATAACCTCAGAAAAACTTGGTCTGCAAAAAAAATGTAGACATTAATTATCTATGCCTTTAATTTTGTATTGACTTTATTTTGCAACTGCCTTTCCATAAGTCTGTCAAGGACAAATATCAAGTTATCTATTTTCTGCTTATGTGGGTGATGTTTTTTGCCCATCTTACATAAGGACCCTGCAATGACTTTTTTCTCAGTTGCAGCACTCCCACAGCATCCTGTGGGGTGAGCTAATGAAAGTCTTTCCAGCCCTATTCTTCCAGAAACTTCCAAACTGATTTGTCTATTGCTAAGCTTTCACAATCACCTTCATGTCTTCTCTTGACAGGCCTTCCCAGGTCTGTCTGGATCTGTTCCTGTGTGCCCTGAGCTAGATCGTGTGGTCCTGCTCTGGCAGGGGGGTTGGACTGGATGAGCTCTTTGGGTCCTTTCCAACCCCTGATATGCTGTGAGCCTGGGATCCTTTTGGGCAGATCTATAGAGAGCAGTGAGCTCTCCCCTCAGCCACCTCTTCTCCATGCTAAGCAACTCCAGTTCCCTCAGCCACTCCTCATAAATTCTGTTCTCCAGATCCTCCACCTGGACTTTATCTCAACAGGCTGATTTCCTGACTTGATTTGTCCTTGCAATGTGGTTTGCAGCAGAGCAGCACAAGTGTAGGTGCCCTTTTGGGTTTGGCCCTGTCTGAACACATCCTCACTCGAGGACAAACACTGCTTCAAATTCATACTTGCTTTCACCCAGCCAGATAAAACCTGTTCTATCACTGTTAATAATGCAAATCCAGTATGTTTGGGAATCAGCAATTGGTATATTACTCTGCCTCATGTACTGTTGACGAATGGTCAGTCAAAGACCTCATTACAGGCTGTTTATCATCAGCAGTGGCGATAATAAAAAGCTCCTATGTTTTGAACCTGCTTCCTCAGTGCATTTCGTGGTTCTGGTAGTCGGAAAAACATTAAATTTTAACTCATGAACCAATACAAGTTATAAACCTGATCCTCCACTGGTTTTGTATCTCAAAACAGAAGGAAATGTGGCACCATGACAATTCGTCAGCATTCTGTGCTCTCTTTGCATGCAGACCACTGGGCATGTAAGGATAGAGCCCTTCGTGATTAGGATACATTTTCGTATCTGTGCATGTGTATTTCTTTGTCTGTAGCTCTCTGCATTCACTCAGTCTGAGATGTGTCAGCACAAGGTCACCTGAAATCACTCATTTTTCTTTCCATCTGAGAGCCAAGGTATCTCCTCTAGAGCAATACACAAACTTCTGTGTGGTAAGGTACAAAAATGATACCAACTTACACAAGAGACAAAGAGACACTGCAGCTCTACTAAAACAGGCAGCATTCATGCATCTTCTCTCTTTCCCAACTTGCTCCCCAGCTCTGTCACTCTTTCCTCTTGCCAAAGCCTGGAAAACCTTTAGACTGCAGCTACACTTTGAGCACACAACTGCCAAACACTTCTTTTGTGGGTTCTGCCAAAATCAGCTCTGTGTGAGGTTTGAGGGCAGATGCGTTTCTGGGAATTGTCTGAGGCAGAGGAAGCTTCATTTAAACATGAGGAGGATTTTTTTTCTCTGTGAGGGTGACAGAAGCCTGGAACTGGCTGCCCACAGGGATTGTGGAGTCTCCCTCTCCGGACATATTCAAGAGCTGCCTGGGTGTGTTCCTGTGTGATCTGCTCTGGGTGCTGCTGCTCTGGCAGGGGCATTGGACTGGATGAGCTTTGGAGGTCCCTTCCAGCCCCTGACACTCTGTGATTCTGTCATGCAGGAGAGGTGAAGGGGCTGATTTCCCCAGACCAATAACTGCCTTCACATTCATGCCTGTGTGAAATGAGTGTAAAACGTCCCCAGTAAGAAATGAGCAGCCTCCCTGGAAGGCTGCTGAGGATCATATCAGAAGCTCTAAACTAACAGTAGCTGATTCTGTCACTCCACCAGCTAGAAGCATGGTGCCAATGCCCCAGTCTGTCTTCAAAAGGTTCACAGGATGTCAGGGACTGGAAGAGACCCAAAGAGCTCACCCAGTCCAACCCCCCTACCAGAGAAGGGCCACGCAATCTAGCTCAGGGCACACAGAAACACATTCAGGCAGGCCTTGAAAGGCTTCACAGAAGGAGACTCCACAACCTTTCTGAGCAGCCTGTGCCAGTGCTTTAGGACTCTTATAGTCAAGAAGTTCCCCCTTGTGTTGAGCTGGAACCTCCTGTGCTGCAGCTTCCATCCACTGCTGCTTGTCCTATCCCAGGGAGCAGTGAGCAGAGCCTGTCCCCCCCTCCTGACCCCCAGCCCTCAGATAGTTATAGACATTGATTAAATCCCCTCTCAGTCTTCTCCTCTCCAGACTAAGCAGCCCCAGGTCCCTCAGCCTCTCCTCCTCAGGCACTGCTCCAGTCCCCTCATCATCCTTGTAGCCCACTGCTGGACCCTCTCCAGCAGATCCCTGTCCCTCTTCAACTGGGGAGCCCAAACTGAAGGCAATACTCAAGATGAGGTCTCAGCAGGGCAAAGTAGAGGGGGAGGAGAACCTCCTTTGATCTGCTTAATGTCCTCCAGGACCCTGTTGACCTTTTTGGCCAGCAGGGTACATTGCTGTGCCATGGATGTTCTCCACCAGCACTGCCAGGTCCCTCTCCAGAGGGCTGCTCTCCAGCAGATGATCTCCCAGCCTGTACTGCTGCAGTTTATTATTGCACCCCAGGTGCAGAACTCAGCACTTGTCCTTGTTGAACCTCATTTGGTTCCCCTGTGCCCAGACAGACAACCCACGGGAGATGGGTGACCTGGCACTGTGCCTGCTCTCTCCTTTGGCCCCATATGGGAGCAGAGACCAGCATCTCTGGCAGGTGTATGGTCTGAGGCACTCACTCTGTACACCTGGTTCTGGGTGCTCCACCAGGCACTTGCTGTTCCTTTGGGCACAGCCTGGGTTTTGGCTCCTCCAAAGCAGCTCTTTCACTTTATTTGCCACATGATTAGTTGTTACGTGACTTCTTCCCATCAGTTCTAATTCAGACAGGAAAGGTTTCACAGTTCAGGCTCTCATATTGTCAGGCTCCCAGGGACAGGAGGATGAGGTAGAAAATGACTGAAGAACATGAAGGTTATGGCAAACTACATGAGAGCCAGACTGTGCTGTAGGTGACCTTGTGTCATTAGGGGTACCACAGACACGTACCTGTGCTGAAAGGAAATGGCTGCTTTAGAGAAAATGGCACAGAGATGCTTTGTTCATGAGGAGGATTTGATGAAACTACTTTATTATAAGTCTCATCCAGCTCAGCAGAGCTGCTTACTACTGCAAATTATTTCCTTCGCACCCAAAGTTCTTCTGTTTTATTTGCAGTGCAGAAGAGCAGTTCCATAGCTTTCCTGCACTGTATGAACGAGTTGAGTCATCTGTGACTCTGAGAAGGGGTGAAGGTAACATGTGGAGAAGCAGCATGTTGAACAGGAACGTATGCTTCCTGTGAGTGATGCATGAAGGATCTCTTCCAGGAAAAGGATATGAAGCTACAGTAAAGTCTGTAGTTAATACCAGTGTCAAAACATGCTTATAAAGGTGCCTTTGTCTTCTCTTCTGTCATTACTAGTCAGGCTATTCGTTCTCCCCCTGGTGAAGGACACTACATGGCAGTATGGGTACAGCATAATATTTTTATTTCTCTCCCAATACAATCCAAACCAAAGCAAAATCAGTCCTTTTTTTCTTTCCAGCAGAAGCAGGACAACAACACAAAATCACGGCTCTACCTGGGCCGTCAATCAAGTAATATTAAACCATACAAACTGGCTTTCCGACTGGTAACCTAAAAGTCACACCCAGAAGTAAGCAAGGCGAGCTGCAAAGACTCCTAGCTCCTGTATTCCTAGACGCTTTCAGACACTCTGGGGTGCCAGTACAAATAAACGCTGCTGCTCCCGCGGACCGCTCCCTCTCCCTGCCGCGCTGATGCACTGGAACAGCAGTACCTGCAGCCGACGGCTACCCGGTAACGAGGGCAGTTTACAAGTCAGATGAAGGTACAGATCAGGTGCTGTGTTTGCAGACAAAAAGAGCAGTCAGCAGCACGTTTCCTTCCATGAGTAATGTGAGAACTAATAGCAGGAGAAAGCAAACAGGCTGGGCTGGGGAGCCGCACGGTGCCCTGGGTGACAGAAAGGGAGGATTAGAAGAGCCGTCTGAGAGCTGCTGGCGGTAGGAGAGGCTGCTCCTGCTCCTCAGCAGCGCTGCCAGGCTCTTCTCCATGTGCACCTTGATCCGGCTTTTCTGTGCCCCTGTTAACTTCTGCTAGCCATTTGATGCTCAACGAGGCTCTGGGCCACCTGCTCTAGTTGAGGATGCCCCAGCCAACCACAGGGGGATTGGACTAGATGATCTTTGGAGGTCCCTTCCAGCCTGGACCATTCTGTGATTCTATGATTTATTATTTGTGTTCATGATCCAGAAGCAGCCCTCTGGAAACTGCCTTGTTTAGGGCTAACAACAAACCCCTGCTCCAGTTTCGCTCCATATGAAACCATCAGTAAGATCCTCCTACCAAATAAACCCTTCGTCAAATCTCTGTTTCTGAATAAGATGTTTTTCTGGTATGGGCAGGAAACATTCAGCTAAGCCATTCCCATTCTGAAACGGAGGTTCTGGCAACAAAAGTGAGGGGAGCCCTGCTGTGAATCAGTGTGAGGTGTGAAGCATTGGGCTGCCAAATCTCACCATCCCCTGGACCAGGGGGAGCCAGGACACCTGCTGAGACAGAGCACACTAGCACCAACCTCTGCCCAGTCACCACATTCCAATGCTTCTCATCACGGGGGGCTAGCACAGCTTTGGCCAAAGTTCTCTGGACTGGCTCCAACGGTTCCGTGTCCTCCAACAGTTCGATCTTCTTAATCTTGGTTTGCTGACTCAAAAAACATTAAGCATCTGATCGCTGCAGAAATAAATCTCAACACCCTGGTGTGTTCAATCCTCCTGTTTCAGTTATCTGCCGAGCAGACCTCAGCTATGCTGCAAGGCAGAGCCAGCAGCCCATGGTGATGGGAGCAGGGAGGAGTCAGAGCTTTAGTCTGGGAGATAAGCCTGGCAAGCATGGCATTAATATTCACTGCAAATGGCAGTGGTCAAGACAGTTCTCATCTAAGAGGCTTTCTCCACCAATTGCCCTTGGCACTTACCAATGCATCAGTCCCAGCATCTGCTACCACAGGCTGTCATGTCATTTATTGCCTTCTCTGGACTCTATTCTGCAAGAAATAATTAATGCCTACTTCTCCTATTGGCAGGCTGCTCTGGAGCCCCACTGTGGTGGTGAGAAAATTGTTTCTGGCTTCCAGTTTCAGTTTATTCATGATCAATTTAAAAGCATTTCCTCCTGAGCCAACATTGTCCTTTAGCTTAACCAGCTCCTTCCCCTTCCTGGTATTTATCCTCTTGAGGTATTTACACAGGACAGATGCATCCCCTGTTAGCCTTTGCTGAACAAGGCAAGCTCTGGCAGCCCTACTCATGGGATTAAGCAAATCGCTTCTCCCACCCAGCACTCAGCTTTCTTAAAGCCCTGTCTGCATTTGCCGTCCCCAGGCAGGTGCTGGATCCTTGTCTAAGGCTTATTGCAGCATGGATGCCAGATGACTCCCATCAGATTAGGTCTTCTTCTAGTTCTCTCAAAATCCAGGTTTCGTATGATGAGAAGGAATCAGTTTGGGAAATCAGTTCATGCCACAGAACCTTGCATCCCAGGACCTCCATCCCTCCAGCCAGTATCCTCAGGAAAAGTAGAAACTCAGAGCTTTAGGACATTAATTTACTTGTCTTGGAGCTCCCTCGTTCTCCTAATTCTCTACAGCTCCAAGTGCAGTCTGTAGTGTCTGAGTCTCTCACCAGTGCCACAAAAGGAATAAACAAGAATGGATCTTTTTGTCCTGTGGGGAAGTGTGGTGGGAGTTTGTATTTAGGATCATGCATCTTCGCTCCTCTTCATGCATAATTTCCTTCTCTCTTCTGCCCGTACCTCTGCCTACACACACACATAGATGCTCCAAATCCAACCTGTTGCTTTGAAATCTAGACAAGCCTGTGTATACTGAGAGTTGAGATTCTGGCTGGACTGAGTCCACAGAGCTCAACAGACAGAGCAGTTTTCAGCTAAGTGAAAATCCATGGCATGCTGCAGCTGTAAACTGTTACCTTTGGACCTTTGAAGCTCAATGTATCCATCAGAACATCCTGAGCTGCTGGGCTGACAGGACTCAGGGATTCAGTAACCATACACCTGGCACCAGAGCCAAGCTGCGTAATGTTTTCACAAGTGGGTCTTTCCCACTTGCAATTCCTTCCTGCTAGATGGAGACAATGTTTTAGAAAGGCCTCTTGCTACAGGACTACTACTCTCCTTTAAACTAAAAGAGGGCAGACTTAGGGTAGATGTAAGGAAGACATTGTTTACAACGAGGGTGGTGGAACCACTGGAAGAGGCTGCCCAGGTAAGTGGTAGATGCCCCATCCCTGGAAACACCCGAGGCCAGCTTGGCCAGAGCTCTGAGCAACTAAGCTGTAATTAAAGATGTGCCTGCTCACTGCAGAGGGATTGAACCAGATGGCCTTTGAAGGTCCCTTCTAACCCAAAACATTCTATGGTTCCATCTTTTCCTTGGAGTGGTTGGTTGGCAGTCAGGGAAGCAGCTGTGCAGGAGGTTAGGGCTTTGCCTGCATCATTCAGCATTCAGACTCTTTGCCGCAGCTTCACTGTCACCAGTGGTCTGAAGGAAAGGTGAAGCAATGTTAGCATCCTGTTTGGAAGAACAGAAATAGGGAATAAAATGTCTGGTTTGGCTGAAGGGTGCTTGAGGAAGCATCTGCCTGTAACTTGTGATGCCTGGCAAGCTTACCTTTGTTGGTATCAGAAGTAGGACCCAGAGGAATGCCAACCTGAGACCCATCATCCTCCTTTCCTGCCCACTGTGGTTTCAGGAACTCCAGTCCTTTCATTAGCTGTTCAATTGTCCTACAAAGGTCTTGAGTCAATATTTGTATTTCCTGATTTTACCTGCCAGTGGTGAACAATCTGCTTCCCTTTTCAGGGCATCTAACTAAATTTAACAGGCAGGACAAGGAGGGACATTCCTGTGCCTGACAGAATGGAAAATATACTGAACAATTTGAAGCATGCATGCAGACCTTGAAAGCAGCCACTCTGTTCTGAATAGCACTATTCTTCTGCAGGTGTTTTTATTTCATGCTGTAGAAGTAAAAGGGTTTGGATTATACCGAAAATATGTAAAGACAAGAATGATAAAGCTGAAAGTCTAAACTCAAAGTGTTAAAATGAATATTTGGAGGATATCTTACATTCTGTAGTTTCTGAAGTGTGCAATCAAATTGGTTAGAATCAGAATGATAGAATGGTCTGGGTTGGAAAGGACCTCCCAAGGTCATCCAGTTCAGCCCCCTCTGCAGTCAGCAGGTACACCCTCAACTAGATCAGGCTGCCCACAGCCCTGTTGCACCTCACTTTGAGTATCTGCAGGGATGGGGCCTCAACCACCTCCCTGGGCAACCTGTTCCAGTGTTCCACTGCCCTGATAGTAAATAACCTGTTCCTAACATCCTAATGTGTTCTTAGGTGCTAAGCAATTCAAACTGGAGATGTGCAAACTTTCTAACTCTTTCGTTTTCTTTCATATAACCTATCAACACTTTATCCAAACCAGCAACTCATCTGAAAATCCTTAGCCATTGCAAAAGGGCCAGCAGCAATCCTGGAGAGGAAGGGGTCTCCACTTAGGAGATAATGATCACTCCCCAGGGCTTCACAGTACAAGAAGCAGGGCCCAGCAGAGCTGTGTCTGCTCTGCAACATGCACTGCCTGTGACGCCCACCAAACGCCCAGCAAACTGCTATGCCTGGCTTTGCTGGCAGAGTCTACAAAGAGATACGCTACTACAGTGTCTGGAACAAAAGATTTGGGGCATAGAGTTAGCTTTGAGGGATGCAAAACAGGAAAAAGGCAGAGGACTTTTCCTTAAAACCCCTAGTCCAAAATCTGAGTCTGGTCTTGTTATCAGTGAGGAAGGGGAAGGAAAAGGGCTGCTAGCAATGCTGTAATGCCAGAACTCATCATTCCTACCAACAAAATTAGTCCCTTGCTCTTTTTGTAGTGGAAAAGGAGACACTTAGAAAGTGGTGCTGCAGGGGACTATTGGATATATCCTCAAAGATAAAAGAGAAGGTGATGCACTGTAGCTTTATTTTGGGGAGTTTAGCGGAGTTCGACAGCAGACTCTGCAGTTTCATAAGGAGGAGCCAGCCCACCAGTTCTGAATTAAGCTCAACAAAAATGGGGGCTGCACATTTCAGTAAGGCAGCCATAGGATAAAGATGCTAGTCAGAGGGGGGGTTCCCTTCATGTGGATCCAATTTTAATACTCCAAACTTTTTATTATTGTTATTTCTCAGATCCCAGCTGCAAAATGTTTTCATGGAGAGGGGAACAGAGACAGCAGACACAGCATGACTGAGTCCTTCATCCTTTTCACCTAGCCTGTGATGTGTTGGCACCTCCTCACTCTTCAGCCATACAGATTAGTGTTTTCCAGAGCACCTGGAAACTCCCTTGCATAACCCAGTTGAGCCAGAAAGGATGCTGCTGAGCTTCAGAAGTGCTAGCAGTGGACAAAGTCTCAGCTTGGGTGCTGAGATATGCAATCAGGCTCTAAGGAACTGAGCCTTGCCCTGGATCATGGCAGAGAGCACAAACACGATGTGAGGGGTGCTTTGCCCACTGTTTCCATGGAGCCAAGGAACACACTATCAGCAAGTTACTAAACCAGTCAATGTGCTCAGAGGTTTTGACACAGGAAAGCATACCTGCCTTGCCCAGCACATCTGTTTCTCTGATTTAACTCTGTGCTCAGTCCTGTTAGCAGCGGATCAGCGATTTGGCAAGTTGCACTGCAGCCCACATCACTGAAAGAAAGGCTTTCCTGGTGAAAGAAACACCCTTCTGAGCCCTTGATAGGAAGATAGCTAGCAAATCCTTTTATTCACCCCTCTGCTGGAGTGCAGCAGAAATCTTAACATTAAAGAACCTGGGGTGTTAGGCCCATGGTTGGACTCAATGATCTTAGAGGTCTTCTCCAACCAATACAATTCTGTGAGTCTGTGAGATAAAAGGAGACCTCTCTCTTCCATCACCCAAGATGCTTCCACAGAATGACTGTGACTATTCATAAGGTGCTTGCAGAGAGGTAACAGCATGTCCAGAGAAGGGCAGCAAAGCTGGTGAAGGGTCTGCAGAACAAGGCTTGTAAAATGCAGCTGAGGAAGCTGGGGTGCTTTAGTCTGGAGAAACGGAGCCTGAGGGGAGATCTCATTGCTCTCTACAACTTCTTGAAAAGTGGTTGAAGGGAGGTGGGTGTTGGTCTCTTCTCCCTAGTATCAAGGGATAGGACAAGAGGAAATGGCCTCAAGTTGTACCAGGGGAGGTTTACACTGGCTGTTAGGGTAATTTTCATAACAGAGAGTGTTGAGGCACAGGCTGCCCAGGAAAGCAGTGGAGTCACCATTCCGAGGGATGCCACGAAAAAAAGGTGTAGACATGGCACCTGGGGACATGGTTTAATGGCCGCGGTGGTGTTAGGTCAGTGGTTGGACTCAGTCATACAGAGGTACTGACCTTGTTGAATCTCAAACCATTGGCCTCCACACATCTATCTAGCCTGTCTAGATCTCCCTGCAGAGCCTCCTGCCCAGCTTGACATCATCTGCAAACTAGAGGTGCACTGCTGGTGCTCAAGTGAGGAGAGTGGCTCAGCAGGCAGCAGTGGCTCTGTGTTTCCAGGGCTGGCATTGAAGCCTGGCTGACAACACATGCTGTCTGCGTGTGTGCACTGCTGGATGGTTACACAGCAACAGAACACAGTATTTTGTTCAAAACCTGTCTGATTGTATTTGGATCCTCGCTGGCTCTGCTGGCACCGAGCCATGGCTTTGTGCTCACAGGCCTCTCAGAGCAGTGCCACAGGAATAAAAATAGCTTCTTTGCAAGGTTGTGCACAGATACTGAAACTGTCGAGTGCAAGCCTGGGTGCATGACAGCATCCCTCAGACCTGTCCCTCAGACCTGTCTGCAGGGATGGATCAGGATGGTCAGACAATACCACTCCTGCTAGAGCAGTAGCCTTGGACTGAGTGTCCAGGACACCCTGAACATCTGCATGCTGATAAAGCATCTCCTGCTCCTGGGACACAGCTGTGTGGAACATCTGCTCAGCCTTCGAGGAACGACACTTCCAGGCTGTGCCTGTGCTGCGAGGCAGAGGAGATCCTGAAATGCTTCACAGAATGTTAACGGTTGGAAGGGACCTCCAGAGATCACCCAGTCCAACTCCCCTGCCAGGGCAGGATCACCCAGGGCAGGGTGCACAGGAATGCATACAGGTGGGTTCTGAAAGTCTCCAGAGAAGGAGACTCCACAACCTCTCTGGGCAGCCTGCTCCTTTCAGTCTTTAGCCCAAAAAACACCTACTGGAGCGGTTAATAGGACTTCACTGCCCTGTCAAGCTGCATATGCAGCAGGGTGCACTGAAGGAAGGTGCTCACTGCACTGATAGTGCCAGCCCATGCCCAGGGTGCCGCAGTGGATGCAGCAAGTGTCTTTATGCACAACACAACTTCCTAATATCTTCCCCAGGTGCCTTTAAAGACACATTTGTTTCTCCAACAAAGACAACATAAAATACATTTGCTGAGCCTCTGGGCTTTTACAGTGTCTGCTGGGCAGAAACATCTAGAAATCCCATAGCAGAGGGTAATGTGATCCTCTTGATGGGCAGCTCTGATATTTGAGGGGTTTTTAGCCCTGAGGTTAGGAAGGTTTTATTGCCTTTGCAAAGAGGAGAGGGCTCTGGCTGCAGCAGGGTCTTGTTCAAGTTGGTTTAGATGTGTCACGAAGCAAGTGAGGGACCCTAACTCAGTCAGTGTGCTGGGACCACTGTTAATTCTCTTTTAAGGTGCATGTGGTGGGCTGTTCACACGCAGCAGTCTGCAGAGGGCATTTCTCCAGCACCAGCAAGCTGCCTACCCAGCTATGGTGTGCCTGCATGTCACTGGGGCTCCCAACGGGCTCTGCAGAGACACAGGCACTGCGCAGCCCCTGGCCAGCACACACGCAGCTGGGTTTGGCTAAAGCTAAAAGCAAGCTCTGTGCTTTTATGTAGGAACAAAGCCATTAGCTTGGCAGTTGCTGGTGGTCACTGTCTCAGAAGGAGCCGCAGTCTCTGGGGCGTGTTTGCTGGTCTGTGCTGCAAGGCCAGGCTGACAGGGGATTAGCAGGGAAGCAGTTCCAGGGTGGATTATCCCTGTGCACCATGGTAAAGCAATTTCACTTACAGCAACACGTCCTGACACCACATGTGGGAGGCTGCCTCTGGCCGTGCTCTCCTAGGATTAGCACCATGGTGTCTTTCCAGGTCTGACCAAACTGGCTCGGGATTCTCTCCCGGCCATGGCATGCCTTGTCTGACCTGCTCTGTCCCAGCCACCCAAGCAAACCTTCCTAAACTGTGGCTGCTTCAGAAGGCAGTTTTCCCTCTTGAAAATCCACAACAGCTCCAAGGGACACTTCAGCTGCATTTCTGTAAGCTTTGGTTAGTTCATGGTATCCACACTCTGTGCCACTTCTCACAGGCACCAACCTGGTGTTGCCAGACAGAGGAGTGAACAAAGGAAAGAATAAAGGTAAACCTGATGGCCTGAGACATCTGAGACATGTGGTGTTCATTTGTTCCTACCAGCCAACATGAACAAAATAGATTAGTAGCAAACTGCTACATAGAGCCACCACAGAGTGAGTAGTATTGTGTGCTTGGCCAAAGCACTGCCTGAAGAGATCTGTGAGGGTCAGGGACCAGCCCCTCTAGCTATGCACGTCATTCTCCTTGTTCAGCACATTGCTCCTCTAGAGGCTTCCATCTGCCTTCTTCCAACAACTTTACCAAAGCAACAGTTTCTGTTCATTGCTCTCTTTTTCAAAGTGCTTTTGGCACATTGCTGATGCTTATTTTATTTTTATCTTTGGGGTTACAAGCTCTGCTGATGTTTCTGTAAGAGCCAGAATGCAGTCAAGAGGCAGGAACCCACTATTTGTCCTCCTTTGTCAGTTAAATAGAAGACTACATAAAAATGACAGCAAATTGCAGAGAGGAACTGGCAGTATGACCACAGACTTCTAATATTTATTCCTCCATCAAGAGACCTACACAGAGTGACTGGAATTCCTCTGCTCAGATTCAAAGGCAGTTTGGCATGCTTGGTGACCAAATACTGTGAAGGAAGTCAGATGTTTTTCAGCTGGTCATAACCAAGCCACAGGATGAATGAGGTGCAGTTAAAAGAGGAACTGACTGATACATGATCTGCTCTCACTGCAGCCATCACTGCTGTGTGGAGTGAATAAAGCAGTGTTTCTCTATCTCTGCCTCTGTGGATGAAAGAAAAGGTTTCTTCATATTGTCCCAGAGGAGAAGCAGTCCACCCATGCTGATACAGATGCCTATAGATGGAGGAACAACTTTTTTGCTTGTTTTTGAGTGGGAGAAATTTATCCTTTTGTAGTAAAAGCATTATTGATGGCTGAGCTCTTTTCCTGCCCTTCCTAGGCTGCACTACTCTGTTCACATTCTCTAACTGACTGGGAAATTTAAATGACAAAATCTTTACATGCTCAGAAAAAAACGATCAGAGCTATAAGAGACTTGAACAGGATGATAAATCTTTAGCATCACTGCTCTTTAGCAGTACTAAGCAGCCTTCCTGTACTGATTCCTCTGACATTAGCCTATATAGGTAGCTACAAAAGTTAAATGGACATCTGTCAACAGGCAGTGCAGTCCAGATAGCTGGGGGTGCTGTGTCAATATTCAGGGTTGTATGCTTACCACAAATGGCGAGTGTGAAGTACTGTGCCAGAGACACACCACGGTGATATAGATACAACAGGTTGAAAATAGTCATCAAAACATTCCAAAAGAAAGATAAAGTCCAGGGATTTCCTCCTTGGCTTTAGTGGTAGCTCTCTCATACTTCCATTTGCCACATCTGCTTTATTTACTCGAGGATCTGAGGCTGTTAGCTCTCCCCCTCTAAGCTTGGCACAAACAGTGACAGGGAGAAAAGCTTGAGACAGAAGCATTCTCTCCTGGACTCACAGAGTATATCTGATTGCATTTCTAGGTGAACCTCAAGAACGTTTTCAAGAGCATCTCAATAATCGATGCAGAGAAAGAATTTGTGCAAAGCAGGTACACGCGAAGCTGCTTTCTGCAGCAGGTACGAGCGAGGCTGCTTTCTGCAGGAGGTACGAGTGAGGCTGCCATCTGCAGCTGCTTTCTGCAGCAGGTACACGCGAGGCTGCCCTCTGCAGCAGGTACGAGCGAGGCTGCTTTCTGCAGCAGGTATGAGCGAGGCTGCAGCTACACCAGGGCTTAATTCCACATGATCTTTTCATCCAGGGAAGGAACCGAATTGGAAAAGCCTCTCTTTGGGCACTTGTTTTCTGCTTGCCTGTTTTACAGCAACTGCATTTCTTTAAGCTGTGTCTCCTCTAGCCCTCTGTTTTCCATATTGTGATAGCCTTAGGGTTTTTCTTCCCTTTGCCTCACTCTTTGCATCTGTGCTTATTGACAAATTGTCCTCTGTGATGTGTTTGCTGTCTTATCAGACTATGGATGACTGCTGCCTCGCACTGCTTTTTTTCTGCTTTTGCCTCATCCATACTGAATGTGTTGTTTCCTGGGCAGTGAATAGCACCAGAGAAGTTATATTAAATGCTTTTTTTTAGTATTTCTTTTTTAAATGACTTCATAGATTATGTCCTGGAAAGGTGCAGGGTAAAGATCTTAGTGTAAATTGTTGGCAGCTCCCAGTCACATCTATTTCACATGTGCTGTACAACGGATGACAAATCTTTCTTCTTTTTAAAAACCTTCATTTGTCAGCTGCAAAACTTGTCACTGGAGTGAAGAAGCATAGGAACAAAGATGGATTCCCTGTGCAAGGGCATGCATATCTGTTCCCTCTGCAACCTGGATTCTTGGAACCCCATCGTAGCTAAATCCAACAGCCTCAACTGTTTTAGCACATCTGCTTGATTCACATGCTGGGCATCCACTGGCATGAGTGCTCAACAGACACTGATGTTCTGTTTCACAGGAATGGTGCTGGCATGGCTGTCCCTGGAAAGCTCTCTGTGCTGCCATGTTGAGCGTAGAGTCACTGAAGAAGAATCATAGAACTGTTTAGGTTGGAAGGGACCTCAAAGATCATCCAGTTTCAACCCCCCACCATAGGCAGGGACACCTCCCACTAGAACAGAACCCATGATGACCTGTCTAGCTGAGCAATGAAATCTGCAATGAAGTTGCTGCAGACCTCACAACAAAACACACAACCCACGGGAGGATGGGAGAGTGACAAGAGGGCTCCAGGGCTCTCGGCTGCCACCAGAAACATGTGACATTAAGCTGCAGCCGTACCTGCTGCTCAGGAGTTTGCCTGTCCTCACACACTGGAGTGCTTCAGCACTGAGGGCAGTCAGCTACAACGTGCAGAAGAGCATTGGTCAGGCAGACACAACGGTGGAGGCAGTGCTGAAAGAGGAGGTCTGCAGGCACACACCTGTGTGCTGCTCTTTTTTTCCCTTGGGTATTCATACTTAATTTCAGCCACAGAGGCTCTATTGCAGCAATTAACTGAAGTGTGACACCATTTTGATGTCTTCATGCACAAACAATCCCCTTCAGTCAGTGTAACGAGTCACCTGAAATCTTCCTCAAAGTTGTATGAGGAGACCTTGAAAGCATGTGAGGATATTATCGCCCTTTGACAGGAGGCCACCAGAGAGGCACCCTCTGTTCCTCTGGAGATGTTTAGACTCTGCAGTGGAGGATTTTCCTACCTTTCTAGTTACACTTGCATCTAGCAACCTTCTGCTGAGCTACTGTTCAGAAAACAGCTTCAGCAAATAAATAAACCAACTCAGGGCTGCCAGCTGGGACAGGCAGAGTGTTTGCTCTGCCAGCATGCTTGCTCCGAGAACATCTGCCCCTTTCCTGGCACCTAGATCACAGATTGCTGCCAGTGGCCTCTCAGCTCATAGCAGCCTTGCTGCACTAGGCTTCTATGTCCCTGGCCCCTAGAAAAAAAAAAAAAAAAAAAAAGAGCTTAGACACTTCTTTTAGTTTTCTTTACACTTCTTTTAGTTTTCTTTCTTCCTTTTTTTTTTTTTTTCTTTATTGAGCTTTGCACAGCCCTGGAAAAATGTCTGCAATATCTTGCATAAACATCATCATTTATTAATGCACTGCAAGTCTGAGACAGCCCAGTTGTTTGGGTGCTTGGTAACACCTGAGGTTAGCTCACTTGTAAAGAGGAGCAACACTGGAAAGTGTTTCTCTTTGCAGCACCATGCTGATGAAAAGTTGTTTAGAGCTCATCCAAAATTCTGTCTCACACCGGATCTCCAATAGAGTTTCTTTTGGATGAACTTAGACCATGTGTAGTTTCTTTCCTCTAATAACCATCAGTATGTTTGGGTGCATTATTTTAGCACAGAGATTTTGTTCTCATGCTATGTGAAAGAGGTGGAAGCTGCACCTGAGGAATGTGGCCAGCAGTTCTGGAGAGCACACACAGCAGTCTGACAGCTTCACCGGGGGGCACTGGGATCCAACCTGTTTTGCTTTTCATCTGGTAATTCCAAATTCATATGATAGCAAGGCAGTGACTCTCTGGAAGACACATCGTGCTCTGTAGAGTGGGAACAGGCAGAATACTTACAAGTCAAAGAGATCACGTGCAGCAGAGGCTGGAAATGAAGGAAACACAAAAGCCATCACCCATCTCTTTTGAATCTCTGCATAAGGAGAGGGTTAGGATCACCATGCAACGTCCAGGAGAGCAGCATAGGACATACATTTCCCATAGCAACAGCTAGAGCAAGATTAGAGAAAGCCTATTCCACCCACCTGATGTTTCACATGAGTGGTTATCTGCCAGACCAGCAGGGCAAAGCAGGCTCTTCTTGTGTATCATCAGTGGCAGACAATTTTGATGTCCTTCTCCTCCTCTTGGTAGGAATGCCAGACTCCTTCACTGATTTCAGCTCTCGAGCAGTCTCCTCGTTTGAGTAAGATGATTCATCCATCTCCTCCAGTGGTTCCACAGCAACTCCAACCTCCTTGGCCACTCGAGGGTTGAGGTGAGGTCTGTCCCTAACATAGATGAAGGTGTATTTGGCCTTCCGTTCTTCCACTGTCATGCTTATTGCATCACTTGCTTGCTTAACACCCATCTCCCACTGCGGTCGCAGCTTCCCTGAAACAGGCTTCAACATCTTTATTTTCTCTGCTTTAGTGAGGGCTTGCCTTGCACTTTCTTGGCATAACTGTTCAAATTGGTCTTTTTCTTTGAAGGGCACAAGGCTCTTTCCAAATATCCAGGCTCGCTCTGGGGCATCTCCAAAAAACTGAACGTGATATTGGCGGAAGTTCTTTTTCTGCCCTTTTAGTTTAGTATAGGAATGGAGAACAGGATCAGCAGATCTGTGCAGACAAACATCTCTGTGCAACAGTCGTTTTCTGAGGCTTTGGGTTTCTTGCCTGACAGTGGGCAATCATGTGCCATATTTCAGGTCTCTGTGCCATTACTAATGCACCATTTCGTGTACGTGGTTAGCCAAAAAGGCCCTTAAGTAAAGAAACAGGAGTTAAGAAATGCTAATGAATTCCAGATGTTAGACTCTGATTAGTACCTAATTCCATTAGTACATGCAATTGAAATCAAAATGTAACTTCTGACTTTCTGGAGAATTTTACTTTAAAAGCCAATAAAAGACAGAATTGTGTTATAAAAATAAGATGATACAGTTCTTCTCATATAACTCTGTTAAAAGAAAACCAGAGGCAAGTACTAACTTCTATAAATGAGTCCTTGTCAGACATTACAAATTTAAACATCCAAAACATTCTCAGGCATTAAGGGACAAAGAGAAGAGCTTTGACTGTGCTCTTTGTACAAAGAGATTAGGCTCAAATTCTCGAAGTTTACCTGCTCCAGTCCTATCAAGAGCCAAGGTTCATTTCATGTAACCAAAGGATCCTAAATTAGGAGTCAAATTAACACAGACTGCCTCTAAAAATCCTGAAAGGCAAACGAGGGGTATCAGATGATTCAGCTTCCTTAGAAGCCAAATAGGCTTCTGAAGGAGTCTGATATCTGCTTCTGGGATGCCTGCAGGGCTAAAATCCTACTGAAGGCAAGACACAAGCACCTCACTGCAACTGCAGTGGCTCAGTAGAAGTTCAGCTCCTTGACATTTGCGATGAGCTGAATGTGTGGTATGTACACACCTCTGATGTGTGGCATGTACCAGGTGCCGCTGATAAACAGGGGAGGGACAGAGAAGCTGCATAATATGTGTGGAAAAGGATTTTTTACCTAGGCATATCCTGGTGGCACTTGAAAATCTATTAATTAATACACTTATGCTGATCATAGAATTATAGAATCAAGCAGGTTGGAAGAGACCTCCAAGCTCACCCAGGCCAATCTAGCACCCAGCCCTGCCCAATCAACCAGACCATGGCACTAAGTGCCCCAGCCAGGCTTGGCTTCAACACCTCCAGGCACAGCGACTCCACCACCTCCCTGGGCAGCCCATTCCAATGCCAATCACTCTCTCTGCCAACAACTTCCTCCTAACATCCAACCTAGACCTCCCCTGGCACAGCTTGAGGCTGTGTCCCCTTGTTCTGTTGATGGTTGCCTGGCAGAAGAGACCAACCCCACCCGGCTACAACCTCCCTTCAGGCAGTTGTGGAAGCAATGAAGTCTGCCCTGAGCCTCATCTTCTCCAGGCTGCACACCCCCAGCTCAGGTGCTGCAGGCACAATAGCAGAAGCATTACTTTTGAAGTAACGCAGATGGTGGCTGAGTGACCAGGGCTTGGATTTGTGATTGATTTGGTTGGGTGCGGGTGGCAGGCCGCCGGGGAGGCCGAGAATCGATCGGGGTACTGACGAGGACTCAGCTGCCAGCAGCCTTATGGTCAGTGCAGTGCAGTACAGCTTTATTCAGGAAGTGCAACAGCTTATATACCCCTTTAGCAGAGGTGTGCACAACTAGCTAAGGTTTACATATGTGGAAGGTACAGATTGGTTCAGAGTTATAAACAAGGTATGGATAGGTCAGTCAATCCCCTGGTGTCCACCCCGTGGGACGGCAAGCTCAGCCCCCTGCAGGTGTGCGTGGGGTGCTCACTGTTTACAGCTTACTGTCCTGGGACCCAGACAGCCAAGGACAGTTGGCAGCATGAGCTGAGATGTTTACAGCTCATGCCTGCCTAGGGAGAGTGCTCTCCCACAATTGGGAATTAATTGATGAGGCAGGAATTATAAAAACAGAGTTCTTTTTATTTTCCCCACAGCCCTGCCCCAAACTATGTACAAAATCTAGTCTTGGTTTATTTTCAGATTCTAATTCAGTCGAGAATCTTCACAAGGATGCTTATGGGAAACTTCAGTAATTTAGGAAAGTCAGGGAATGGAAAAGGCTAAGCTAGGAGACAGCTTTACCCCATTTATAGATCAGGCTGAGCAGAGACCCTAGGAAACAGCAGATTTCAGTCGTGGAGGTGAAGTAGGAGTTTGGAGATGGTCCCTGCTGAATCTCTGCAGCAGCCTCTGAAACTGCAAGCTACAGTCCAGGCGTGGGCCCACATGGCAAGAAGTCCAAGGCAAATAAAACACACTGAAGTCTACGTGTCTCAGGCACAGCTTCCACTAGGCAAAGGTCGTGGAGAGCCACTGCCTTAGCAGTGCAGGGGAAAAGCCAAACACCAATCTGTCAGAGAAGCTACCATCTGCTAATGAACACATTAAATGTTGATAAACATATCCATTCCTTCCAAGGACTTCTTGCTTGCTTACCCTTAACCATGAGAAGCTGAGGACAGCCAAGCACAGGAAGAGATTATCCAGAGTCTGCAATGTCCACACCCTTGGAGGTTTTCAAAACCCCTATGGATAAAGGCCTGAAAGATCTGGTCTGATGTCACAGCTTTGAGAAAGAGGTGGTCTTCCTGAGGTCCCCTTGCACCTGAGCTGTGCTGTGATCCTCATGACCCTAAGATTTATTGTTTACCATTCCATAGCTGAGTCTTGGGTTTCAGTATTGCTTTGCCACCATAGCAGTAATTCAGTTGTTCACCACAGTCTCTGGATCATGAATCCTGGATCTCACAGGGCACTTTAACCTCCCTGACAGCTTTGATTAGGAAACTGCATCCTTGAGTAGGAAGGTTCCTTGATGCCTGAATCAGGCTGTGATGTCATGAATTGCTCTTCTCTGCCAGGACAAGAGCTGAGGAGTTTCATTTTCAGGTGGTTTTAAGGAAGAAACTAAATACAGCTGTAACTGGGCTCCCTTTCTCCAGCCTTCAGTTTTCCCCATGCTCTCTGCTAATAAATCATTAGGCACATTCACACTGCTTGCAGGTGATGAACTGTTTATGAAAACTTTCATGACAGAACTGTAGCAAATGCTTTTAAAACAAACAAACACAAAGAATTTGGCTCACTGGTACGGACTAGACCATGGCTTTCCTCAAGACCTGAGACACATGCCCAGAAGGTTATCCACTCAAACACAAAGAATTTGGCTGCACTAGTAAGGACTAGACCATGGCCTTCCCCAAGACCCTAGACACATGCCCAGGAGGGTATTCAATTGCACTATGCTCAGCAATAGCACAAAAAAATAACTCTAATAGTTTCACTGTTAGAATTAACTATTTCTAAAAGATTCACACTCAGCATACTGCTGCTGTGGGAGAGAGGGGAAATGGAAGGAAGAATGCCTGAAAGATGTTGCTGTCCTGCACCAGAATCACCTGATGGAGATGCCCATCTCCCTTAGATTCCCAGCCAAGGCCTTTTTCAGTGTTTGTCCACCCACTGGGGATGTGTTTGGTGGTGTCACATACAGATGAATTACATTTATCTTGCTCCTCAGCCCATGCATTGTAACAGGAGTTTCCACCTTCAATGCTCCAGCCAAAGAGAGCCTAAGGAGCCTCCTGGAGTGTCCTGTCCTACACATTCTTCATATCAGGAGCTAAAAATATTGAAGTCCTTGGCACAGCCAACTGACATGACAGCTAACAGCTTTGGTCTGCAGACATATTAGAATGGGGAAGCGTTGTCCTACAGACCTTGTCAGTACATTTGAGCAGTTCCAGTAGAGTCTAGAGAATGACATTTATCACAAGAAAGACATAAAAAATATTTTGAGCCCCTCAGATGTAGAAGTTGCTTTACCTGCCAAAATATGAGGCAGGAAGAAGAGAAGAGTGGACAGATTTGGCAGGATTCATAAACTTTCCAGACTTTAAATATGTGTGTGGTAGGAATCTCAGAGCTGGGAACTCACAACCAGCTTTCCAAGGACAGTGACACATTCATGATCCAGGCTTGAAGCCCTTCAGAAGAAAATCAGCAGAGGACCAGAAACACTTAAGGAGGAGACCTATGACCTATAAGTCACAGTACATGCACTTGGACTAAAACCATCCATCCTCCACACAGCTCTTCCTGATTCTGGAAGACATTCATTTCTCTGCCACTCTGGTACCAGAATACCTTGGGAATTTCAAGGTCTGTCCTAAAGTGTTTCCAGAATTGTGCTAGATTCTGTGGTCCTGCTCTGGAAGGGACGTTGGTCTCCAAGATCTCCAGAGGTCCCTTCCAATCACTAACAGCCTGTGATCCTGTGATATGCTACCAAGGCAGAGGAGAGCAGAGAGCTGGGAAGAGATGCTACCATTCCTGACAGTTGAAGGTGTTTATTTTCATCACATTAATTTAATTTACCACTCCCCCCAGCTAATGCCACAACTTGTGGCATAAGGACCTGCACAACTACCTGCTCTGCCTTATCTACACTGGCCCACTGCCATAAAGGGGCGTTCTGGAAGGAGAGAGGTGAGAGCACCCTCGCAGCTCCAAGTGTGCCAGAGAAGGGTTGAGATTGGGCTTTGGGACCGGGGCACTCTCGTGACTGTCACCACATCTTTGGCTTCTCTTGGTCTACCTGCCAAGCAAGCAGCTGCACAAGGATGGACAGATTGTTGTGCCAACCACATCCCTGAAGTGACACTACCACTCACCAAGTACTTTGCACACAGGACAGCACTTTTCTGACATCTTGGATAAGGTGTCAAAGGCAGAGGCAGATTCTAAACGTTATCTCATCGAGTGCTTCCTATTGTACTCCTGCCCAGCTTAGACTATATGAGTCCCTGAGACCTCATCCCCTACCTTGCAAATACAGCCTGGAGGGTGACTGGGGCCTTGGACACCTTTTGTAGCATCATTATTTTCATGTACTGCTATAAAGAGAGCCCTGGATAGAGACAGAATCATCTCTTTGCACTGAAGGCTCTAGACCCTTGGAGAAAATATGTGGGTACAACCTGTTTTCATAGCAAAGAGAGACAAAATCCCAACTTCAGTATTATTTTAAAGAGGAAAGCTGAATTCAGTTACAGTACAGGTCAGACAAATGTTCCACCCAAGGAGCCAAAACATTACTAACTATTATATTTCTGTTTTATTGCAGAGTCTCGGGGCCATAGCCATGGGCCAGGACCCCACTGTAGGGGATGATATATAGAACCAAAACTAATATTCTCCCTGACATAAAACTGAGCAACCTGCTGGCTCCAGTGTGATGGCAAAGTGGCAGCTGACTTGCCCTAACAAATAAACCACCTACACATTTTTTTCACACACACCCACACAAACCCAACCCACAGTACCCCAAACAAGCAAATGAAACAACAGGGAATTGTCCCATATCAGGCAGTTAAACTTAGTCCTGCTATGAACACAAATACATCGGTCTGAAACAGACAACAATGTGCCTTTCATTCATGGAAACTAGCAACAGCACCAGACCCTCCCTTTCTCTGGCTTTGGCATTTGATTGTGTTGGTGATTTCCAAGGAGCCAGACTGGCCCCATACCTAGAACAGCAAATTGAGACAATGTAAGTGTTGATTGCAGAAGTGCTTGAATGCAGCATGACATCACTTGCTTGCAAATGCAATTGAGCAGTGCATCAAAACCTGCTAGCAAATGACTCTTAAACTGTGACTGCAATCAGGCCTAGCTGTCTTGTTCTGCAGACAAGTTCCACCAGCCACCCACACGGGCTTGTTTTGCTGATGACCATGACTGGGTTGTACCCAGGAACTAGCCAAAATTGGAGAGGTCCTAGAAGCTGCATGAGAAAATTACTTTCTTTCCTTCTTTCAATCTTAAATAAATAGCAGGGTACTGTGTGTGCTGAAAGGGAATCAGTTATTTTGGCCCGAAACACAGAAGGGAAAAAAAGATGCAAAGGCCAGAAGAAAAGTCGGCTCCATGCCTGGAAATAAACATGAATCTAGTGGAAAAATATTTGAAACCAAGGATGTGAAAAATGGAAAGCCCAAACCAAAACTACAGAAGGAACTTAATAGAATTCCATTTTATGACCAAGAAGTGGCAGAATGCCAACTTACAGCAGGGCAAGATTGCTTCTGAGATGTGGAAGAGGAGGTGAAATTTCTGCTCCTTAGCTGCTCTGATGTCAATCTCAAACAACTCCATTGGTTTCTGCAGATTTGCTTCATGGTTACTCCCAAATGCTTTGCCTCAAACTCCTGTGAATGCAGGGTGACTGTAATGCAACTGCCTTGTGTGGTGACAGATATTACCTGCCAGCTGCCCTGCAGGGGCACAGATTTTACCAACGTGAAGGCAGAAGCTGGGCCCACCAAAAGGTGCTTTCACCAACAACAACTGCTTGAGTTTGCAACAGCAAAAACCTTTCAGGCTATAGCCAGAGGAATGTTCTTATCTGCCTGGGTGTGCAAGACAAACACCACATCCCTCTGTGGCGAAGGCACCAAGAGTGAAAGAGCATGCACCAGAGAGCAACTACAGCTCCCCTACCTCTGAGCACAGAGATTGGGAAGGAAGAGTTTTTTCTTCTACACTTTCCACGTCTTTACCATTGAGAAGATGAAGAAATACCAGACTAAAGCTATCAGGTAGTCACAAAAGGCTGAACACTGCTGTGGAACCGTGACCTAAAGGAGACTCTTTCTGATATTCTGCCTCGGTTTTGCACTCAGTCCTACAAGACAACATTTTCCTGGTTCTCTTGTTTCTTGGTGAGCAATATCTCTTCTGTGGCTGCAAAATAAAGAAGAACTAGGTCACCAAGTCTGTTATAATGCACCAGGAAAACAGCGGTCTCTCAAAAACAATGGAGTCTGGAAAGGTTGCTGACAGGAGGAGCAAAAGTCTTTACTGAGAGATTATCTTTAATTGGAAAAAAAAAAACAGAGTGACTGCAGAAAATTATCAAAAGCAAGAGCACAAACCAGAGAATCACAGGAAGGCCCAGGGAACAGAAAATGTACTGGACTGAAATACAGAGTCAAGGAAAAGGAAATTACCTACAAATGGGAAAGGCAAAAGTGGAAAAGAGCTGGCATGTAAACTATTAAAAACAAATTACATTCAAAATATGGTATTTAAAAATATGACATCAGAACAAGGCTTTGATAAGAGATGCATTAAAAAAGCCAAACACTGGACGAGCAAGAAAATCCACCAAAGCAGAGTCTGGACAGAAATAGATAAATAAGCATGTCTGAAGCAACCAGTGGGATGGAAAGACAAAAGGTAGGTTGGTAGAGAGAGGCAGTACAGGGTTTTAGACAAACACTGCCAATACTGAAGGACTTGTACTGTATGTAGGGTAAATTATATGACAGGCAAAAGAGCAATCAGTAGAAAATAAGCCTGTTAGAAGGCCAATGGATGAGAAATGTGATTGAAGTGAATTTTTTATGGGGAGAGACAGTCACAAGTGAATGTGCGTGTGGGTAAGTGCACCCAGACACACACGCAGAGCTGTACACGAATCTAGATGTCTTTGACAGATAAGCCATGACATCAGTCAGCACAGTTGTCTTGCCACATAGGATTAACAATTTCATACTGTTCAGAGATGCTTATAACCTGTGGTAATATTCAGCATTAAGGAAAGGAAGTGAAAAAAATTATTCTCTCTGGAGGTAAAACCTTCTTAGTGGTGAGATTGGCTTAATGTAGCAGCATGTTGCACCAGATGTTGATGTGGGAGCATGTGCAAGATTAGGCCGAAAACAATTTCATGGAGACATAGGTAAACTATCAATCTGAACTTTTCTCTCAGCGCTAAAGAAAGTACTTGTCTGGAGTGAAAAGACAGAGTAAAGCTCCAAAGGCGTTTGGGGTTGGTTGTGTTAGGAACCTTCGGTGTGTTTGCTGTGGCAGGGACCTGGGCAATCCGGCCCAAACTGCTTTGGCCAGCACTGCCCCATGGAGTGGCTACCCTCTACATATCACCTAAATTGTCTGTAGACACTTTTGCACTACACAGCACTTTCCACACTCACAGGAGGTCCAAAAGCCTGCCTGCCTGCTGTGCCACAGTGCCACAGGCTGTTCCCACATGCTTGCAGGGCACCAGAGGTAGATCAGACCCACGGCAGGGGCACTCGAGCTCTGCCTGCAGTGACCACCAAGACCCTGACTCAGCCCAGCCCCACATATCCAGAAAAGGCAGGGGAGCTGGCATCCAAATCAGTGTGGCTTGGTCCTGCAGGCAGACCCCTAGCTGCATCTCAGCTAATGCAAAGCAGTGATTTTGAGATGGTGCTGTTAAACCTGAGCCTCACTGTTTCACCTTTTATCAATTTCAGATTTCCATCTCCATTATCTGTGCCCAGTCAGTGTACCACAAAATCCCTTTGCATGGGCGTTCGTTTCTGTAGGCTCACAGAGGTGTTTTTGTTATGCATCAGTGAGAAATGTAATTTACAAAATGTTTTCCCTTTTCTTGCATTATTTATTTCCTTGTTTATCTCTACCACCTTAGTAACAACACAAGTGAACCCGACAGGGACTGGCAGAAATACTGCTCTTACCTCACAACTTTATTGACAGTTCTGCATCAGTTGTGATCCTTGGCAATCCAGTCCAGCCTGTCCCAGCCCTGGCTGATGAAGTCATACCCACGACATAAAGAGAGATTCAGTTTCGCCTCGCTCACATTAGGTGGGCTCTTCCCTGTGCTCTTAAGAGAAAGTGATGCCTCTGGATACCCTGTGAGAAACGACTGCAGTTTGTTCCCAGTCACTGCTAACAACATCTGTATGCCACATATTCCCTGCCATGAACACAAAGCACTGCTTGGGAGCTTGGCATCTAATGGACAGATGTGGCTTGCAGTTCCCTGGTGTGCTGAATTGCTGCATGGCTGGTGTCAGTGGTTAGGTTTCCTGGGAAAGGGTGGGAAGAGGCATGCAGCACCTTTGTCACCTGCATCTGCTTTCCCAGAGAGAGCTAGGGGAAAGAAGGCTGCCGTTTCCATCCCATGAGACTGCACACCTCAGTAGGTTTACTACAGCAGCTGACAATCATTGCAACACAAAACAAGAAAAAAAATAACCACAAAGCCTTCTCCTCTGTGTTTATTTTACATTCAACTCATACAACACAGAATCACACAGAAGCACCTAGGTTGGAAAAGACTCTCAGGATCACCAAATCCAACCTATAACCCTACTCAGCAAGGTTCACCTTAAACTATGTGCATGTGTGTTTGTCTGTCTGCTCGGGGACCCATCAGCCCTTCTTCCTCAGTGCAGTAGATGTGAAGCTGTTGGAAGCTCTCAGCTCACTTTGGCAATAGAATGGAGACCTCCCTTCTCTCAAGCATTTGATTACAACATGTAATCAAAGCCCTAGTCCCTGCACCAAGTGGTAGAGGATGACACTGCTGCTAATACAGGGCATGATCATTAAGGCCACTTCCTCTCTTCTACATCTCAATTTCTCTTTGTCCTGGGCTGCAGCCCGCTAGTGGGCAGAGCACTGTAAAGTAGAGATGGGTGACCTACCGGCTTCACAGGGGGAAGGGAGGAAGATGAAATTGCTATCCCCAAGGACGGAAAGGCTACAGGCAACCACACTTCTTCCTGTACCTGGACACTCAGCTCTCCTAGGTTAAGGTCTTCTGCTTCAGAGTCTGTTCCAGTTGCTGTCTTCCCCTTACTCTCAACGATGTCCCTCTTGTCACTGTAAAATATTAATGTGCCTTAACTGCCTCTGGCTTTCTAAGATTAGCCCCAAAAAAAGTGACTCTAAACTTTATATTCTCTTTACTGCTGCTAGGATTGCCACAGACCACAGCAGACCAACACTGTGCTTCTGTGGTTGCCAGCCTTCAGCGGTATTCCAAGGGACTGTCACACTTAGAACAAAGCCTGCATTTGTCTCAGGTGTGAAACACCTGGAGCTGTCTTAGCTCTCACAGCTTGCAATGGGAGACAATGCAAATGAATAGCACCAACTCTTTAGGTGATGACAAACTTCATCTTATTGTGGTAAAAATTTGCCTTTCAACAGTTTTTCTGTTATTTCATTTTGACTTCTAGATCATAATTTTAGCATTATGTTCCTCTATATGTATTTCATTTTTTCATATTACAGTTTTGACATCATCCAAGTGAAATATTGCAACAGCTCTAAACTTATTTTTTAATCTGGAACAACAGCCCTGTAATTCATTTAGATTCTCTTTATAAAATAACCTTCTGTACAGCTCAGCAAATAACAGAATTTGTAGGCTGGGGCTGAACCAAAAAAAAAGAAGTTAAAAGAAGTAATTTCATTCAAGCCAAATTGAAACAAATTAAAACCAGGATAGGTAATTAGCAGAAATGAAATTTCCCCTTTTCTTTTGAAGATGTTAATATCTCTGCCCTTAGATACTCTACCAGCCATTGATTTTCCACATTCAGACTAGCATCATAAAATGGATTCTGCCCATACAAAATCTTGGGTTTGGTGGACATAATAGGAAAAGACCTTCTCCAGGAGAGGATTTATCCTGTGCCACTCTCACCAAGCAAAGTCACTTGTATTTGGAGGCATTCAGGCATGGGCTAAGATGCTCCAGCTCCCTTTTCTTTTTTTCCCTGGAGTTCACAATTACCTGAGAGCACTGCACACCACCTTCACTGCTGTCAGCATCCTTGGCCAGAAAGGCTGCACCTTCTGAACTAGACAAGACAGATTTGGGGATGGGGATGCAACAGGTTGTTATCAGCCATCAGATCCTTTCACAAAGCAGGTCCAAGAGAGCCCCATGTCCTACAGTGACCTGCCCATCACCAGACATCTTTTTGCCCTCTGTAGAGATCAACATGGCAGCTTGCTCTAGTTACTAACATTGCTCTGATCAGCTGAGGAGAAGGACTTGCCCCAAAATGACATTTCCCAGGGAAAAATAAAAAGAGAGGAAAAATTAAAACGTTAGAGGCTTGCCCTCACAGGAGAATGTTGCATATACAACAAAAACCCTGGACTCTGATGTTCACAGACCCTAGTTCCCCATGTTCTCTTGTCCCAGGACTGAACAACAGAACAGAGAAACTCACTGGGGAAGAAAAAGAAAGAGTAAGGCTTCACTCCTACTCCCTGAGACTTGCTGTGCAGCATGGAGGGGTAGAAACCCAAGCACTTCTAAAGAGCTATGAAGTACAGGATCCCACTTTCTTGAAAGCGTTATGGTAACATGATGATTTTTAGTGAATCCTGAATCAAAACAGAGCAGAGGTCTTGTCACCAGCTCATGAAAGTATTCTGATTTAGCCTTGACTTCAATGGCAGCTTTGATCGTGTTCACTCTTGGTGTTTTGCCAGAAGGGCAATATACATGGAATAAAGTCTGAGCCAGATAGTAGCATCAGAAATACTTCTCAAACATTTCCCTATTTTGAAATGCAATAAAAGCATTTCATTTATAGAAAATTAGTTAATTACTGAAGGCTTTTTCCCCCAGTTAATTCTTCTAAAGATATCATTTTCAGATGGAGCTGTTGTTGCTGCTTAGAACACTGCAGACAAAACAAAATGAGAGCAATTTTTGGAAGGAAAATGTTGTGGTTTCAATAGATGTTAACATTATTCTGCTAACAAAAGCAGTGTTTGACTGCAGAGACTACTTCGGGCTGGTCACACCCCTAGCCTGGCTTGAGAAAACAGATCTAGGAAGCTCTTTATTTTCATCTGTTTTTCTTAGCAAAAAAACTGCAGCATGGACTCCATAAGATTTAAAACTTGCTGCGGTGCAAGCCACAAGGCTTTCTCCAGCTAGTTATAATGTTATTTCAGTCTGAAGCATCACCAAAAATAACTAGCAAAAACTCATTACTTTGAAAGAAAACAAAGTTATTTTTATAGAATTCAGAATACATACATTTTTTCATGGACTTGTAATATCAGCTGCAGCCAGTGTTAAAATTAAACAGCCTTTAAAAATATATGCCTGATTCCTGTAAAGAATTTGGTGGATTTGAGCAGCCAGCCAGCTTGGATTTCTCCAAAGAATAGCACTCTAATCGGTACTATTCATATAGCAATAGCATCTAAATACTTCCATGATCTGTCAAGCCTCAGGGTGTTAAGTAATGTGCAAGGGCAACAGACACTGCTCCAGCGCATTCCTGCTTGAAATGAATAAGCAGCACAAAGAGTAGGTGATGGGAAATAAAATGAGCCTTGCTGCAGTGCCTCGCCCACGCTTAGGTACTGTCTGCGCAGTGATGGCACAAGAGCAAGGATGAAGTCTTAGCCCAGCAATACCAGTGGTGGAACTGTGCATCAATTTCAGACTAGAAACTAAAATTTCAGGAGGAGACCTGCTTGAGTGTGTCCAGAGAAGGACCACAAAAATGATCAGGAGGTCAGAGAACCTCCTGCATGTGGACAGGCTGAGAGAGCTGGAGCTGTTTAGACTGGAGAAGAGAAGGCTCTGGGGAGGCTTTGTAGTGGTCTTCCCGTCCCTAAAGAGAGTCTATAGGAAAGACGAGAAAGGACTCTAGCAGAAGTGCAGTAATGGAGTAATGTTTCTAAACTGAGGGAGGACAGATTTTGGTTAGTTATTAGAAAGAAGTCCTGAACTGTGAGGGTGGTGAAACACTGGAGCAGGTTGCTCTGTGAAGCGGTGAATGACTGCTTATGGTGAGGTGGAACTTTGAGCAGTGCGGTCTTGTGGAAGGTTTCCCTGCCCAAGGCAGAGGCCTCGGGACTACGAGATCTAAGGTCCCTTCCAACGCCAATGAGTCTAAAGGAAATTTGAAAACTGAGACATTTCTGTGTCTGTCAAGGTCGTTGACAAAGTTCCTGTTGACTGAAGTCTTGCATTTCAAGTGCCTGCTCCCAGCACTTCTTTAACAGCTCTTCCTACAG
Source organism: Tricholaema leucomelas (assembly GCA_013400475.1). Classification (NCBI taxonomy): domain Eukaryota; kingdom Metazoa; phylum Chordata; class Aves; order Piciformes; family Lybiidae; genus Tricholaema lacrymosa; species Tricholaema leucomelas. The sequence continues at coordinate 265,586 of WAAF01006355.1, read as the reverse complement.
AGTTACAGAAATTTTATCAATACTCCTCCAGCCTCTGTGACCTTTCAAGTTTTCCACATTTGGAGTTTCTTGGAGGTTTTGAACACACAGAGGGAAATATTATAAGAACTGTGCCTAGTCAGGCTTTCAGGTTTTCCTAAATGTTGAGTTCCTATGAAAGTAACTTCTTCTGAATTTGTTGCACACTTTAACATGTTTGGAATTGCGTTTTACTATCCTAAGCTGCTTGCTGCATTCTGAAGTCTGCGAGATATATTCTAAAGACAGTGATACAGATTTTCCAGTTCTTTTTTAGTGATGCACTGTTTGTGAATACAATCTATTACAAAATCTAAACACAAGTGCAATGTCCCCTGGCAAAGCCTTCCCTCAGATTCCAGATTCAGAGAGACAGAGAGCCCAGCAGAGTGCAAAGCTTGTTGTAAGCAGTGGGGTGTTAAATGTGAACTGAGTCAGCCGTTTGTTTGCAATAATATTGATTGCATACATAATTACTTCTTTTCACTGTGAACAGCCGATGGGCTAATGGACCAGCTCATGATTCAGTTGGCCTTTTTTACTCATCAGTGTTCATAGAATAATCAGGATAATCTTCAGGTTGAGAGTGTTCACCAGATGTTCGCTCTGACTGCTCGCTGTTACTCGTACTGTGGGATTGGCCACTCCAGCCATATGGCATTATTTCTAACCCTGAATCAGTGACAAATGCCTACATCTGGACATGGATGAAAAACAAAAGTCTACTTTCGTCAGGAATCTTCTGATGAAAATCATGTCCCAAAACTCTTTTCTTTATCCTGAATGGTGAATATTTTCACCCACGCCATGTGGGCCCTGCAAATAATGATCAATAGCACAAGACAAAAAAATCCTAAGGCGTTGTTCTTTCTCGTGGGCTGCACAGACCACTCTGCTTATTTGTCAAGCTCCAGCTTTTTCCCAGGGTCTACATTTTAATGGCAGCTGCATTGCTTGGACTTCCATTGCTATCACCATCATCATTACTATTAGCTTTTGAACTTGTTATTTCTTCAATGAGTCCAATGCATTGATTCAATCAACATATTTACTTTTCAAAATGTGCTTTCAAATAAATAGTTCTGGGCAAGACAGACATATTGGATCTTTTCGTTAAGAAAATAAATACCATTTTAGGACTATTAGGAGAAAACACACATAAATTGGCACTTTTCTTCAGCATTTCTGCACATAGCAGCACATTTTTTCACCATTATATAAAAGTCAACTTCATTTGAACATTTTTGAGACAGCTAACACTTTTCTTCAATATCTGGAAATGATTCCTGCATAAAAGTGTGTCTGAAAGCTACTGAAAGCACTGTCCATCCACATGGCACATTTTATAATCCTGGGCTATTCTATTCATCAGTCATCACGTTGGTAACAAAATGTGCAAAGTTTGAAAGAAAACACAGTGAGTTTTCCATTAAAAAATTAAAACCTGGCTCCCCAGAGAGGACAGAAAGTTACTTGAGATAACATGCAAGAGTCTGCTCTAGTGCCAGCATCTTCACCCTTGGTATCTCTACACACGCACGCAGAGAAACAGAACGTGGCTCCTGTTTTGATGCCTCACTTTGCTGTCTCAAAAGCACAGCTGATCTGGAGCAGAGCACACTGTACCACGGACAAATGCAGTGCGGCAAGCACAGGAACAATGACACAAGCCGCGGACATCGAATGAGAGCTGTTTCCCTGACAAAAGACAGTCTTAAGGCACAGGACAGGAAGAGCTTTTCTGACTGCTGCAGCTGTCTCCTGTTCACATAACACCCCTGCGATGCTACAAGATGCAGGAGATCCAAACTGGGATACCAAACAGCAATAAAGCCTGCAGTTTGACCAGCCCTGCCACAAGCAGTAGGTTTCTGACATCATTACAGTTTTAATTCCATCATTCCAGAGTTTCACAACCAAGAGGACATTTCATCATGGGAAATCTTTTTGAACAGGAGCAGTAGAAGGGAGTCCTGCTCTTCAGCAGTGTCTTTCCCTATTGAATTAGGACCCTCCTGCTGTGCTGTAGTCACACAATTAGAAAGATTTCTTTAACTGTAGCAACTGGGGAGTACTTCAGGAGTTAGCTGCTGTGACAAGCCTAGGATCATGTCTTGCATCCAGAAAAGAGAAAAAAAGAAAAAGAACAAGGCTAAAAATAAAGAGAGCAAACAGAAGGGGAGAAAGAAAGAAAGAAAGAAAGAAAGAAAGAAAGAAAGAAAGAAAGAAAGNAAGAAAAGAAAAGAAAAGAAAAGAAAAGAAAAGAAAAGAAAAGAAAAGAACTAGAGAAAGGAAAAAGGACAGTCCTGCACAGTCTGTCAGGCTGGGTGAAAAGGGATGATGCCATTGCTTCTGTTTCTCATTACACCCCAGGGCGTTTCTGCTGCCATTTCAAGTGCTGACACCGCTCCGTCACTTTGCTCTGCACAGAACCATATGTTCTGGAGGGAAACCCACAGAGGTCTAACTGTGCTTTTCACCACTTCTTCAGCACTCTTAACCATTTGTTTCTGTTCTCATTTAACTGTCCTCACTCGTACAGTCCTGTCGAGTGCTGTCATAAACCTTCAATGCATTTAAAGTATTTTGGATACTTCAAATAGATGAAGAACCTGAGAGGAGGCACTCTGACCTACAGAATGAAATTAACTTCCCAGTCCTATTTCTGGCCTTCTCCTTGTCTTCAGGTGCTGGAAGGTGTCCAGAGAAGGGCAGCAAGGCTGTGGAGGGGCCTGGAGCACAGCCTGTGAGGAGAGGCTGAGGGAGCTGGGGGTGTGCAGCCTGCAGAAGAGGAGGCTCAGGGCAGAGCTCATTGCTGTCCACAGCTACCTGAAGGGAGACTGTACTCAGGTGGGGTTGGGCTCTGCTGCCAGGCACCCAGCAACAGAACAAGTGGACCCAGCCTGAAGCTGTGCCAGGGCAGGTCCAGGCTGGATGTGCTGAGGAAGTTGTTGTCAGAGAGAGTGATTGGCACTGGAATGGGCTGGTGGAATCACCATCCCTGGAGGTGTTTAAGGGGAGGCTGGATGAGGCACTTAGTGCCATGGGTTAATTAGAATGGTTAGGTGATAGGTTGGACTTGATGATCCTAGAGGTCTTTTCCAACCTGGTTAATTCTGTGATTCTGTGATCTTGCCCAGCCTCTGAGCTGATATTAATCACACACCTCCTGACCGACCACCATCCCACTCCAGCCCTTCTGGCAGCTCAGGCATTTATGAAGATGCAGCAGAGGGTGAAGCTAGTGTGCTGCACAGAGAGCACAGAGCCCATGGCTCTGAGAATGAAACTGGTGCAAACTTACTTACGTGTAAGTAAAGTCCTTAGTGAATCCAGTAACATCTCTAAGCTCATTTCCATCTGGAGTTATGGACAAACACAGTACATCTTGGGGTTGGACTCGATGATCTGTGGAGGTCCCTTCCAGCCCCTAACATCCTGTGATCTGTGGAGATGTAGCAGTTTTTGTGGTCAGAACATTCAAGTCTCACAGTGTCAGACAGGAGCAAGAGACAGGAAAATTGCACACACAAGAAGCTGTAAACCTAACCTAAAGGAAGCCAGGCTGCAGGAGGCTATTGCCTGGGTGCATTATCAGCAACACCAGATACAGATACTCTGCTGAAAATGGAAGATCTTCCTTTTGCTTCCCAACATTGAAGATTCCTAACAGCACACCTATCATTCTCCAGGTGAAACTGGAGCTTTGACTTCTACACGTGACATCTGCTTTAACCTAAGGGAGTGGAAGGGATCTCTTTTTCTTACTTTATGTGTGTGCCTAAGCTCAGATGGAAACAGAAAGTGTAAAGAAATAACTGTGATTTATTTGAGTTTGTGTTGCACCATATAACGTCGCTTCAGGAGTCACAATCTCACCACTGCTTAGTTACATGGGTTTTTAAGACAGGATACTTTCTAGATCAAGCAACCTACATTCTGCCTTTCAAGGGATCCTACAGGAAGGCTGCAGAGGGACTTCTCATCAGGGTGCCTAGCAATAGGATATGAGGGAATGTTTCTAAGTTGAGGGAGAACAGGGTTACACTGGACCTTAGGAAGAAGTTCTTCAGTATGGGGGTGTTGGGGACTCTGGAATAGGCTGCCCACAGAAGCTGTGGATGCCTCCTCCATCAGGGTGTTCAGGGCCAGGTCAGCTGAGGCCTCGAGCAGCTGAGCCTAGTTGAGAGATGTCCCTGCCCAGGTTTGGCAGGGGATTCCAGAAGATTCCAGGTTTGAGAAAATGGTCATTCTCATCCATTAGAAAATGATTCAATTAGCATACAGACATCTAAGCAGCATTTAATCAACTACTGCTGGCTCTTTTTCAAAAGTGAGTGGGATTGTTTGAATGGAAATCTATCTGCTACTTGCTTTCCTTTTCTGCAGGGTGCTATGTCAATGACTTGACAGCACAAGACGAATCTACCAACACAGCCGCACAAATCTCAGGCGGTTAGCTAGAAATGCCCTACAAGCATTTCAGAGGTTTGATTCCAGTTCTGCCCTCTGGGATCCTCAGCTATCACTGTGCATTTTGACAGATGGAACAAGCAGCAGGAACCCAGCCCTTTCATGTCGGTTTGCAGACTTTAAAACATCTGAAAGGGATAGAAAGGGAAAAGAAAAATCACAGAAATGAGACTGAAGAGTATAACAAAACAAAATCAAACATATGAGAAAAAGGAAGAGTAGGAGGCCAAGTTTATATCTTCAGCCTCGCACAGGATTGTTTCCTGATGCATAGTTTTCCACAGCAGTGATTCTGACAAATAAGAATATCCAGGGGCAGTCACTTAGTTCTACAAAGTAATATCAGAAAGCCACCATGTGTTGCCTTCTTAACAAGGTAAAGAATTTTCTATTTGTTGAAGGGGCAAAGCAAAACAAAATTGAGACTCTGGAAAGTTGAAAATAAAAAGAATTATTTCTTGTGTCCCACTCAAAACAGACATCAGCTAAAATAAGTCTCAGCTAACTGATCTCTTCTTCAAGAGTCTCCCATTGCTCATTTCTACTCTGTGGCCATTCCACAGTAGCACATTAGATGGCATTTCACAGGAGATGTTGGCTACTCCATGACAACAAACACAACAGTGCAATAGCAGCAAAACTCCTGGCTGGCAGTAACAAGGAACATGAAGGTAAAAGTCACTCTGCCTCCACCCAGATGCTGTCCCAGTGTAACAGGGTCAGGCAAGCACAGAATAGCACTGAGACCCCAAATATCCATTAGTCAGGATGCAAACCAATCCTCGGCACAAAGCAGCAGGACTGCTAATCCAGTATATAAAATTCCTTGTAACCAAAGGGAGGAGATCTGTGCCACCCATTAATGGCAGACAAGGCTCTGTTGGCTGCCCTGCAACATTTGCAATTGAGAATGACACCTCATCTTGCATGCAGACCAAGACAATCTCCAGTCTTCCCACACCTAATCCCATAACAAGCAGAATCCTCTTAGTCTATGCAGCAGCTAAACTTCTTCACAAGGTATTGACAAGGTAGCTGTGCTCCACAAGTGCACAAACACCCCAGATGTGGGCCAGGCAGCCTCATGCCTGCAGCACTGTGCCTGGCACAGTAAGGTTTGCTGCACAGCACTGTTCCTCCTTCCAGTATAACCAAGGCACAGCTAGTTTAGTGACAGTTTGGCAAGCTTGATGATGTGGAATATTCAGGCAGGATTTCATAGTGTACTGCTGTTATTGGCAAATTTGGTGTTTAGACATTTTTTGATGCCTTCTGTAAGCCAGCAAGTCTAAATAATTTTTTTGCTGGATTTTAATTTCTAATGATATCAACACATATGCACTCCATCTGCCTTAAACAAAAACAAAACAAAACAAACAAACAAAACTTTAACAAAAATAAAGCAACAGGTGTAAAAGGTGGGAAAAAATGCTGACATTTTTCCTACTTCCAGGTCTTGTCTGTCCCACACAAACCCCTCTTCTTCCCCATCGCTTTTGCCCTCCCCACCAAAGAGATTTGGACTCTTCTCTATTTCCCTTTGAATTAATAAGTATTCAGTGTTTATTTATTAGAAAACTATAACAAGAAATGGATAGCTTTATCTTCTCACCTCTCATGTTTTTCACAGCATTTAATTGCTAAGAACAGACATCAGCGGCTTGGGAAAAAGTAGAGCTCTGGTTTTAGCCCAATGCGTTGAGCCGGTGCGCTCTGAGCCTGGTCAAAGTCCCCATTGCTATGGACTCACTCAGCACCCACTGCACAAGCAAAGGACAAACCAGTTGAGATCACAAAGCAGCCCTCCCACGTCAGGAACGCTGCTGCTGAAACACCAACTGCTAACCACAATGTCTGGTACAGAGTCTCCGATTTTAGGAAAGCTCCAGTAAAAACAGAGTCATTTCTCCTCCAGACACTGGGCAACCCAAACCACTCGAATGAATCAGTACTGCAGTTTCATGTTACATGCTTCTAATTAGAGTGCAGATTGATAACTACTTCATTAGCACCCTTCAGATGCTTCCTTAGGCTATCCTTTGCCCACAAACCCCCTACATGTCTACACTATTGTGACTGCTTATGAAGCTAAGGCACTTCTGCTCATTCCTGCTCAGGCTGTACCCATCAATAGATGGATAGAAGCTCATGTCTAGAAGCTCTTTATTCTCCACTTGCAAGATGTCCATTAAAATGGAATCCAGACCCATGACTGGGTGTCTTGAGCATCTCAACAAGATGAAGACAAGTCAGCATCAGGCTTCCCAGGTTCAAATGCATGGGGACAGATACCAGGACTGATCAGGGGAAATGCTCCTTCCTGTTTTCTCTCTAGACACTTATTGTTGCCCTTATCATGGCATTCTGATTTATTCAAACAACCAAATGACCTGAGCCCTGTTCCATCCCACCAAAACTTTATCTTCCCAGCAAGTAGAATGAGCACCTATTTGGCTATATTGTGGTAAGAACAGGATTTCAAGCAAGGTAACCTCACGTTGCAGTCGGTATTACTCCATGACCCATTCTTCTCACAGAGATTTGATTCCACTAATGACTCACAATAAAACCTCCCTTATTTACAAAACACATGCCTTAAGTAGAACATCACTCTGTACTCCTTGAAACACAAAACCTGGAAAACTCTGGCCATGGCAGAAAATACTTTTAAAATGCTCTGCATGTTCTATGTTTTGAATCCTGCAACTTTTGCCTTTAGCTTGTAGAAACTGTTTCCGTTTAAACACTCTTCCAAGAAAAAGGTGGTGGTGTCTTTTTTTTTTTCATGCTACCTAAATGACAGTTGACTTCATGCAAGCAGTAAAGATACATATTTGCTTTACTTGTTGAAACAGCAGGGGGATTTTTTATTTCTTGAAGGTGGCAGCCAAGCTGAGAAATGGCATGTCCTAAGAGACAAGCTGCTGCTGATCACCAGAACTCTGCTCTGTCCTGCTTCAAGGAGCTGGATTTGTGGCTGGACTCAGAGCAAACATTGGAAAGAGAACAGGCTTTGTTAGTGAGAACAGGTATCTGGCAGGATTAATCATTTTATTTGAAGTTATTCTTAAACAATGTCTTCAGTTCTTCAAGCTCCTCTGGTAATTTCAGTTCATTCAGGACACTTGGAGTACTATGGATCAGAGGATGGTGGGGGAAGGTGTGCCAAGACAGATCATGCATGCTGGCTCCTCAGCTTTCTCCCCATAAAGGTGAGTCACTTCTTTTACATGGGAGGCAAAGTGTGAAAAGCCGCCATAGAGCAGCTGACATGCACTGAAATCCCACCTTACCACCTCCAAAGTTCCCAAAACTCCCACACACCTGCTGCCTCTTGAGCTGTGTGAATGGCTGCAGTTCAAGGAAAGCCTCCAAAAGAATAACGATTTCCCTCTCTGTTTGCATTGCTGCACTACATAGGAACCTGTTTGTTTTCCTGCTCCAGGCACCTACATGTCCTCAAAGCATTCCAAGTGGCAAGGCTCAAGGATGAGCATTCCTGTCACTGACTGATCAAGACGTCTGGGCAGGAAGTCAGTCCCGTGCCCAGAGCAATGGGAGCAGCCTAAAAGCCCAGGTGCCAGCATCCTTGAGTTGCTCAAGGCATTGCCAAACACAGCTGGCCAGGATTTGTTAGCTGATGCCAGATTAGCCAGAGCAGGCTCAGACAGTTTCCAAAGTGAAGCTGAGTGTCCTAATTACTTATGTAGCTAAGTAGTACCCATCAATATTTATGGGTGACAGGAAAGTTAAGGCAGAGTTACTTTTAAATAAATTAGAGAAGCACTAACCTACAGTAGCTACATAATGCAGGAAATAACCTGCTTAACCTTTGCTTACATTTCCCAAACCACTCCCAGAGGAGTCTGTATAGAGAGGGAAGGGAAAATAGGCAGACTTGTAGAACAATGGACTTTTCCATTATAAGTAAGCAATCTAAAATATCAGTTTAAGATGAAGAAAACACTGTAGTCCATATGACCTTATGGTCATTCCATAAAATCAATTAATTCCAGCCCAAAATGCAATCAAGATTGCTGTGTCTCATACGCCCTTTGCACACAGTGCCTTTCAGCTGGAGATGTGATGAAGCAGCGGAAAAGGATCAAAGGACAGCCAAGCTTGCTGCTTGCAGAGCCCCAGCCCACTTGGAGGTTCAACAGGCACTGACTGAAAGCAAAACAAGCAAGATGTGGTGAAAGTTCTCTCAACAACTTCTTGTGTTCAGAGCACTCATAAGGTGTGTTCATGCTTTGGGGGAAACTGCTGAAATGGATACAGCTATCAAAATTTCAGTAGAGCAGAACGTTAATGTCTTCTCAAAAGCTGATTATTCGTTCTGCACTCGATACATTTTTCACCATCTCTTCCCAACACATGAAGTGAGGAGCATTGGCTGAGAGGAGAAAGAAGCATCTGAAGCTAAGTGCATCAGAACCCTCCTCTGCACAACAGGCCCTGCAGCTGCCCTACACTGAGTGTGCTAAAGCTTGGCTGTGCTGGGGCAGGCCAGGGAGCTCTGTAGTGGAGTACTTGTGTTCCATGAATCCTGCCCAGCAGCTGGACCTTGGTGCTCTAGAGGAGCGAAAATGGAAAGACAAAACAAGAGTCAGCAGAGAGAGAACCTATTAATGTACCAGGGCTCCCTGTATGACAGCCACAGGGCTCCCTTCAGGACAGGCCCAGGGCAACCTTCATCACAGCCTCAGAGCTCCTTTCATCACAGCCCCAGAGCTACCTGCACAACAGTTCCAGAGCTCCCTGCATGACAGCCTCAGGGCTCCCCACACGACGTCTTGTCCTTAACTGCTTAGGAAGATCTGAAGCTGCTGCTCTGCTCCTAGGTGCTATCGGAGCATGTCTTGCCAAACAGCTGCAGCTCTGTCACCCACAGCGCACAGCCACAGCTCCTATGAATGTAGCCACAATTTCTGACACCAAGGGCAATGCCCTTCTCAGCCTGGATTACATACCCAAGACTTCTGCTCCAGCAACAGCCAGCACAACAGATTGTTTTCATAATATTTATCTGATTTAAACTTTACACAACATATGCTCAGTTCTTCATTCCTGAGAGAGGGTGGGAGAGGAATATTCCAGGTGCTACAGTTTAGCCCCCACTGAACTGAGGAAAAATCAACTCTTATTTATTCTCTGGGATCTGGCTTCAAACCTTGGCTATTTTAAATCAATGAAAACACTGCTGTTGGCTTGAGAGATGTTAGAGCCTATGAATATACTATTCAGAGCTGGAGCTGAGGAAAAAGGCTGTCAAATACAGACAGCAGGCAGCTCTGCAGAATAGCTGGACCTGGACCTCCCAGAAAAAAATAGCGTATGTTCCCCAGCCTCACAGTGTCCATGGTGCTTAGACCTCCTATGGCAGCCCAGAGCCAGATCTCAATCCTTCCCCTCCCAGAAGCTGCCTCTGTCTTGTCCCTTCTGTAACATCTCTTACCCAACCTCTGCCGTTGTCACCATCCCAAATGCATGGCTCTTGTTAAGGGGAAAGAGTAGAAGACGTTGCCCTCTACATCCCTCTGGTAAATCAGTGTATTTTCCTCTAGTCTCCTTGCAGGAGACAACTGCCCAGCAATCATGTCAAATTGCTCAAAGTTCCAGTTTTTTCTTCATCTTCCTGTAAGAACAGACAGAAAACCAAAACCTGAGGCCAATGCCTCAGGATGGAAAATGTCAAAACCAAATGTAAAACATTTAACAACTTTATTGGTGCCTAAACCAAAACAATATTGGTGCCTAAAACAGGAGCTCATGAGGCAGAGCCTCACACCCCACTGGAGTGTGTCCAGGTTTAAGCTGCACTGGAAAAGTCATTTTGAGTTGCCAGCATGATGTGAAGCAGACTACCAGTTCTGCAGGTGAAACTGCTCCATCAGAATAACCTCCCCTTGGCAGGGGGCAGCCATGGAACACCTGGCTGTGCCAGAAACGTGGTGCCATACCTGGGGCCTGGTTCAAAGACTCTTCCAGGAGACAAGGGAAGTGCCAGCTATGTCAAGGGTCTTGACGTGGATCAACCTTTCATTGAACACACATCAAAATCTCCTTCTGAGATTCACAGAGACTGTTCATTGCCAGCTGGTGACACCCTGCAGCCCCACAGCCTCCTTCAGCACTCTCGACTTGTGTACTTGGTGGTATTTTGGCATAATTTGGGAAGCATCTGGAACCTGGGCAAAGATCTGAGCAGTCTTCCCAGCTGCTCCGTGTAGTGAATGATGGATTTGCTGCATTTCCCTTCTGCCTTCACACACACACAAAAGTACAGTTGTGCCCTCTGAGGTCTCATATTCTCTAAGGCTCAGATTTACTTGCAGCAATTCTGCTGTTCCCCAGCTCTCATCTCCTCAGGACAGGGCAGCAAAGACAGAGAGGGTAGGAGTTGGGGGGTGCCACAACCAAAGCCCGTGCTGGAAGGGCAGGCTTGGCAAGCATTGCACCCAAAGGGAAAAGCCCAGGCTTTGGGGTCAGGGACACTCTGTTTGCTGGTGCTGTCACCCCGTGCCAGAGTCAGGGCTGGGGGAAAGGCAGACAACAGTGCCTGGAAGCATTCTGATCTGCTGTCGCAGAGCAGGACACCAGCTGCTGCCAAGGACAAAGCACCATCCGCTACCTGGAAAGGAGGAGTGTGCAGTGAGACAGGAGCACTGAATGCCAGGCTCAGTGCTGAGCCAGGGCTCCATGGCTCACAGGCATGTCTGTGTGGACACAGCCACAAGAGTCCAGCTGCTGGCTGCAGGCATGGGGGCAGTCCCCACGGCCCCGTGTTTGCCCAGCTAATATTTAGCTGGGAGGCCTCCAAGGAAAACCCAGGAGGGTGCTTGTGCTGGTGACTCAAGAGGTGTCATTCTTCCCTCTGACTCAGTGTGCAGCCATCTCCCATAACTGGGGATTAGCAAGCCCTCGATGGCTGCAGAGGGCTGGCTTTTGGGCCAGACATGGAGAACAGAAGTATTAAATACATCTGTAACTACAGCAAAGGAAAGGGGTTTTCCTAGCTCAGTATAAACAAATGGATTCACTTCTGCACATTTTGTTACAGCAGTATCAGGCCCACTTTCCACTGGAAGCATGCCAGCCTTAGGGCAAGTCTTGTTCTGCTTTAGGGTGAAAATTACTTTTTTATGATGTATGAACAAGGTGGTATTTTCCTCTGGGTTTAGTCCTGCTGCGAGTGATGAGAGGTTGGCCAGCAAAGAGGTGCTGCTGCACCTAGCACACAAAGGAGACAATGGCAAGGGGGGAGGACCACCCGTGGGGTGCCTCAGCCTGGGGTTCACTGGGCGGATGTTTAGAACAATGCCCAGGTAAATGCCACTGGTGCCTCCACTGGTCCCTCCAGACCCTGCAGAGCTGAGCAGTGGTGCTGAGGTCCTAACAGACAGGGATGTGCAGAGCTGCACTTGGGCTGCCCTAGCAGAGCTGTGCTTCCCTGGCAAGAGGCAGAGGCAACAGGCAGCCTTGGAGTTCCACTATCCTTAGAGATGCAGATTCTCCCTGCAGTTCAAGAAAAACACAAGACAAGGTGTAGTGGGGACAAGAAAGTAAAACCTGGCATTCTGCATGTATGTAAATCATCAAGGTTAGAAAACAGTCCCCGAAGGCAGGCACAGGCTGTGCTGCACAGTGCTGGACTGGTGGAGTCCCTGGACTCCACCATCCAAACCAGCACACCTGCGGCAACAATCATCTGCACCAGCTCCACAGCTTGAGCCATGTGAGTGAGAGAGGCCTCACACAAACAGAACAACATGGCCACAGAGGGGTGGGAGTTCCCAGAGGCAAGGTAAGGTGCCACGGGCAGTGGGCTGCTGTCCGGGAGCAGTGAAGGAGCTCTCCACTGAGTGGGTTAAGCACAGCGGCAGTCACAGCTGTCAGGAGGGAAGGCACAAGGACACTCCTCACTCCTGCCCAAACCAAGTAACTGCAGGAACTTACTGCAGTAACAATGATGATACTCACCCTTCCCTCCCATTTCTCTGCTCTTGCTGTCTCCCATGAACAATTTCAGTGTAAGCTCTTCAAAACCACAACTCATCATTCCCCTTCTATGGCCATGGACAGCTATGGTTATCACAGCATGCTTAAGGATCCTTGCTGGGAGACCTTCTCACCATCTACACCTGCCTGAGAGGAGGCTGTAGAAAGGTGGGTGTCAGCTTCTTCTACCTGAATAACAAGTGACAGGATGGGAGGAAATGTCCTTTAGGCATATCACGAGAGGTTTAGATAAGACTTTAGAAGAAACTGCTTGCCTGAAAGGGTTCTCAAACACCAGAACAGGCTCCCCAGGGAGGTGGCTGAATCCCCAGCCCTAACGGTGTTTAAAAGACACAGAGATATGGTGCAAAGGGACATGGTTTACCACCAGACTTGGTAGAGTTAGGGCATGGTTGGACTCAATGCTTCTCCAGGACTTTTCCAACCAGAAGGATCCCATGACTCCATGCAATGATAAGAAAATGCACAGCTAATGCCCATTAGCCAAAATTCTGACAGCTGGAGGACCTGGTGCTTCCACAGACAGGACACTGTGGCACTGCTCACCCTTGCACCATACCACTCACAACACTCACTCCTAGCAATCTGCTAGTGGTCGCACAAAAGCACGACTGTTACCCACCGTACGCCGGGCTCCAGACGGCATAGAGATGGGGAGATACACACTCTGCAGCCCTTTGTGGTGCCAGCCAAAATCACCAGCCCAGTGCCCCTGCAAATCCAGTACTTTGGGGTTAACTCACAGCCTGCAAACTGCTGTTCCCTACAAATCTCACAGCTACACAGCAGCTTAGAAACTCTCACTAATGCTCTTCAAGACATTTAAAGGCTCATTTGACTTCTCATTTCTTGTAAAAGGAGCCTTGGAAAGCCACAGTGGAGAGTTCGAAAGGAACTGGTCTGCTCAGTGAGTGTAAATTGGTTACAGCTACCCATCAGGAGTCATTGTTCATCACAATTGTTCCTTCCTGTTGGGCCTCTATTTAATTGCTATTCAATTTTGCCCCTGAGCAAGACCCAAGGCATTTCAAAGAGACTTGCAAGAAGTCTCTTGTTTCTCCTACAGGGAATACTTGGGCTGGGCTGCTCTTCACGTCTTAATCTAAGTGCCTTCCTATGAAGTAGGTGCCTGCAGTCCTGTTAGGAAAGGAGCTTGGCAGGTGACTCATCTTACAGTAAAACTGCTGCAGCTGCAGAGCTGAGTCACTGGGTCACAGTAGAGAGCAGACTTCTTTGATGCTTTGGGGGGTTCCCTTTGCCCACTTCACCCTGCCGTGCATGGAGGTGATCACCTGCCGTGCCTGCTGATCACAGCTGGTGGGACTGCTCTAGGTGAGGAGGGCAGGCCTGCCCCTAGATATCCACATCTCCACCCTAGCTCCTGAGCCCTACTGCCCTAAAACTGCCTTCACCGTTCAGTAGCAGTATTTTGGCACTGGCTTCAGGGAAGCTCAGCATTTATCCTGTGTCACTGGGCAAGCGTCCACCTCTTTGAAGACAGCACTGATTTATTAACTCTGCTGATTATACACAGATGTGATTTATTTTTGTTCAAATATGAGCTTTTTACCTTTTTGTCAGAAAAATGCACCCTCTGCTGTGTTTGATTTCTGTCTTGCCCCGGCAGGTGATGCAGCCCTCTTTTCACCGCACTTCTCAGGAGCCTCGGTGCCACTGGGTGGGTGGGACAGTGCTCTCCTGACTCACAAAAAACGCAGGCAGAGGAAGGTATCTGCAAGCAAGAGGAAGATACAAAAAATGCTACAGCAGCTGAGTGCCTATAGGTAAAGCAGTGACAGGCAGGTAAACAGCTACCACCTTTGACATTTGGCTCTATAAAGACCTTCTGAAAACAGCCCCCAGCTCTGCTCTAACTCCAAATGGCAAACAAGGCTGTGTGCTGATGCTGTCTGCCTGTGAAGGATGTTTATCTGATTCATGCCTCAGGTAAGCTATGTCACTTTCCTCACTGTACTCTAGCAAATGAGCCAGCATGGTTATGACATTTCCCTTCTGCAACACCGCAGTGGTGATGGTTTCCTAGGAAGAAATGGGAAGTCTTACACTGCAGCACTCTGGGTTTATGACAAGCTTATTTCAGGTATTCTTCTCTTCTTTAGGAAAGAGTGGACTGCATTTGGCTTGAGAGCCTCACTGGCTCCTTGGTTTGGAAAAATGTTTGAGAGACTCACTCAGCAGAGATTCCCAGCCTGTTTGTGACACTGTAGCAACATGAATCTCAACCCAGAGCTGACATCCTCACGGTTATCACCAAAACTGTCTCTCCCGGGACTGGACATTCAGCCCAAGGTGACAATGCTACCACAGCACTCACAGTGATGCTTACATATAATACTTCGCCAGGTCCTCTAAAATTTCTTCTCATCATGAGAAGTAGTCAGACTTGTATCACCTCGGAACACTAGCCAGCTGGACACAACACTTCAGGTGAGGTTTTACCAGAGCAGAATGAAGTGGCAGAATCACTCCTCTCTACCCACTGTCCATGCTGCTTTTGATGCAGCTCAGGCTGCCACTCTCCTTGTGGGCTGTAAGTGCACCACTGAAAACTGATGGGATGAATCCCATGACTGCAGTATGGTTATTGATATCTACAGGCTATTGGGAAGGGATAGACAAGGAAGGGGAGGTGGAGGATAGAACATGAAGGACTCTCCTGTAATGATTGCCATGAATAGGTCAGCAGTTAGTGGATAAAACTCTACAATGGCTGTACAACCTTCAGTATAATTTACACAACAGCAGCAGCCTGTTAGATAGACAGTGGAAAACTCTGGAAAAGTTGATCAGGATACTGACCATGACATGTTCAAAACATACTTGATACTTCCTCAACAGCTTGAGCTGGAAATCATAAATGTGTCGTGAGAGGCCTCAGATCAGTCTTGTTTTCTGAGGACATCTGTAAAGGTCTGTCCCATTGCCAGGAGAGCTCAATCTCCCCAAATGCCTCAGCTCAAGGCATCACTAATTACTTCTGTAGGCAGAGCACTCCATGAACACGCAGCAACATCAGGAGAAATGTGCTTCCAGAGTAAACAATGGTTTGCAGCTCCTCAGTTCATTATACAATGGCTTTTCTGTTTGGTTTTTTTTTAGTTCAGTTTTCAGACAGCAGCAGCAATGTACAATGTTCCTACAGAGTTAACTCCAAAATGCAGAGCTTTAGTTCTTCCAAAGCATATATGTCTCTCCTTTAGTTAAACCTCCAGGAACTAAAACAGAGAACAAATTTCTTTCTGTTGCAGGCTCCAGGAGAGGCTGTCTCAGCAGGAGAAGCTACACTTACAGTATGGCTAAGGCAATTTAGTGAATTTTCTATTGGGAAAACAATTAGGAAAAAGCAAATTAGCACATCATCCACATTTCCTGCAGGAAGTCACACTGTGTCGCAAGTTGCTTTGCCAAGGAAAAGCTAAGAGGTACAGCCTGAGCTGTGTGAGACACATGGCTACAGGCAGTGTGGGGCATCGCAGCCCCAGCTCTGCAGGGAGCAGAAGGGGCTGCTAAAATCCTTTCACATACAAAAGAATTTGCACCTGTCCAACACCCCCAAAACCATAATGGTCCCATGGATGGGGACACACTGCAACAGGCTGCCCAGGGAGCTTGTGAATGCCCCTAACCTGGAGGCTTTGAGCCACCTGGGCCAGTGGGAAGTGTCCCTGCCCATGGCAGGGGAGTTGGAACTAGATGACCTTGAAGCTCCCTTCCAAGCCAGCCCAATCCTTAAGGGTCATGTCAGATGTACTGAGGCCATAAGCATGCCACCATGTTTCACCCCGCCATGTTTCACCCCACCTTTGACAGAAGAGAACGGCTCAGGCCACACCTAGAATGCTGTGTCCAGTTCTGGGCCACTCAGTTCAAGAGAGATGCTGAGGTGCTGGAAGGTGTCCAGAGAAGGGCAACAAGGCTGGGGAGGGGCCTGGAGCACAGCCCTGTGAGGAGAGGCTGAGGGAGCTGGGGGTGTGCAGCCTGCAGAAGAGGAGGCTCAGGGCAGAGCTCATTGCTGTCTGCAGCTCCCTGAAGGGAGGCTGTAGCCAGGTGGGGTTGGGCTCTGCTGCCAGGCAACCAGCAACAGAACAAGGGGACACAGCCTCAAGCTGTGCCAGGGCAGGTCTAGGCTGGATGTTAGGAGGAAGTTGTTGGCAGAGAGAGTGATTGGCATTGGAATGGGCTGCCCAGGGAGGTGGTGGAGTCACTGTGCCCGAAGGTGTTAAGGAAAGCCTGTCTGAGGCACTTAGTGCCATGGTTTGGTTCATTGGATAGGGCTGGGTGCTAGGTTGGGCTGGATGAGCTTGGAGGTCTCTTCCAGCCTGGTTGACTCTATGATTAGCAGCTTCACTCCCAGTGGGGGTAGGCAGCTGGTGACAGTGCACAGGACATATGAGTACTCATGGAGAGATGAAGGCCTGGGAACCACTTTTGTTTTGTTTTCAGCAGAGCCATTTGGGTCCTGTGACTCACTTAAGGACTGTTTTACAGCTTGATGCTTGTCTACATTTCTTAAGTATATTCTATATGAAACATGAATTAAAATAGACAAAGAAGCAATTTATCATAGGAATGGGGGGGCTGCAAGCTGAAAGTAGAAGAAAAGTATTCTTTTTAATCATGCCAGATCCTGCTTACAGCTCTGGGGTTTACCTGAGTTCAAGCTAAAATGAGTCTTACAAACCATCACCAAGGAATAAAACCCCCTGCAGAAAAGGATCCTTCCACACAGGCTTTGACAGCATCTCCACAGAGAGCAGCTTTCACAGCTGCTCACTCAGGGCTCTGGAGGGGCCACAGCAACAGCCCAGTGCGAGTGAAATTATGGGAAGGGTTTAGGAGTTCTAGGGAGAAAGACAAGAAGACAGAGACAGAAGGAGATGTCCATGAGGACAGGAACATGTTTGGCAACCAAGAGCTGAGAAGGGTGGGAATGCACTCAGAAATACTCAGCTGGACTGGTTCCATGGTGAGGGCACTGTGGGCTGTCATTTCAGACTGAGATTAAATGAGACTTAATTAACAGTTTCTTGTTGCTGCACAGAACAGAAATGCCTTACAAAGCCTTGGTTTCATTCAGGCATACATCAAGAGGTGACATTCATGTTTCTTAGAGCTAAAATTAGTGCTTCTTTAATTTCACACAGCCTAGGAACAGCAGAAATGAGAATGGGGGAACAAGCCCACTGCAGAACAAGCCCTTCAGACATGCTTTGGTATCTTCTTGTGCTTTCACACACCCTTTCACAGAATCGCAGAGCAGTAGGTGTCAGATGGGACCACTGGAAAGGTTCAACCCTCCCTGACAAAGCAAGTTTGTCTAAATCAGGCTGCAGAACTCATCCAGGAAGACTCTGAAAGTCTCCAGAGAAGGAGACTCCAAAACATCTCTGGGCAGCCTGTTCCAATACTGAGACCCTCAGAGTAAGAGTTTTTTTCCTGATGGCCAATCTAAATCTGCCCTGCTCCGGTTTCAAACCGCTGCCCCTTGGCCTGTCGTTACAAGCCCTTCTAAGCAGCCCTGTCTTCTCTAAATGTTAGTCCAAAGCACCCTCCAAAGGCAGAAAAGCTACCTCACGCTGTGCGGTGCTCCGGGAGAGAAGAGACAGTGCTCTAACCGTCACAAGCACTCCTTGCAGCCTCCTGTGACTTGCTGCCTGCTGTTCAGGAACTGTTCATGCTGTGGAGCTTCGGTGAGACTGCGGCGCCCCAGGAGAACATCTGACCTCCAGCCTCCATCAGACCAGCTCTGCCCATGGCATATCGAGGTGGCTGGCTACAAGGGCACAGTTCAGCAGAGGTAAGGCTTTGGGAGCAGTGTGTGCCATTGCAGGGCACTTGGAGGGGCTCTCGTGCTTCTCAGCAGATAACTGGGGTCCACGGGGAAAGAGGGCAACCTGCTGCACATGAGAGTCCTCAGGAAGGAGTAATGGCAGGTGGTCAGTGTGCGTGCAAACCAGTGCACACTTCACAGCGCCGTTGTGATCCCAGCAGTGAACTAAAGGCAAGTTCTGAAGCCGATGAATTCTCCGCTCATGCCCAAGACAAAAGGAATGGGAATTCAATTTAGTTACTTCTCTCAGAGGTCATCACAGAAGTAATTGAATTAAGCAAACAAATAGCAAGGACACACACCACACATACCCCCAAGCCCAAACCTGTCTTAATCACAGAGCAAAGGCGGCAGTAAAACTGATTAGGCTGATGACTGGGAGGAAATTGCTCCTTTTTGTTGCCGTTTTATTGACCAGGTCCTCTAAGCCTATTAATTCCTCAGAGCTGCACTTGGGTAACACTTAGAGCACCACGAGACCTATGTGAGAAATACCCTCAGCAAAGCCAAGGGTGCAGCACATGCAGAGCTCCACGAAACAGGGGTCAGAGCTCCACAAATGGCTACATTTCTTCTATCAAAAGTGAGGTGACATCATGAACTACTCAGAGTGAAACTCAGGCAGAAAGCCCAAGGAGGTGGGTAAGGGCATAGGTGTTCTTTGCAGGCACATTCATCTCACACAGAGTCACAGAATCAGTCAGGGTTGGAAGGGACCACAAGGATCAGCCAGTTCCAACTCCCCTGCCATGCCCAGGGACGCCTCACACTAGAGCAGCCTGTCCACAGCCTCATCCAGCCTGGCTTCCACCACCTCCCTGGGCAACCCCTTCCAGGCTCTCAGCACCCTCATGCTGAAGAGCTTCTTCTAACACCCAGTCTGAACCTATCTGTTTCCAGCTTTGTTCCATTCCCTGCCCAGTCCTATCACTCCTTGACAGCCTAAAAAGTCCCTCCCCAGCTTTCTTCTAGCCCACTCTCATTGATGGAATGAGAGGAAATGGCCTCAGATTGCACCAGGGGAGGTTTAGGTAGGATATCAGGAAAAATTTCTGACCTGAAAGAGTGGTCAGGAATTGGAAGAGGTTTCCTAGGGGGCTGGTGGAGTCACTGTCCCTGGAAGTGTTTAGAAATCATGCAGATATGGCACTCTGGGACATGGTTTAATGGCCATGGTGGTGACAGGTTGACAGTTAGACTCAAGGACTAAGAGGTCCTTTCCAGCTGAAACACTTCTGTGATGGATCTCCTCAGCACCGCTGTTAAGCAGCCCAGCTGTAACAGCTCTGTGCTACAGCACATGGAGAACGGTAGTGCAGACACCAGAGGCTAGAGCCACAAAAGGACTCCTGGCATTGTGCTGCCCAGCACTATGAAGTATAGCATGGACCTAGCAGCACCAACACCCGAGGCCAGGTGCTTTTACAGTTTGTGGGGAGGCTCTGGGGTGTACAGGGACAAGCAGCTCTTTCCAGCTGCCTACAGGACTGGAATGTGTGGTGCAGGAGGAGGCACGCCATCGCAACAGGGGGCGTCAAGGACAGCTGAAAGACGTGAAGGTTCATCCCCTGTGTCACACCTCCTGACGTTTGTGAGGCAGCTGCTTCAAAGCTCCATTCCTTAGGTGGCAGGAAGATTTCTCATTTCTGACCTCATTTTCTTCATCGCCTTTTTTTTTTCTACTATCAGCATTGACATTGAACCTAAACAGTTCCTTCCTCTCCCCATGTTTTATATCAATGCTGTCTTCAGGAAGGTACTGCTCTCTTCGTATCACTAAGCCAAACAAGTCCCTTTCAGTCTCCTCGTGGAAGATAGAGCTTCTATTGTCTTCCCATTGTCACCCTCAGAGCCTTTCAACACACCTGTTCCAGCTTATCTTTGATTGAAACACAGCTGCTCAGAGCTGGAAACAGCTTCCAAACAACACCATGCAGACAGCCTTGCGCGGTGGTGCTAACATTTCCCACCTCTACTGGGAAGTCATTCTCTGTCTCACCATAAAACTTGTCCAGACCTTTTTAACTTCCTTTTTTTAATATATCTTGCCTACCACCAGGAGCCCAACACAGCAAAGAGGTTCAAACCTGACTTCCCAAGGTCTGAGGTCTTTGCTGCCTGAAAACACAGGGACATGAAAGCTACATTGCTGCTCCATGGGACCCCCATCCTCTCTGCCCAGGAAAGTGCCAGAAGGTGGCATGACCTTGGCCTTGCTGATACACTGCACCGTGGTGCTGAAACTAGTGTCAGTATATTTTGGCCAGGTTCTACTAAAGGACACAGGACAGCCAAGACAGCCAGTCCCATCTGATTTAGTGGACTTTGTTCTTAATCACTGTTGCCAGAGCTTTCTGACTAATTAGCAAACACCAGAGGACAGTCCTATGCTTTTGAATGCATATGTTCAGACCCTCAGAGCAATTTCTAGGTCACAAAGGCAATTACTCCAAGGAGTATGCCCAAGTGCAACAAGAAACAGCTCTCCAGAGTTGCCCTTCACCTGCTGTATCCACCTGGGAGGCACTTAGCCTCTTTTTTCCCTCTGTGGGAGCCCATGAGCCAGTTTTAAATACCTGCCAGAGCTCTCTCAATCTGTGCCTAAGTGCTTGATGAACCTTGAAAAATCCTAAGAAAAGGGCCGTGTTACCACAGCAACACTGAAGCTGCTGTGGTGCCTGGGGTCAGCCTTCCTGTACTGCCAAAATTAAGAGAAGAGAAACAAAAAGTGAACACAGCAGAGAGAGAACAAAGTAGTGGACACACCGAAGCCTGTCTTGAGAGGTATCATGTGCACAGTAATTGTTTGGTTTAGTTCTTAATGTAAGAAACTTCTGAGAAGTGTCTTTAATCTGAACAAAAGCACAAAAACCTTTGGTATGGAGAAAACCAAAGTGTGCTGAGGGAGAAACATCTCCTGTGCCTCCTGCATCATCCAGAAAACACAACCAAACTGGAACTCTTTGGTCAGCTACAGGCATCTTTGATGAGATTTGCACAAGGAAGTGATCAGACAGCCTCTGGGAAGCTGTGGGCTGGGAGATCACTGCACTTGTGAAGAGATGCATTGTGGTCTCCAAACTATGTTTTGGGAAAACAAAGGTCTAGTGTTGCAGAGAGCACCACAGAGGAAGGACAGGACACCAGTATGGTTAGGTCATTGCTCACAGTTTACTGACGTAAGTGTCCATTTGCAGCCATCAGCAAAGCTAACTGGGTTGTGCTGCTTCTGATTCTTTCCCTGAAGGTCAGCCTTGCCTTCTGCGGTCAGCCTCACACGTTCACATCTGCTTCAGTGTCTGCCTGGTACCTTTTCGTAGGCACTTTTTCATCCTCATTTCTTACAGCCAAGGACAGTCCAAGGTCACTGCTCACAGGTATTCCCAAGGCATGGGTTGCTCATAGTTATCAGTCTGTGGCCTCTATCAGATCAGAATTCCTCCACAGTCCAGGTCAAAGCAGAGATGGTTATGCAGACAATACATTCAGAACTTATTCTGAAGTCAGTCCAAGTTGCATGTCATGGCATTCCTTGACTACATGCCTAGCATTGCTTTGGAATGACAATCTAAAAGGCAACTTCCTTCTCTGGCCTAAAGCCAGACTTCTGCTCAGCTGAACTGTCTGAAACTGGCTGTGAAGAACCAAGTGCCTTATGTTTCTGGGAATGCAGCTGTCAGGAACATTCTGCGACTGAGTGTCAATGAAATGAGATCTGACCTCTTCTTACAGGTAAAAGATGACTTGACAAGACTGTCACAGAACCACAGAATAATTCCGGTTGGAAAAGGCCCTTGGGATCAAGTCCAACCAATAAACCTACTCGATAAAGTTCACCCCTAAACCATATCTGAACAACCTTTAAACACCTCCCAAGGCAGCCCTTTCCAATGCTTGACCACTCTTTCTGTGAAAAAGCGTTTCCTAATGTCCGGTCTAAACCTTCCCTGTTGCAGCTTGAGGCTGTTCCCTCTTGTTCTAGAGCTAATTACCTGTGAGAAGAGACCAGCACTCACCTCTCTACAGCACTTTTCTGTTCTCTCTGCTGGGGAAAATCCCAGATCTGCCAACTAGAGCTGTAGAGCAGAGCCACTGTTACCGTTTCTTCTTCCACTGGCCCTCCTACGTGTCCCACAGGCTTACTGTGGTTGTTGCCATCGTTAGAAATGACAGTCACAAGATGAAGTGGGCTACAGGAAGGTTGAGGAGGGACTATTGACAAGGATTTGTAATGACAGGATGAGGACAAATAGGTTTAAACTGTCAGCGGGAAGATTCAAACTGGATGTTAGGAAGAAGTTGTTTGCAATGAGGGTGGTGAGACACTGGCACAGGTTGCCCAGGGAGGTTGTGGATGCTCCCTCCCTGGAGGTGTTCAAGGCCAGGTTAGATGAGGCCTTGAGTGACCTGTTCTAGTGGGAGGTGTCCCTGCCTATGGCAGGAGTTTGGAGCTGGATGAGCTTTGAGGTCCCTTCCAACCTAAACCATTCTATGATTCTGTGTGTGCCCGTGCCACAATCTACCCAAATGGGAAGAAAGCATCAGAGACCTCTCCCTTTAAGTTAACAAGCACCAGGAGTGATGGAACTCACCACACCCACCAGTCAGGCTGGCACCCTCATCCACCTTGTTAGTGACTAGTTAGGCTGTTAGTGACTAAAGGACATTGAGTGTCACTACTTCAGGGAAGAGCAGGGCTTCTGTCTCAGCTGGCTGCTGGCTCAGCACCAGCCTGTACCCATCGGCCACACAAACAAAAGCTGCTGCAGGTACTGGCATGCCTACATCACCCTTCCTGAAATACACTCCTTGTGTGCCAGTAATGCCAAGGGTGATCTGATGGTGCCCCCATCACAGACTTGTGTACAACCTGAGCACCCCAGCTCAACCTCTGGGGTCCATGCTCTGTGCCTCTGAGGCAAGCCCATTGCTGGTTTCTTGCCACACTTAACACCACAGCCCTGTAAGGTCCTGCACTACACCCCAGAAGTCCTTGAGGTCCAGGCGAAGGCAGACACACAACCTCATGGTCCATCTGTGCCTCTCACATCTGTCATCACTAGACTCTCCTTGGTTGGAGGACAGCAGCCAAGACTTCTCCCTCCTGTTTACAATTATTTTCTCAAAGAAATGTGACATCCCCAGACCACAGCAGCCAAAGGGCAGAGCTGTAGTGACACGAGGGAGGGGAGCGGCAAAACATGGAGGAAAACAGGGAAGTCTTGAAAACAGGAGTCCAGAAGGACAAGAAAGGCACTGGGAGGGCGGCAGCTTGCTCGAGATTCTGCCTGCATGCACCTGCATCTGCTGGGCTGCAAAGGCCTCTCCACCCAGGCAAGCACTGGAGAGAACTGTGACCAGCACTCTGGAGTAGGATAATTATAACCTAAGCTCTGCAAGTGTGGGTTAGCTCCCACTGAAATAAACTGCTCGGGTACAGGATGAATATCCACACAGCAGGCACAAGGGGCAAGGCAGCAAATTGTAGTAGGATGAAGTGCCTACAGTTAATTATGCCAAATTATATAGAATTTGAGTTTTTCTGATGCATGCTATTTAAAGCTGGGCCGCAGGGCACTTCCTAGCCTGAATAAAGCAGCTCTGTTGCAAGATGTGGCTTGCTTTGTAGTTTATGATTTTTAGTCTTCACCACATTTTGTCACTTTCTTGTTTCTTGACTGAGATGTTTCTGAATATCTTGTGTCAGACAATGGGATGCAGTAGGAGTGTTGTACTATGTACAGGCTCTTGAGAACGAGTGAGCGGTGTGTGGTTGGCTTTTTCCTCCAAGAACTCCACTGGCTGCAGTATGTTCTTCACCAAGGTGTATTTATAACACACACAACCAGCAGCCAGTGCTTCTCCAGACTAAACTTCGTGCACTTCTGCACCTAAAGGATGGGACCAATCCCACTGATCTCTGTTGCCAATGATTTTTGATCAAACCAGTCAAGAATGCACATACAGCCCCAGGCTGACCCAGATGAGCTCACCTTTTTGCTCCACACCATTGGCAGCCTCTGAGATTGAGTGACACCTTGGGATGCTGCCTCAGGAGCCCTGTGCTGCACAGCCAGGCTTGGAACACTCCCATCCTTGGGGCTGGAGAGTTAGAAAGCCAGGAGCAGAAGGACACCTAACAGTTTCCACTGTGGGCAGAGGAAACGACTGGATGGCAAAGTTGACAGGGTTGCCACCCACGCAGTTCAACAGCCCTACGAAGAAAAGAGGGCTTGTGAGCAAACAGGAGCCTGACAAATGCTTGTCTGATGCGCTCAGGAACCATGCAGACTGTGCTAGTTTGAGCCTAGCTAGCATGTTTTGGTGAGAAGAACTAGATGATAGGCTGTGGCCTATCTGGTGAGCAAGTGCAGCACGTGGGCATGGCAGCCGAAGCTGCCTTCGGGCTCAGTAAACACAGTTGGCTGCTGGTGGTGGCCCAGACCTGAACCACTTATTCACACACAAACACACAGGACAACATTTCTAATCTGGTGCTCCTGCAAGCACACAGCCCTCAGCACCTTCCATGAGCTGTAGGGATGAGTTGAGGTGAACCCTGCCATTGTCCCACCGCTGGGGTCTGGTGACAGGGCAGCAAGCACTGATGTTCTCTGGGGGCACAGGACACAGGACAAGACAGTCATGGCTTTATTGCTGCTACAGAGCATCAGGTCTCTAAGCTCTGTGGCAGGGAATGGAGAGTATCCACAACCTCATTGCAAGGGTTTGTGTTGAGGCTTGCCTAAGCAGAGCTCTGAGCATAGCATCAGAGTTAATGAAAGGATTAAAGAGCTTCATAAATAAGTTATAAATGAACAAACTCCAAATCAATCTAAAGTACTTGCTTAGAAAATGGTCCCAGATTTCATACTTAGCTGAAGAACGGTGAAGTTTCATAGTGGGTACAGACAGACGTTACCAACACAGTGGAAGGAACCTACTGAAACCCAAGGTTTGTTTGTCCTCAACATAAAATCAACCAAACAAATTGGAACAAATACTTTAAATTTCAGTCTCAGGGAGCAAGAGCCACTCAGGAACAGCCTCACTCATTTCAGTGAGTGGCCACACATGCTGACACATCAAAGTCATAGAATAGAACCACAGAATCACAGAATGCAGCAGGTTGGAAGGGACCCTCCAAGGTCATCTTGCCCAACCCCCTGCAGTGAGCAGAGACATCCCCATAGATCAGATTGCTCAGAGCCCCATCAGGTTTGACCTTGAATGTCTCCAGGGATGGGGCCTCCACCACTTTCCTGTTCCAGTGCTTCAACACCCTCATTGTGAAGAACTTTCCTTTCAATCTAACCTTAATCTTCCTAGCTCCAGTTTCAAACCATTGCCCCTTACCCCTCTCTACTATCACTACAAGCCCTTCTACACAGTCCCTCCCCAGCCTTCCTGCAGACCCCATTCAGACAGTGAAATGCTGCTACCACACTGAGTATCAGCTTTATTTTTCAGCGATGCCTCACCAGGATCATCTTAACCATGCCAGTCCTGTGCACACCTTGATCTTCAAAACAGCAGGCTGGACACAGCTCCTGTGCTGCCACGAAGCAGCTCTGCAAGAACAGAGGAAGCACCAACCTGAGACTGAGCTGGTGTGGCAACAGCAGAAGCCCAAGTTTACACTGGGCATCGCTTAACTCACAGCAGTATGGTAGCTAAGGGCTCAGTTAGTGAAGCTGACAGTGAAGTCCTCTGTGACTTCCCTGCTCATAACACAAGGTGAATCACAGGTTCTACATTGAAAGCTAGTTAGAGCAAGTGCTATCTCCAAGGGCTCCACTGTGTGTGTGACAACAGCCCCAGCACAGCCCCAGTGGGTGCTTCGGCCTCCTGATGCTCTGGAGCAGTGAAGAGCTCTAAGTCACCAAGTGCTTCCACCTGAAGGAAGAGGAGCACAACCAGAGGACAAGAGGTGGGACAGGATGTCAGCAGCAGGGCAGTGTAGGTAGGTAAGAAATGCACAGTCCCTGATGGCCAGGCTGGCTTCCTTTCCTGAGAGACTGGGGCTAGGACTGGCAGGGGAAGCTGGGAGCACTGGTTGAGGGTGGGCAGGACTATAACCTCACTGCAGAACTCTAGTGCCCACCTTACACATCTTCACTCTTTCACTCCATTGCCTGGGAGGAGCAGCAGCTGCCAATGTGCTGCCTTCTCCACCTTCCCTGCCTCAGTCCCAGCCCCTCCCAGGGTGCAGTGAAGTCTCTCCATACCCAGGGATGCTGTGAGCTAATCGTGGCATGGGGCAAAGCCAGGAGAGAAAGAACAAAAGGAGAAGGCAAAACCAAGGCAGTTCAACACTTGCTTGCTCTTGCTGCAGCTGCCTCTAACTCAAGGGTAACAAACACAAAAGCTAGAATTTAGTGTCATCACCAGCAGTGAGACAGAAGTCACTTTGAAAGATCAAAAGTGGAGTAGCTGAAAAGGTATCTAGGCTGTTGGTAATAAGGGAGAGGAGAAACTTTACTGAATAGATGGGCAAGGGGATGATAAGAAAAAAACGTGGAAAGGAACAGCAATGATGGTTACTCTAACCTTGTTCCTCACCTCTTTGTTCTCCTGGTGGTCATGTTTGGACCGTAGCCTGCTTACATTTTCCTTCCCAGGTGAGATTCTGGTTTGTGAATAAAACACAGCACCAGTGGGTTATATCAGGTGCCATGAAGCCATTGCAGCTGCACTTGGACAAGGCTCTGGTTTGTTCCTCCACTGCCTCACGGCTCCCTTAAAAGGCATCTTGGAATATCCCTGAGGTGAAGCCAGTAGGCATCAGAGCTTTATCAGAGCAGACACAATCTTCCTGGGTTTGTGGTATAACCACCAAAACACCCCACTCTTAGGAACACACCTCTCAAGCATCTTACGCTTTGATTTGTAGGACTATGCTGCACCAGATTGGGTGGTAAAGCCTCCAGCAGCACATAGCAGCTGTGGGTCCTGCTAAAGGCACCTTACCCCTGTCTTCTGCACAAACCAGCTCAAAATCTTAAACATCTCTAGGGATGGATTTGCAAATAGAGAGCGTGAGCAAACTGAGCAGCTCAAGCATGTGGCAGGCCGAGATGATGCACAGTAAGTAGATGGGCTCCGTGTCATGCAGCCCGCCAGCTCCCACACTGTCACTGAGCTGTCTCTCTAACACCTTCTCTGTGCAGCTATCACTGAGACCTACTGCCAGGATGTTCTGCTCCAGGCCAGCCAGACCCTGTTCCCCAGCTTCCAGGAGGGAGCTGGTTTCTCCATTTGTCTCCTGTCATGGTTTATTTCCTGCTGTCAGGTACTAAACTGCTCTGACTCAGTTGCTGGAGGGAAGCTGGTCTGGGTGCCAACTGCTGCCCACGCTGCCATCTCCTGCCCTTTGCAGGTTGCTGCTGCATGCCAGTGAAGATGGCAGTCCCCATGGTGCTCACGCAGTCCCACTGACTCATCTCAGGCAGAGGCAGGGCTCCTGTGAGCATTCCTGCCCCCACCCCAGCCCAAACCATAGGTACTCAGGACCCAGGCATTGTTCCACACATCCATGGTGTCCTACACTAGTCAGACCCTTGGCAAAGGCTGCCTCAGCACAGCCGAAGCTGGCAGGGCAGCAGAGGGAAAGCTTTGGCTTTACTGCTCATGCAGCTTATGGCAGGGCCCTGGGAAGGGTTCTGAGCAGCCTCATCTAGCAGGAGATGTCCCTGCTTACTGCAGGGGGGTTGGACTAGATGATCTTCAAAGGTCCCTTCTAACCCAATGTATTTTACAAGTCTGTGGAGGTGCCAGTGGGGACTGCTCTCCCTGCCAGCTCCCCACCAGCTGCTGGAGCAGCCCTGCACCTCCACCATCTCCCTTGTCCTTCAAGTTTCCCCCTGGGAAAGGCAGGACAAGTCCAGTTTAGGTTTGAGCAACCCAAATTCATAGTGGGAGCTAATAAAGAGGCTGTGCCTGGGGGAGGGAACTACTGTGCTCATCTGCTTTGCTTCAGCACGCAGGCTAAGGGCGTTCCCTGGCAAGAGCTGTGGTGGGAAGATCGTAAAGAGACATGTTCCTGCAGTCGTGGTGGCTCACCTCTGAGCTGCCCGAGACTGTGGCTCAGGCACAGCAGAGCTCACAGAATCTGCAAGAGTACAGCCTCATGACTTCAGACAAGCTCTGCTTTCAGAAGTACTCAGCTGCAAGCAATGCAGAGTGCAAGTAAACAGGAATGATTTAATTGTAATTAAATAGGAAGTTCTTGAACACTGGTGACACATTACTGTCAGTCACTGAAGAGTTACCCACAGACCTAGGTGGGCAAGAACAGACACTGCTCTATACTCTTAAGATCATATTTGGCTTATTTTATCTTCCTTCAAGACAGACAAAATTTGTTATATTTTTTAACCCTAAGACCACAAAAAAATGTTCAAAACAAGTAAGACAACCCAAAGCTGGGCTTGGTCGGAGGTGTATCTATACCATAACATAGGCTAATAATCAAATCAATCACTTTCCTTACCAGGACTCCTCCTGCTCGAGGGCTGGGATGCCAAGATGCTGCTTGTAGCAGCTGGACTCAGGGGCAGACGATCTTCTCCCAGCTTCTCGCACCAGCTAGTGTGTGTTGTCCCCAGCACCCACCTAACACTTCAAATTCTGCTTTCCTGCTCTCCCTCCCTGCCATGGAATGCATAACCTCATCTGACGTTAAGCATTTCATGTTCACAGTGACAGCCACTGGAGAATTAGGTCCTGTTGCTCACACAAACCTCTAGCAACACTGTCTAAGATCTAAACCCTTCTAGAGCAGCAGCCAAAGGCCAGGCAGGATGCTTTACAGCGTCTCAGGTGGCACTACACAGACAGCTTAGCCAGGCAGTCAGTAGCCAGCTCAGCCTCCAGAACGAGTCAGACTACCCTAAAGGCACTCACTGGCCAGCTCTGCTGCTCTGCTTGGCCACATATCTGTATCTCAACACTCAGGTAGCTTAATTCTGAGTTGAGTCCCACAAACAGCTCCTGCAGGAAATGAGGGGACTGCAGGTCCCTCACTTCCCATTAACTCACCACAGTTGCTCATTGCTTTGCTGAACTTGAATCAGGTCCTGCCCACAGATTTTCTTCAGGCGCTCATCAAAATCAACTCCAGACAGAGCACGCTTATAAAGCTGGGATTGTGCTCTAACTTACCCTCCTCCGGGAACTAGCTGCCCTGTTTAGCATCAGTCCATCACCACCTGTCTTTCACATGCACCTATCCCACCCTCTCTACCGACTGAGGATGTGAGCGATTGACTTTGAAAAGGGAGGCCTGCAGCAATCTCAGTGCTTACAGAAAAAATACACACAAATATCAGAAAACAAAGGGCTCCACTGAGGTGCCTGAACGGCAACCAGTGCCTCCTGAGATGCCCTAGGGCACCCAAGGTACACGCGGGGTTGGCAGATAGCACCTAAGACCTATGGAAGCAGCAGGTGGAGACATGGAGACCATGCAGGATCGCCCAGGGTGTCTCAGACAGTACTTGATGCCAAAGCTGAACTAAATGCTACAGGATCCTGCTTCTGCTGAGGGCAGCTGTACAGCTCCCCACTTGCAAGCATGCATCTTGCAGAGAGCTGAGCAGCACCAGAGCTACAAAAGAACTGTGTCCTTATTTCAGGTCTGCTGAAATCTGGCAGAGCTCACAGGCAATGTCAGCTTATTTTGTTATAAGCATATAATGCTCACTGAACCCCACGAGCTGCTCTGATACCAATCTCTGCCAGCTTGCTGAATGTATTCCTTTCAGCTGCTCCCTCTGAAGTTACTTGGCTACAACACAGCTTCTGCAATACAGCACTGCACCGGGGCACCGTTTTTCAGCTACTGGAGCAAGAGAGCTGTCTGGAAAGATTCATGAGCTTAGAACTGAGTATCAGACCCTCGGAGTGGAAGGTCGTTGTGTGGAGGCCCCTGGCTGCTGCAGTGAGAACACGTTGCTGGCTAAGCTTCTTAGGAACATGTGCCCTTCTGTGAGAGAGAACACCTCCGAGGGCTGAAATCCCACTTGTGCTCTTTGGTGCATGCTTGTATGGCACCACCGTCTTAGCCAGATGACAGAAGTACATAAGGCTTTCATCTTCAGTTCATGAATCTGAGCTCCCATGAAGGCTGTGTGCGCCTCGCTTGAATTCCAGCCTTGGAATCCAGCATTAAACTATGCACCACAGGCATCTCCAGCAATTAGTGTGAAATGAGCATGACTGAGCAAGGGGCACTGACACGAGTTTCTACTGAGAGTGAACCAATCACTGCCCAGGCTAAAGCTCAGCATGAGCCGCACTTCTTTTTTCTTTTTCATAATTAAGAGACCTAACTGCTCAGAAATACGAAAAGATGCCTCGTCCTTAGGTGTTATTATTAAAGAATGTAACGAGCAAGAGCGATGCGTGAGAGCAGACCCCTCCCCGCGTGGCACAGTTCCACAGCGCACTTGGGTCCGCTGCCGCCCTGCAGCACAGCTTGTGCGAGTGGACACTGCCATCTAGGCAGGCGTCCGGGGAGCGGCACACCGATGGGACACCGACAGCTGTGCTTTGCCAGGATAAAAAACTCTGTTATCCAAAGGGGAGGAGAGAGAGGGACGGCTTCTCAGGCACGAAATGACACATCGCCGCTCCCTGCAAATACAGGACCTGCCACCAGCCAGACTGCAGCAGTTCTCACTGGCGGCAAAGACTCTGCGTGTTTAAGAACACAGTTCTCAGCTTCCATACACAGAACCTGGAGTTCAGCCCTGCACTGGATTACAAACTGCGTTTACATATGAAAACCATCAACACAGACTACTAATGCTTATTAATTACCATGGCAGTGCTATCTTCATAGCTCTTTTATATACTTTGAAATATAGTAGCAGTACATTTTTTGAAGACTGAATTTCTACAGAGTGAAACTAAAGGTAAAGCCATTTCCCTTCGTAAACCCAAATAGCTTCCATCCACCATAAAAAAAAAAAAAAGTACAGAATACACAAACCACACCTGTCTTAGTTGAAGCTCTTCCAGCCTCGTTGATTCTATGATTCTGCAGATGGCATATACAGGAGGCTTACAGGCACAAGACTTGACTTTGGAAGGATTAACAAATAGCTTCATTACCAGTTGTGGGAGTGCAGGGAATGGATGACTGCAGAATCTCACACAAATGGTGGTGGGACTTGAAAAGATCCTTTGGCACCTTCCATCTCTGCAAATCCTTCGAATGTGGCTTTTTGAATTGAGTGCTACTGAGGGCCAAGCATTGCCCCAAGTTACAAACAACAAACCACACTGCAAGGATTGTTCCTGAGGTTTGGGAGATGGAGAAGCCTGGGAGCATGCTGAGATGCTGGCATGTGCACTTCAGAACCCGTGATCGATCAAGGGCAGTCTCCGAAGCCAGATTTCCTTTGGGATTCGGGGGAATCTTCTCAACAACCTACCAGAAGATCAGAAAGGGTAACAGAGTGGTATGAGGGGGCACATCCACTGCCGTTCACAGGGAAGTCATTCTCTTGAGCTTCCTCCCAGCATGTTTCAGTCATCACTTTGAGGACTGCGCTCAGGAGGTTTGCATACAAAGGTATTCTTTTCTCTCCCTTAAAGATGTCTCTGAATAATAATGGGAATGTGGATATCTGGCTACTGGCATACACCCTCCCACACACTTCCCTCCTTCCCCCATAGCCTAAGAAGCAAGGCAGCATGAGACTGATTTGTACAGAAAACAAAGCAACCAAAAGGACCAGGAACTGCTGAATTCACACTTAATTTAGGTGGTGGAAAAAGGATCTGAGCTGCCACCAAAGGAATTTAGTAATAAGCTTTTAAACTTCTGTGCTGGAAGAAGATCTGCTGCCCTTTGAGCAGCCCTGGAAAGTAGGACAAAAGAGGATCATTTTCACACCTTTGCCGTGTCCTCGGCTCCTTACATGGAAAAGAAGGGCATTATTACAAATTAAGCACACCTCCACTGAGCTCAGAAGCCCTCAGTCTGAAAGGCTGGACTCCTTTCTGCACTCAAGGATATTCAGTGCCCTTTGCATTGGCACGGGGAAAATAAACATTTGGGTTTAGTTTTATGGTAGTCTCATGGTTAATTTTGTATTTCTGTGACCTCCTCAGTGGAGAATGCTGTGTGCACTGCCTCTTCTCCCACCACTGACATGAACAGGTCAGGGCACTTCCTGTATCTCAAGGGAAAAAATGAAGGGATACAGCAGCAAAGATCATAGAATCATGGGATGGTAGGGGCTGGAAGGGTTTGCACAAAACAGTCAAAAACCCAAGAGGCAAGGTGAGTATAATATGGTTTACTCAATGGAACTCTGCTTCTACTATTAACACAGTGAAGGTCAGAGATGCAACCTAGTGAAGCAGAGCAATGTGTTAGCATTCGTATGGCATCTGGATACCTTCAAATACATTTGAAGCTACTTAACATAGCAATCACCTGCCCATCACTGATTTCATAGTTAAGATTCAAACTTGCTGAAGGGTGGCCAAGGTGAATATTAAGGATAGTAGAGTTCAGAGAAAAGAGTCTGAGATGTGAATTCCAAACCCAAAGGATCTGAGGGAAGCGTCAAGAGTTTTGAAGGCAGCTTCCATATTTCCCTGTTGTTCTTATCTCTGTGGAAGGAGAAAGAAAAAATAAATTACAAATCTCAAGGCCGAAAGAAACATCCACAGCTCAAACACACAGCATCCTCCATGACAGCCTTACATTTGTCATTTAGAATGTTGACTTAACCTTAACTGTGTGAACCATAACAAAATACTCACGTATTAACAATTACTTTACAGCTTAAAGCTGCCACATGAGACATGAAGCAATTAGAAATGATGCAACTAATACCTCGAGTAAAGATAACTCCAATTATCATCACTTATGCAAGAACTTCATGACAAAGGGTCTTCCATCTCATAGAATCATAGAATTAAAGATCATCCAGTTCTAATCCACTCTGTCATGGGTAGGGACACTACCACTAGCCCAGGTTGCTCAAGGCCTCATCCAACCTGGCCTTGAACACCTCCAGGGATGAGGCATCCACAGCTCCCCTGGGAAACCTGTTTCAGTGTTTCACCACCCTCATAGTAAAGAACTCTGTCCTGACAAGCAAAGCATTATATGGTGGTTTTTTTGAAGCTCTACTAGACACATTATCAATCATCTACTAGACTGAAGAAGGGTCTTGTAATAAAACTATAGTCAATACTTTTACCATTTACAGCTTTCAAAAGCAATTTAATTAAACCTAATCTTGCACAGGTTCTCAGCAAGGGTTGAATGCAGTACAGATTTCCAATAGACATACTAACAGACCAACTCGTGGCACCAGAAGACTGTTACCTTTTGTTTGGACTGCTCTCTGATTGTGAATAAGACATGATTCACTGGCTATTTGCATGGCTTTTGCCATCCAGCAGCACACTACAAGCCAGGAAGGTTGTATCCTACTCAAACTTCTGCAGGTTGCTTATTCTAGCGGGTGAGCAACAGCACCTCCCAAAACGTAGGCAGTTTAGCCTGCCACATTTGGGATTCTGTGTGGAAAACACCCTGGTGGTTGGTCTCGGGTTAAAAAGAAATCGACTTGCACAGTCACTCCTATCTCCCTTACCAAACAGGGAGGCAAACCATGTTTGTGTGTGCCTAACAGGAGTGCACAGAACAGACTGTCACTGGCTGAAGGCTCCACAAGGTGCCCTGCTGTTTCGCAGCAACTTACTGGTTGAAAATGGGAAAGCATTGCTGACATTTGCAAGTCTCACTGGGTGCTAGCAAACTGTACTGGATGCTGAAATGCAGCTTCGAGTACTTGCTTGGAAAGAAAACTAAGTTAGATCAACCCCCATCACCACCTAAACCTTAAGCATCAAGAGTAATCTTTCCATGAAATAGCTCTGTGATGAAGTCCAGATTGGTAACTGTATTTTGTAACTAAATCTGTAATGGAAATGCTGGGTCTGCATGCACACACCCTCATGCAGGTAGCCTCTCACCTGGCAGGGACAGCTTTAACATTCACAGTTGGACAACAAACAAACAAGCAACTCTGCAAATGTACTATCAAAAAAAGAAAAGCAATCTGTCCCCCAAAAGCACGTGGCCAGATGCCCTTTCTGTGCCACAGCCAGCCCCCCATGTATTTCTGTAGCACAAAAAGTTTGTCACTCTGCTTCTGCTGCTTCTTTACTTTTTATTTATCTTTTTCCTCCTACCCAGATGAACAGCCAGACACTTTTCCCTCCATCCAGGAAATGGATATCCACTCTAAGCTCACTGCTGCTTTCCTCTTTATCTTTTTTCCAGCTACAAAGAGTTATCTGGAGCACAGCTGCCTACCTGGAAGCTATTTCTCTTATAACTAACAGAGCTGTACATTTTAGTAAGTAAGGAGCTGCTGAGGGATGCAGGTTTTGTTCTTGCCTGTCTCACCAGTGAGGTGTGGAGCATGCACTGTCACATGCTGTCTCTGAGCAGCAAAACCATCTGTGCAGCCAATTTCGAGACACGCAGCTATGCACATGTGTGAGACACTGTCAACACAGGCTGTACATTAAGATAATGAGGTGAAGCTTAGAAGTGATTGACTGCAGCACCCAGCCTGAGAGCCTGCACCGGCCTCAGACACAAGGCAGTAGGTGCCCGAGAGGAACCGCTCTGGGCATGGACACATTTGTACACACAGCCGCACACATCCCTACAAGTGCCCTGCAAGTGAGGGGTTTCAGAACCCTTTAAGCTCATGCATCCAGGCTGAGGACAACGTCACTAAGGTTACAAAGCAGAAACAACTGTACAGCAGTCCTTCCATCTGTCAGAAGTACCTGTGTGCAAACTCTACGGAGGAGATAGTAGGATGGAGATCTGCTACAACTGCTGTCAAGCACACAAACCCAATTAATTGCAAAGGAAAACAAAGAAATACTTCCTCAAAATGTCCTTTCCAGCACTGCACAGCAAAGTTCTCCCTCAGAAAACCCTTTGGGTAGCTCAGCCTGCACCTCTAATATCCAGCCACACCAACCGCAAGATGCAGTGTTATGGGCCCCACCATCCAGATGTTTTGTAGACTGCCTCTGCACTGCTCACCAGACAGGTCCCAGTAAACCTGCTCCCTGACAGGCTAAATCCATGTTTGCAGCTCCCCAGGAACCTCCTCTGAGAGGTGTGTGTGGTGCAGTCTGCAGGAGAAATGCAAACACGAATGCAAACTGCTTTTCCACATTTTAATCCGTGTGACGTTCATAGAAAGCTTTAGTGTGGACTGCCAGTGTGGAAATTGGATTGTGTGCAAATTCAACACAATCTCAAACCTCAGCTTTTGTCTCTTCACACCCCCCTCACATTACCACCCTCTGGAGGCAGGGGTGCTAAACTAAGTCTCCAAATCACAAAACATCCTCAGTTTGTCTCCTTTTCCTTCCCCAGAGACAAGAAGAGTTGGCCCTTTGGCTTCTTTTTGAATGGAACAGATCAGAGGCTGCCTGGCACAGCCCAGTAAACCTTTTAAGTTTCCTAGAAGGAAAGCCTCACTGACTTTACTAGAGGGATGCCAAACAAAAATGAGATTGAGTATTCCACAGGTTTACTTCAACACAGCTAAACGGCAAGGACAGCTCTCATGGAAAAGGGAGCACCCACTGTGTACTCCACAACAATCACAACTTTGGTTTTACCCCTGAGGAAGTGCTCTGGGGTGCCAAGAGTGAGTGGCTCTGGAGAAGCACGGTGTGTGGAGCACCTCCTGCTCACAGGCACTGCCCACTGCCAGGGGTCTCATTTCATTCAGACACTCTACTACCAGCTTTTGAGGGAAGTGGCAAATGTTGTCCTGAAAGTAAGTATGGTTGTAAAGAAGATTAACACTGAGGTATCGACAACCTTCTACCCCCAGCCCTAAACTGGATTCACAGTTTCATGTATAAGTAAAATGGATGCAGGAGGACACCCAAATACTGAGTTCACCTCCACCCTTCCACCCTCCCACTCTCTGTGGCAATAGCTACAGATCCCCTGAATGCCTGTTACAGGATCTCTTGATTCCAAAGGAAAACAAGCCTGTGGAGTTCTCTTTTCTCTCCTTTCCCTTTCCCTTCCCTTTTATCTCTCTTTCCTCTTTTCTCTTTTCTTTGCTTTCTTCTTTTGTCTTTTATTTTATTTTCAGCTCAGATGTACACAAGTCAGTCTCCAAACCTAGGCTACTCCAGTTAGTTAGCTGGAATTAGAGAACACACAGTGCCGGCACATTTCCTGGCAGTTAAACTTTGGTCATTAAACACCAGAAGCTCTCCCACAGCAACGTCCGGCACCAAGTCTCAGTTGGCTCCTGTGCAGCATAAGGCTCCTTGGTATTACATTAAACTGGAACAAAAGAAGAGATGCCACAGGCTGACCAATAGCCACACAACAGGCAGGAAGGCTCCTTCACAGGCTTGGTGTTGGAAGGGCTCTGCAAACCCAATTCTTCAAGTATGGTCAAATTACATAAAAGACTATGAAGAAAATGTCTTTTTAGGAGATTAAAACAAAGCCTTGAATTGTACTGAACAGAACTTCAGGATGTTGCTGATACCTCACGTATTTTTAATGCTCTGTGTCATGCAGGGCCTGTCTTTGGTGCAAACTAGGCCTGCTCAGAGGATTACAGGCCACCCCCGTAACACTGCGCAAGTGAACCTGTGCTTTGCCTATGAAATACTTGTAAGTGCTCCCATACAGATAAAAAGATGTGCATTACTATTCATTTCACCCTTCACTTCCCATTCTTTCCACGTCTCAGACACCAGACATGTGATTTTCAGACTGGATAAGCAAGGTAATTGATTTTAAACACTGATTTGAATGGCACTACCTTAAAATAATTAGAATGCCTTCCAGGGTGGAGGCCCAAAGCCGTAAGAGGCAATTCTCGTGAAGAGATCAGTACCTGAGGCCCAAGCCTTGCAGCCACTTAGCTGGAATCCTTGTAGGCAAACTGCCAGGAGCAGGCGTTCTTGTCTCACCTGTACTGCTGTACTCAGTAGTTAATCATCTTTCGAAGAGCATCGTAGCATTTCCATTTGTCTGGGATGTAGAAAGGCTCAAAGACGTGAGGGAAGGGAGTGTCATAGCCACATACTCTTGAAATAGGAGCTTCTAAATTCAAAAAGCACTCCTCCTATTAACAGAAAAACAGATGAAATGATAGTGAGGCTATCACTTTCAGCAGTCTTGCATCACAAATCGAGGTCAAATGGGCTTTGCCAGAATGACAGTCCTGGAAACTCAAACCTTCTGTTCATACCACACCATAAGTAGTCCAGACTGGAGCTGCTTCCTCTTGCCCAAAGGTCCATGCTAAAATAACAACTTGCACTAATGTTATTTTCATTTTCTACGTGTGCTGTACTAAATCACAGGCAGGTTATATTTAGTACATCTGCTATACATCCAGATGTGTGCTGCCAAGAAGCAAATATTGCAGGAACAAAGCAGTAAAGAGTTTCTTTCCTGTGCCACTTTTAAACATACAGAAAAACTGCATTTTCTAAGAGTGTGTATTAGTTGTTGGATAGATGAATGTCATAGTCAAGCTTCTTTAAATCCTTAGATTATTAAGAGTCTGTCTCAGAAGCATTAAGCAGTCTGGGAAATTATGAATCAGAATTCAAGTGGATTTGCATATCTCTAACCTTTGAGCCTAATCTATGCCCAAAATCCCACAACTTGCATTCTATTGAGGGATCAGATTTGGCAATGACTGTGGGAGATTCATTACTCTGCCTAGCAGGGCACAAAATATTACAAATACATCATATCAATCTGAGAGCAGCCTGTGGAAACAGGTGTAATGATACCAGCTTTAATAAATAAATAGTGAAGTTTCAATTTTCCTACTCTGAAGCAGCAGAGCGATGGCACGGACAATGAAACTCTGCGAGAGGTAGATGCAGAAATGACTCTGCCAGATGAAACTGATGTTGTGCTAGGTATCAGCTACCCTTCTCTTCATAGCTTTAGCTTATGTGTTTGCTTTCCAGAGCAGATGAATGAGGAGGCAAAACCTGTCTCCTCCTGGCCTCTCCTGTACGAACTGCAGCAACTGAACCATCCTGGCCAACTTGGAAGCAGAAGGAAAGGTGAAGGATTCTCTTCCAGTCCTTTTCCACCAGACATGCGAGGGAAGCTGCCAAAGAGTTGTGCTTCTCTGCACTGTCTTCCTGACAGTAACAACAATGAGTTTTTTCCCCCATAAAACTCTGCAGCTACATGTTGTAAACTTTAATCTTCTAACAAAGAATTTTCTCCTTTTTCAGATCATCTTAAAACAATCCTTTCATAACTTAGCACAGCTTGGATTAATTAATTTTGTTTGTTACCAATTTTATTAATTTATATAATTAACATTTTATCAAATAGGGAGAATTAGTTCACCGAACTGCCAAATAGATAACATTGATACTTCAAAAATATATCAGCAATTAAGGAAAAAAAAAACAAACAAAAACCAAGAAACACTTAGAGGGAAAAAGATCTGTGTAGCTCATTGGCTTCTTACCATTAAAAAGCAATTAAGGGTAATTTTTTTCTGTACAGAACTGAATTACATAAAGCAATATTCATAATGTTAAATGCACTGCAGAAAGTAACACTGTAAGAGAAAATGAACTATTTCCAAACAATTCCCATCCCTCTGAAATCCATCACGCTGAAGAATTTACTTCAGTTATCTTTAGTCACCAGCAGTACATTTTTTAGGTGTGAAGAGATTTCTGATGGCAGCACTCTTAGAATCCAGATATGTACAACACAGCAGGACATTTTAAGGGCAACAGTGGTCCTTGTTTTAATACTTGGATACATTAATATTTAAAGCTTTTTGCCTTATCTCTGAGGTGCTGTTACACTTATTTTGAATTAAAGAGGAAGATTGATACATCAATTTGCTGCACTAGTATCTTTACTAGAAGAGACATGGAGTGCAGGGGTGCTGGAAATGTTTTCTTCATCAAAAGAAATACCCAGGCTTGGGTGGGAAGAATGGGGACAGTTAACATGAATTCCTTCCACACAACACACACTCATGGTCAGAAAACATATTTCTACTTGATACTATAGATGGAAAAGGTTTCCCAGTAAGTGTTAAAGGAATTTGGGGAGGGGAAGAAGAAAAGTAAAAGTTTCAATTGCAAGCAATGCAAAAGGAAAATGATGCAAGCGGAACTAAGCCTTGTAACATAAACATTCTTCGTACTAAAGCCAGTCTCTTAACTTGCTCTCCTCAGGCAGGACAAACTCAGCTGTGCAGTTCCACCAGAAGTTAGGTCACTGTGGCAGCTCTGGGGTGGGTGCTGCAGTCCCACCAGAAGTTAGGTCACTGTGGCAGCTGTGGGGTGCAGACACAGCGGCAGCCTTGCGTCCAGTGCTGCAGACAGGGGTTCTCTTGGCTGTGCTGTGGGAGTGAGGAATTCACCAGCTGACTGAAATAGTAAATGAACATTTTGGGGAAAACCCAACAGGACCATATGCAAGTCTTTTCCATATTTTTCTTGGATGCTCTGTTAACTCTCACTGCAGATATATATATTTGCATGCTTTGCTCCTGGCACATCATTAGCTGATGAAAGTAATGACACAGAAAGGATGTTTTAATTCAAGTTGCTGGAGAAACGTTTATGTTGCACATTTTTCCAGACCACTTGCAATTCCTTTATAGTAAAAAATTACCAATTTACTCTGTTAAGTTCATTACTTCCATTTGACAGTAAGGAATGTGCATAATTAGACAAGTAAAGCAAATGAAGATAATGTTGCCTTCATTGCCACTTGCATCTCTGGGAGCTGTCAACGCTCAGAGAGAATCTGACCAAAAATTCAGGACAGACTTGGTGCTGTGAGCTGGACTTGATTCTAAAAATCCAAATGCATTCTTTTCAGGGTGCTGTACCTTTGGTACTTCGCTTTGGCTGCCACAGACTGCTTTACAGGAATCACTGCTTACAAAATACTTGCAGTGAATTTAAAGGGTTTGGCAGTTTCCAAAGGAGGGAGCTGAAACTAACTTTTTCAGCTTCAACAGGTTGTGGCTGCCAGGAGACCCCGAGAAACAGATTTGTCCATCTTAGATTTTACAGAGGGTCTCATTCATTTATGGAAGATAGCCCCATCAAGCCTTGAAGACTTTTATATGGAGTGAAGAATATTTAATTTCTTACTTATCTAACAACTCTTTTAGGCTTTATAGCTGTGTTGCTTCAGACAAGAGCAGCTCTCTCACTAACGGCTGTCTGTTGCAGCTGTTATTCATGGGTGGGTTTGCAAACTGCCTTTGAATTTCGTTTTGGCCAGTTTCACAAACGAGCAGAAGAATATTCAACAACACAAGACCGATACAGTTTGTGAAATTCTCTTTATCAAGTTTAAAGCCACATTCGTGGCAACAGCACTGCTGCTGATGGAAGTAGAGCCTCGGTCAGTGGCTTAGCTGTCTTGGTAGAGCTGCACCAAAAAGCAGCACCTCATTCTCAAGGTAAAATCCAGAAACCAAACAACACCCTTCTGCTTATTTCAAACAGTTTATACTTCTCACAAGAGAAGGCAAAGAAATAAAAAGCAGTTTTTATTTCTTCCCTTCCTATGGCTTATGCAAAAAGGTTAAGAGTTCCAGAAAAATGTTCATCCATTTAAATCCAACCTGATGGAGACTAGCACTAGAAATGAACTACAAGAAGTTCAGAATGCCATACTGATGGGAATTGAGTTCTTCCCAGGAGCTTTGTCCTTTGCATTGTTTAGGACACGAGGTACAGCAGCCAGCATGACTCCTCCACAAAATAAACGGCACAGGACGGAGGCACTAGAGAGGAGGTTACAGGACTCCCAGATTGCTAGGATACCCTACTGCCTTAACTGAACCACAGCAATGGCCTTTGACAACGAAGGGGGTGACATTTAATTGTAATCCACTGGGCCATCACTGCCCCTCTTTTCACTGCGAGAAACACTATTTTGCCCTAGGCTGTTACCACATAATGCAGCACATCTGAAACGATCTAAGCTCTTTCCTACAAGTGACATATGCTATAGGTTATGCAC
Source organism: Tricholaema leucomelas (assembly GCA_013400475.1). NCBI lineage: Eukaryota > Metazoa > Chordata > Aves > Piciformes > Lybiidae > Tricholaema lacrymosa > Tricholaema leucomelas. Next base: position 224,139 of record WAAF01006355.1, on the reverse strand, counting down.
CCAGAACATGACTGAACTCTTCTGGTGGGACTTAGCTATTCCACAGACCACCAAACAGCCTTGCAGCTCACTCACTGCAGATTCTGTCACAGTCAAGGACATTCCAAGTTATTCTGCACTTTCTTGAGGTGACAATTTTGAACATTTGCACCAGGACCCTTGTATTTTCTGGACGCATGTCCCAAGCCCTATAGATTCTTAGAATGACTTCCCAGGACCACAGGAATCTGAAGATACTTCCTTGAGTTACTTCTAACTCCTCTGTTCAGTCAAGGATCCTGCAAACTGTTAGAGATACATCAATACAAGTGAATGATGTGTATGAAACCAAGGCAGTCACAGCGCCAGCGTAAAATCATTCATATGGGAAAATCTTTGCAGATCATAAGTTATTTTTTGCATAAATGAGCAACAGAATAAGCATTTGTTAAGCTTTTAAAGTGAGGATCAGCCTTCTTTAAGGCACCCTATAGCTTCTAACCCCTGAGCTAGAAATATCCTACCAATGTAACCAGACTGCACTCTTCAGTACAGTGATTCATCGCTTGCCGTTCTAATTACTTCAGTATTTTGCAAAAGCATCCTCTGGCTAAGCTCAGCTCGCCAGAAGTAACTGAATGTTTTGCTGCTAGAGTTTTACTAGCCAGCCAGTGGAATTTTTGTTTGTGCAGCTGTTCAGACAGCTGAGAGATTCTTGCAAAGACAGCCTTGTCAATGCACACATCTGGCACCAAAGAAATCTGCACAGAAGTGCTTCACTCGGCACACACTAATGACATCTAAAGGCAGTGCAATTTCGGCTGCTGCTATTAAACAATTTAACACCCTGCATTTCTGTGCTAGTGTGAGGCTAGCTGGAACAGTATGGTGAGAAGAATTAGATGATAGGCTGTGAAGAGGAAACAATGGTGATGTCTACTTCACTCACAGGCTTGCTGAGGCGTATAAAACCAAGAACATAAACATAGATAAGACAGTCGTCAGTGTGGTTCTCCAGGTGTCCGTACTTTTCTCCCTGGCCTGCTTTCTGTGTAACTAATCCTTCTGCTTTCTAACCTCCCTGGCCGATCCTCCAAGCTCACCTTGCACATAAGGCAAACTCTGGGATAAGGTAGAGGGGTGGAAGGGAGGTTGGGAGCCCCTCCTGGGGACTCTGGTTTCTATTGTGTTTCTGTGTTACCTTTAACTTGTATATTTCTGTCTATAGCTGTAAATATTGTAACTATCTGTCTATAGCTGTAAATATTGTAACTATCTGCTTGTATATTGTGCTAAGCTGTAAATATAAAGCTTCATTTCTTAATTTCCACCCAGCTGAGTCTAGCCTGGGTAATTTCCTAAGAGTAGGGGGGCAGGTAACTCCCAAACCATCACAATTTCCCATTTGCATTTCAGGACAGAACAGGGAGAATGACGCTGTCACCAAACCCTTCCGTAGTGCAAACCCACAGCTCTGCCAGGCAGCCAGCCAGAGCCAAGTACAAAGCAAGTATCTTAGACTCCCATGACAAGGTTGGGGCTTGCCTGGTGTTTATCCACAGTGTTTTTTAATGTTACCATCCTTGTGAAATGGGCTCAGAGAAGAGGGAAAGTGCCAAAGTACTTGACACAGATGTAGAAGGAGCTTTATAGTTTATTCTGTAAATCAACCTACCATTTTGCTGACATTTTATTTATAGGAAGCTGCTCAATGCTCCAGACACATCGGCAGGACTCTAGTGCAAAGCTTCAACTCAAATCCTCTCATATAATGGCAAAAAAAACTCCTAGGAAAGCTGCTGCTACATGCTGCTGCTAAGTATAGAGAGGTAATGTTTATTTTACAGAGAAAGTGTAAAAAGTCTGAATGGAGACAGAAATTAGAAAGGATTGGAAAAAAAAAAAAAAAGCTCTGTAAGCTGAACGAAGCAGCCTGGAGAGTGGCCTCAGGGGCCACCAAGAGTGTTTACATAGAGACATGCAGCTTTCATGGCAGAGCACACCCAGCTGGCTTACCACGACCAGCCTTCCTTCTTTCCTGGTGTATTTCTAGTCCTATCATGTGTACAGTTTTGATCACTGTGACGGTTTGGGTGTAACCTGCCCCTCCATGCTTATGAAATCACCCAGACCAGGCTCAGCCTGCTGGAAATTAAGAAATGAAACTTTATATTTACATCTCAGCACAATATACAAGCAGATATTTGCAATATATACAGCTATATCCTTCCCCTCTTTCCCTCCCTTCAGAAATAACCAGATCAACCCATGTATATGTCATATGGCAAATCTGGAGAGATCTGAGGTGAGATGTCAAAAGCACGACAAGGAAGCTAGAGAAAAAAGGGTTAGGTAGGTTAGAGTTAAGGCAGAGACAGCCACAGAGAGCAGACTGCCAGGGAAAAGGCACAGCCAGAAGTGAGAGCTGAGAAGCATGTGAGCAGTGTCATCTCTATTTTGACTAGTTGTGTTTCTCAGCAGAAGAATGGGTGATACAGGGTACATGTTGTTCTATTCTTTCTTCTTACAGCTAAGGATTTAATTTCTTTCATTAAAATATTTCAATTAGCCTCAAACCAGCACAATCATTTTTCACCACAATTTTCTAACTTACTCCTCACACGACAGGCTGCGCTGCTGTTTGGCTAGAAAGAACAATGTCAACAAACTAAACAAGTGAACAAGCAACTAAAACAATTTAAAATAACCTAAAGTCTCTAAAACATTACTAAAAATTACGCCTTATTCATTTTTCCAGCTACAAAATGTTATTAACTCAGCACTGTTACAAAAAACTGAGGAACTTTCATTCTCCAGGGTTTAATGCTGCACCTAAAGGGTCCTCACAACTTGTCTTAATTAAAAAGCTGCTCTACACAGGAAGATCAGAGGCCACAACATTTTAATTTACCTCTAGACCAAAATATACAGTTCAACACTATTGACCTGATTCTGAAGTGTCAACGACCTGCACATATTAAAACAAACACATGGGTCCTGTGAAATCCCCATTAAGGTTTAAGAACAAAATTAGAGGTAGCTGAATTTACTATTTTTATACAATAAATAAACACAATGGTAAAGGTTATTTGTGTATTCTAAGAGTCTGTGAGCTCTATTTTTACATTAAATCAACTGAAATTTTAATTCTACCTCCACTAATGAACTTTCTGAGTTACAGCTAAAGCAGTAAAGGTTTTACATAACCTAATCTATCTCTTCCACTGATGTTATCAAGTGTAAAGGGAATTTCTTAAGGAAGAAACAAAGCAGTAAGTACTCACACAGCTACCTTAGCTACAGTGAAGCACCTGGCATAAGTTTCTTCTTCTTAAGCACACATGGCCAGCAACCAAAAAACAGCTGCCACAAATGAAATACAAAAATAAGCTACTGGTAATGCTAGACAGAGGGAACTGCCACCCGGGTCAAGCGGAGATTTTCTTTCCCTCTGTTGGACTGCTAAATAGCACGAATCAAAATGCTTCCCTCTCGTAAGTATGCTAAGACTTGCTTCCTCGGTTCATTCCAAAAGTGGAATTATTGCTGAGACTAATCTACCAACCCAAGATGCATTCTGCAGGACTGGCCATCGCTAGCAAACAGCACTCAGTCTCACAGCTGTACCAGAACTACAAGACAGGTTACTTTACTAAGTCTGATTCTTTGAAGCTGAAGAGCAAACAGCAATCCTCATCTCCCTCCCCTGCAAAAAGCCATCTATAGCTATTAAGTAGGCATGTGTAAAAATTAGATCCATCTCTTGTCTTCTGAGTCTGTCAATACTTGTTTTTTTTAAGCACACCCTGCTTTTGGTTTCACCTTGTAGCATATACCCAAGCCACTGGCAGTCACAGAGACTGTGATCCACGGCATGCAAAAGGCAGCACAGAGAAACCAAAAAGCAGAATGCTCCAGACATCTGAGCTTTCTTTAGGCTTCTTTCCTTTGCTGGTGGGCACTGTCCGAATCTGATTTCCCTCACATGAAGTCACTACCCATGGCAGAAGTCAGGGATTAGGTGCACTGGCACTCATGCCCTTCCAGATGTGCAATCATAAAACCAAAACACATTTCTAAGCAATGGTTATCCAGACAGGGAAACTCTTCTCAATAAACGAGACCACCATGCCATGCTGTGCTGAACTGCTCTACTTTCCTGCACTTCTGAGAACGTGTCAGACTTGATGAGACCTCAGAACCAAAGCCCAGTTCCTGCCTGCCACCACTGAGGGCGCAGTTTCTAACACAAACTGTACTGTGCTGTATGGTGGTGGGAATGCAGCTCCTGAGTTTTTTAATCCTCGTTCCTATATGTTAAAACCCTTTTGCTAACGTCAAACCATTCATTTCAAATTCATTCCTTTCTTTTGTTTCTCCCTGCATTACTTTAATAAAATAGGTCCTTTTCTGCTAATTACTTCTGCTCATTCCCCTAGCAAACTGGTGAACGGGACTTACTTTCCCACTGCCTCCACTTTGATAGTGGGAAGAAGGCAGGACTGTTGAGCTATTTTCCTACCTCAGGCTCTCCACAGCTTCTGATTTACCATAGCAGCTCTTCTTCACATCATCTGGTTTCAATGTTTTGTCCTTAAAACCAGCTGACCACATCTATATACAATATTCCACATGAGATCCTACTGCTATCTTCTACAATAAAATTATTATTATTAATACTATTATATAGGCCTCTCCAAATGCACTTGACTTTTTATCCTTCTGCATGATGGAAAAGGACTTAAGTTCTACCAGGGGAAGTTTAAGATTGGATGTATGGAAAATTTTCTTTACTGAAAGAGTGGTCAGGCATTGGAACAGGCTGCCCAGAGAGGTAGTTGACTCAGCCTCCCTGGAGGTGTTGGAGAAGTGTGTAGATGTGGCACTTCAGGATATAGTTCAGTGGTTGTGTAGTTGGGTTACGATTGGACTTGGTGGTCTTAAAGGTCTTTTCCAAACTTAATGATTCTGTAGTTCTGTTGGCGGTACACAGCTGAAGAGGAGGTACCTGGCAGACTACCTCTCCCTCTTTTGCCCCACTGATAAGCTCTAAGCTTATTTAAAAGGGAAAAAAATACTAGTTTCCAGCTACATAAACTTGTACTCCACCTGATCAGACTACTCTTTCTGCTTTTGAGACATTCAGCATCATCCAGACTCATTACAGAATTTTAATATTCTTTATGATATATAATATATATATATAATATTATAATATAATATATTTAATATTCTTTATCATTCCAGATGGGATCCATCCTAGGGTTCTGAGAGAGCTGGCAGCTGAGCTGGCCAAGCCACTCTCCATCATTTATCAACAGTCCTGGCTCACTGGAGAGGTCCCTGAAGACTGGAAGCTGCCAATGTGATGCC
>WAAF01006355.1:0-217956 GCA_013400475.1 Tricholaema leucomelas | reverse complement strand
ATGGGCTGCCCAGGGAGGTGGTGGAGTCACCGTCCCTGGGGGTGTTCAAGAAAAAACTGGATGAGGCACTTAGTGCCATGGTTTAGTTGACTGGATAGGGCTGGGTGATAGGTTGGACTGGATGATCTTGGAGGTCTCTTCCAACCTGATTGATTGTATTCTATTCTATTCTAATATTAATAATAATAAAGATTCAGCAAGACTTACAAATCACTACTAGCAGCCTCTTACAACTTGGCATGATTTTTAGAGCCCAACATCCTAGAGCCTCCTGGTTCCATACCTTGCAGTTCTACTACTGTCAAGATTTTGCAGTTTCAGGATCTGCTCTGCCAGGCTCAGCTGGCACAGCACATGCTTCCTATGTGAAGCCCAGCAAATCCAGTGACAAATGAAGTGGCAGACAACATCAGAACACAACTCCTGAAGAAAACTAGCACTTTATGCTTCTAGGAGGGAACTGGGAGCTGGGAAGATGGAAAGCTGGTGTTGAGGGAAGAACACCACCTGGTACAGGAGTTGTTACAGGGCTTCTCTCACTCTGCCCAGGGACTACATTAATCCTAGATTTTTCAAGTGCCAGTTGTACAAATCCAGCCAAGCAGTGTCTCTGTCCAGGAGACACTGCAGGCATGGATTTATGTCTCTGAAGATCACAAAATCGTAGAATCACAGAATGCATCAGGTTGGAAGGGATCCTCAAAGCTCATCTGGTCCAATCCGCCTGCAGTGAACTAGATCAGGTTGCGCAGGGCCACACCAAGCCTGACCTTGAATGTCTTCAGGGATGGGCCCTTCACCACATCTCTGGGCTCTGTGTTTCAGTATTTCACTACCTTCATCGTAATACCCGACCCAAACTCTACCTTGTCCTATTTTAAACCCATTGCCCCCAGATCCAGCTTTTGGTACTTCATGCTGTACTCTGCCATGATCGAGACTACAAATATGCTCTCAAATGTCTTCTTTTGTGGTTGAGCCAAAATCAAGCAAAAAAAGAAAGAGAACTGAAGCTCAGATGTAAGGCATTATTGTCACAGTTTCTCTCTGCTAAGTATTCAGAGACACTCCAGAATTATGGGGTTTGTTGGCTGCATAGTTTCCTACCCTTCATAAGATCAATATTATTTGGCATGCTCCACAGAAAAACAGAGGTTTGAGCAGTGCTCTTTGAACAGTGTATCATTTTTCAAGATTTTTCTACTTATTTTAGTGGTCACCACAAATTATATAGAGAAATAAAAGCTTCACTTTTAGCAGTTAGTAAACTACTTCAGCCTAGAAGACCCTCAGACCAAAGCATGCAGTGCCTGACGTTTACAGGAACATGGTGACCAAAAGGACTGAAAGTCAAGTTGCTGCTTTCCAGCTGTCTTACCATGCACAAGTTTCCAACTAGCCAAGCATCTTTTAAAGGTTGTTTCTCTCAATGAGTACTGTTTGCACCTTGAAAGAGCTGTTGTCAAGAGCACTTTCTCATTTCTTCCCCCAAAACTGGGAATATGAAACATGTCTCTGAATTTCTCAGTTCTAACCAGTGTTCACTCCTCTCTCTGCTGTTACATGTCATGTTAAGTTGGTTAGTAGGAGAAAAGCTCAAAACTTCACTTTTTATGCAGGTCCAAGTACCCAAATCTAATTTGAGTGGTTGTTCACTCTGGTCACCCCTGTACAGATTTTTCCTTTCCTCCCCGTGGTGGAGGGACAGGGAGTCAGAGAAATAGCATGAGTGAAGGGCCTCCTGAAAGCTAACCTTATCCTCATAATTCCACAATTAGTTTAAAGCCTGTATTAGAGTGGTAGGCAATGTAAAATTAAGCTCTTAAGCTGTACTCAGGTTTACTCTAAAGATGAGTGCTCTAAAGATGCCTTCTTCCACCCAAAAGGTGACCAGCCTAGTAATTTCTGATCCACAAACACAAGCCCCAGGTACAAACAGAAGAATAAAACAGATCAGTAAAACAGAAAGTCCTGAATTTTGTAAACCTAAGTTCAAGAAGGCTTCAGGGACCTTAGGGAAGTATTACACAGCCTCCCCATCTCCAGAGCATCTGGCACATCTGAGATGCTTCTGCGTTCCAGGCTGTGCAGTGACAGGAAGCACTGCTTCCCTGCACTCAAACAATCATTCTCATTTTAGCAGCACTGTCCCTGTCTCACACCTGATTGTGCTCAAATTCCACCACCTAAATGCTCTATAGCCCTAACCTGACAGGGAGTTGTGCTCTAGGTAAGGCTAGCAAATGGCACCACATTAAGACCAGAAAGCAGCTTACAGACACCTTTGTCCAAGGTTGCTTGGTGGTGGCCAGGCCAGGGAGAATGTGACATCTGGAACATGATCCCTAGGTATGGCAGCTGCTCTGCAACAAACAAAGAGCATGCGAACAAGAAAGACCACCCTGTTCACTACAGAAAGTACTCATATGAATGCAGCATCACTCCCAAAACAGCTAGAGAGGGGTAAAATTGGGAGGACGAACATGCTCATTGTGCCACCCCAAAAGCCACAGTGACACTGAACAGCACAACTATGACACTTCCTCCCCAAGGCCAGAGTCCTCACCTCAGGGACGGCAGCTTCTGAATTCCTGTTCCTCTTCACACACACATCTTATCCAATGGGTGGGAATGCAAGGCAGAGAAACAGCTCAAGGAAGAAACTCAAACTTCCCATTAGGAACATAAATTTGTCAGAAACTCCACTTGGAAAGACAGACCCAGTCCCTGACAAACCACCTGGTAAAACTGCTTTGGTTCTAGCATTTTCCGACAGAACAATGTTTTGTCCAAAGATCCAGGGCCAGTCCTAAAGCAGAGGCACTTCATGGGTTTCTGCACACCTTTTACAGCTCATCTTAAAGAAAAGCACACAAACTATGTTAGGCTGAGGGACAGATAGGTTATGTTTCTACTCAACTACCACATAAATGAAATGAGATGCTTCTCTTGAGTAACACCAGTCAATGCTAGCCACCCAAGGGGCCTTCCAGGATTTAATTACCAAACCTTGGGCTTGCAGATAACTTCTTTTCTGTGACAGTGCTGAACAGTGTAAGTTTGACTGTATTTGGAGCAGCAGCCAATCTTAAAATACTTTAGGATTCCTCCGTCTCAGCTGTCCAACAAAAGCACGGTGCCTTCCCATTATCCTGCAGGATTTAAGGAGCGGGTTTTTCTGCTGGGGTTTGGGTTTGCTCCCCCTTAACTTTCTGCAGGAACACCACGTGAGTCATCTTTGGACTCACAAACCTGAAAGCTGTTTCTTGTATGCTTTTTGGATTTCACTGTCCCCACCATTTCTGCCTGGCTGCTGGACTATCCTCGGTCTGAGGCTTCACGATTCGAGGCAACTCTGTAGAAGAGCCGAATGCTAAAGCAATCCATTTACACGTCTGTTTATGCTGCGCCAAAGGTTTTGTACACCAAGATCAGATTATAAAGCACATGGAACCAGATTTGTGTTTCAGCTTCAGTTAACAGACCATTCACATTCAGTAAATTGCTTCAAAATCAGATGGCTGCACTTCAATTTTACAGTATGTGGGTATTTATAATTATATTATCCCCTAACCTATTTTTTTCACTGCATTAATTACTTTGTTTGGCAGAAGGTACAAATGCAATTTCCATTCTATCATTCAAAACTATGTTTGACAGTAAAACCTAAGAACAGCTGCAGCAGAAAGAGAAAATTTTACTTTAGTTGTAGAAAGAAATTTAAAAATCAGAAATAAAAAGTTAGAGAGTTCCAGATGTCAAATCATAATGGATGTGATCATTTTTACACATGGAAAAACGAGGTTCTGGGTTGACAACACACCCATCAGCAGGAGTTTTAATTTAACCTGGTTTATTTAACCTGGTTAATACTGGTTTTGTGAACAGTTAACCCACAATAATAGGTTCACTTCTGCAATCTTCAGAATCAAATTTAATAATCTGTTAAAAGCAGATCTATTTGGTGTAACAAGGATCTATTTTAAATGATCTCCCCATGTTTAAGCTGTTACATTCCATAACCTATTGTACAGTCTCCTGCTCTGAAGCAGGCACAGGAATGGCTTGCAGATCTCAAAACTGCAGTGCTACTACAAACCAGAGCACACGGAAGCAATTGACTCAACTTGCAATCATTTTATGCTGTGTTTATAGAAATCAAAGCTTTAAGAAACGCTTACTTGAAATGCTGATACTTTGCAAATGTGCTTTCTGAACACATAAAGAGAACTGGAGAGAACTTCTTAGCTCCTAGAGCTGAACTATGCGGAGAAATATGCTGAGGTAATAACAAACGTTCTCTCTGGAATAGATATCAGAACTGTTAACTAATATTTATACATAAAGACATCCTCAATTATTTCGTTCTTACTTTCACTGAGTACCTTTCTGAATTCTTCCTACTGTGTCAACAAAGATTTGACTCAAAATTGTCAGCAAACGGGTTGATGTTGCTTAGAGGTTAACAGCCCCGGTTCTGTGAGCTGTCAAATGCTTTCCACCTTTACTTACAACTCTCACACCTCAGCAAGAGATGACAGCAATAAACAACACAGAAGGGTCGGGCCTGCATTTCCTTCATGTGAAAGGAACGGTATCAAACACATTAATGCACAAAACTATCCGATTTTTAGTTAATCTATTCATTGAGCCTATTACAGTCCACTAAACTGTGTATTTAAAGCAGGAAGTGTTTCATTCGTCAAATATCTTGCTGGTTGGGTTTTGTGTGCCCTGGCAGGACTTCAGCTCACCCCCACGACTATTTTGGCCATGTAGCAGATAGGCATTCACGCTGCCAAACACTTGCACTTGTGCAGCAGCGTCTGCTCAGGAGCTGCAAAGGCTAAGGCTTCTCTCACCTTGTTCCTCCCTCGACTGGCGCACAGCAGCCAGCCTGACGCTGCTCTGCAAACCAGCCCCTGAGAAAAGCCATGCCGAGGTGCTGCGCTCTGCACCAGCCTGCTGCAGTAAACCAGTCTGTGCCCTCTCTTCCAGGCTTACTTCTGAATGCCGGCGGCAAACACCTGTGGCCTCTCTAGGTAAGGGACTTCCCGACCCACCGCTCCCGCCCCACTCAGCAAGCACTGCACCCCCAGTTTGGCAGGTTTAAGACACCTAAAAGCAGTTTCGGTCACTCAGAAGTCACTGAATAAATTTGTGCTACTCTATTCCCCACAGGGAGCAGCAGCAACCACAGCTGAGCATTACCTGAAATAATTTCAGGACACATTCTGGACAGTAAAATATTTAATTTAAAACTGTTTTGTCAACCTTTAGAGTGGGCAGCTTCGACCTCAGCTGGCTACTTCAGAGCTAGCACCTGGGCTGAGTGCCTGCGACCTTCTTGCTATCTAGGGGAGAAGCCAGGCCACTCCACAGGGCCAGAGGAGTCTCAGGGAGTGCGGCATGACCCAAGACTTTGCTTTGTGACTGCAGAGGCAGTTTATGGCAGCAAAATTTCTCTGCATCCACCTTGAATGAAGCCCAGGAAATTGTCCAGTCATGTAGCAATTAAGTAAAAACATTAAGTCCAAATTTTATAACAAATTATTGACATCATATTTAAGTTACTCAAGCCATAAAGAACACACAGAAGTACTTGCAGGCTGTACACAACAAGCCCAGGTCAGCCTAGCGGCGGCTCGCAAAATAAAGTGATAGCTTTATTACTCATACAGTACATTAAATCAATGCATGCTGGCAGAAATCACCACAGACTAGGTCTTAAATCAAGAGAGCCACAGAATAACAGCTAAAACTTGTCCAGCCAAAGAACCAGTATTAAAAAAATCTCACGTGCCAAAAAGCACCACAGTATAGAAGGAAAGTATAAAACCACTTCTGCTATATTGAGATGTTCAACTGCTTCTATCACTGCACACTTATCTCCATGACAGTGTCTTTATTGTCTTTAATTAACGTGATTTACAAAGAACAAATCTTCTCCCACTTCTCTAGTGTCAGACACCACCTTCATTTTATGGCATAGCTGAAGCAAGACGAAAGAAGGCAAGATGAAATAAGTGACTCTGTCCTGGGTTAACAGCTCTTCCTCATGCAATTTAAAGCATAAAGACAGAGTCCTCTTCTATTTTTAATTCCCATTTGTGGGTATTTTTACATATATAATCTTCTCAGTCCACACAGTGACCGAAGTTAGTAAGTTAAGAGAGGAGCCAGCTTTACACCATAGCTTCAACCACATTTATTTATTTTGATGTGTTTTGTATGCTGGTCCTCCAGAATTCGAGTTATCTGTCCTCCCCAAGGCTATCGTCTCGATGGTGTGTCCCATCCTTTTCTCCTTATGGCCTTTCCAGAGACTCTTGTGTTCTCCGAACTTGGTTCCTCTTTGGGATTCCATTCTCAACTCCAACACTCTTTCTTTCTAGTAACACTAGTGAGAGAATTAGAGCAATTGCTCTGAGCAGAAATTCAGATTTCCAAGTCACTGTTTCAAGCTATCTGACAGCTCAGTCGTCTGGCAGATGTACCAGATCAGTCAAGCTCACCACTGCAAGGTGCTCTTACAAAACAAGGAGTTGTAAGCACAGGAAATTAAGGTTTCTAGATACTTAGGAAACTGTATCTTGCTAGACCATATACAAAGTAACTTTGTTGAAAATGCTACTCTAGATTAAATGCCAATTTTGACTGGACTTTGGACCCATAAATACCTATTCACACACTCATACACCAGAGCTTTCCTTCACTAAGTGCAAGTCCTTATTTTATAGCAATCTAGAGATACATAGATACACTCAAAGATATATATGCGTAAAGGGTGGCTGCTGCTGCTTCTAGTTAATTTACATTCTACAACTCACATCATACTGCTATTAGATATTGCCTTCAGTGCAAAATTCTTCATCATCTCTACACTTAAAGCTAATCTCCTCTACAACTGGCCTTCAAAGATAGGCATGTTAATATCAATCTGAAAGAGATGCTTTACCTTACTAGAAATATTCATAGCATCACAGAATGTTAGGAGTTGGAAGGACCTCTAGAAATTATCAAGTCCAACCCCCTGCCAGAGCAGGATCACCGAGGGCAGGTCACACCTGAATGCATGCAGAAGGGCTTGGGAAGCCTCCAGAGGAGGAGTCCAGGCAGCCTGCTCCCGTGCTCCATCACCCTCACTGTAAAGAAGTTTCTCCTCACATTGAAGTGGAGCTTCCTGTCTTTTAGCTTGTGCCCATTGTGTCCTGTTGCTGTGAGAATACTGAGACCTTCATCCACACCCACCCCTCAGATATTTATAGACGTGGATCAGATCCTCTCCAGACTATAAACAGTCTCAGGCCTCTCCATCTCTCCTCACAGGAGAAATGGTCTAGTCCCACAGTCATCCTCATAGCTCTGTTATTAAACATACTGAGAGGACCTCAAAGCACTCAAGTGTCTTCTGAAACACTGCAGCAGTCCTCCTGTGATGTGGTAACAAGTGTCTGCTCAGGAAATAAACTGGCTCTGAATTGATAAACCTGGGTGTCTCTAAGTGCCAACTGCAAATCATTTATTGTGACCATGTCTCATTTCAAAAACAAAAGCTCTGAAAACAAATGTGCTGTCTTCTGAACGTTTCTGAGTTGTCTGCAGAGATGGCATTGGCACATCTTTCTCAAAACTCGAGGCTTGCAGCATGTCACTCCTACCAGACACAGAACTCACAGGTCACCCTTGGTGAACAGTGTGGTGTGTTCTCTGCGTTTTTTGTTTACTGCAGCTGTCTGTCACTTCCCTCCTCTAAAGGTAGAACTTCTTCCTTACCTCAGCTTAAGACATACTCTATAAAAATTAGTTTCACACAGTATCATAGTATCACCAAGGTTGGAAGAGACCTCATAGATCATCAAGTCCAACCCGTTACCACAGAGCTCNGCCCTTCTCTGGACACGCTCAAGCATCTCAATGTCCCTCTTAAACTGGGGGGCCCAGAAGAGCAAATCTGACATTAGTCTATGGAAACTGAGTATCCACAACAAATTTAAATTCCCAGCAAATCTTCAGCACATTTGCCTTTGGAAAACATTCACATCCAAGCACAGACTTGTGCAGAGGTGAAGAGGAAATATTCACAAATGTAAGCAATTCAGCAATGGCTTTGGCTGCTATTAAATGATTTTATATCCACTTCAAGTAATACAAAAGAAGCAAGTCCACCAATCCCATCAGCAGCTCATGAGCTGAACTACAATGATCCTGCAGTGCTAGCATCCATACGCAGAGCTAGCAAGCCTTCTGCAACAGCTGGGAGCTTACAGAACTTATTTTCAGCTGATGACATTTTTATTGATTATATCCTAGCTGAGTATAGGCAAATTGTATGAGCAGCGGGGCTTAGTTCCACCATAGTTCAACACTGCCAGCAGTGCCACTCCTTAGGGGATGTATCCTGTAATTCTAAGTCACAGCACCTCTGTGACTTCCAGAAACCCTTTCTACTGCCCTCTGCAAAATCCCTTATACAGTGCACTTGCTTACTCTGCACTTCACCTTAAAACACACAGGTCTGCTTGCAACTGCAGAATGCTTCTCTAATTATTTTATATGGCCTGAGTTAAAAACAAATCACATCTAGGGAGGCTCTCCTCTCCCACTACCCTGCCTTGATGAGACCACACCTGGAATACTGTGCCAAATTTTGGGCTCCCCAGTTCAAGAGAGACAGAGATCTGCTGGAGAGAGTGCAACAGAGAGCCACAAGGATGACTGGGGACTTGAGCATCTCACTTGAGATACTGAGTCTTGAGAGACTGAGAGCCCTGGGGCTGTTTAGTCTTGAGAAGAGAAGGCTGAGATGGGATCTGATCAATGTCTATAAATATCTGAGGGGTGGGCATCAAGATGAAGTGGTGCCCAGTGACAGAGCAAGGAACAATGGGTACAGGCTAGAACACAGGAGGTTCCACCTCAACACAAGGAGGCACTTCTGTATGGTGAAGGTGACGGAGCACTGGAACAGGCTGCCCAGAGGGGCTGGGGAAGCGTCTTTGGCGAGTTCCAGTACCTGCCTGGTTGCTTTGCTGTGTGACCTGCCCTAGGTGATCCCTCTTTGGCAGGGAAGATGGACTTGATGATCTCTGGAGGTCCCTTCCAACCCCTATCATGCTGTCATTCTGTGATCTTAAAATACTGTAATCGAGACCATACGATTGTTTCCTTCCCAGGAACATTCAAAAGAGTGGCTAAAATAAGTGAGTAGAGCTGGATTTGACAACAGACAAAAAGGAAACTAAGAAAGGTATGTTAAAAACAAAAGTATTTTTTACAAAAAGCAACATTGGAGTCATATAAAATGGTCATAGAACTGAGCAGTGTCGAGATGTGAGGTGCTTTTCAGAGCACCTAGTCTGTTACCCCATAAAAAGCAAGCAACTGTGTCTCACCCAGACAGCTTCCAGTAATCTCAAATATAAAAGGGGGATTCCGACACTGATCTCCAGAGAAACTAGACCCCAAAATGCAAGAGACAAAGTGAAAGCTGTTTGTGGACAGCAGCTAAGGCTCATCCAGCACCAAGGAGAAACATCTACAAGTTATCCCAGATAAGAGGTGAACACCCAGTCTGCGAGTGTGCTTTCCATGCCAAGTTTTCCCAGACAAACACATCAGGAGCTTCCAAACTTTCCAGACTGAAGTTTAGTTTTGTAAGAACCAGATAGAAATATACAAAATAGGGATCTAGGAGAAAACATTTTCCAAATTTTCTTCAGAAAACTGTTCCGTTTGTCCCCTTTCTGAGGCCACTTCCAGCTGTTGAGAAGGAATGCAACTCAAAAAACCTTGAGAGAAATCTGGGGCTGAAGACCACACATCCCTTCAGGATAAAAAGACAACCAGACTTCCAAAATAAAGACCTTCCTTCTCTCACAACCAATACAATATTCATTCAGCTCACCTCATCTAAATGTCTGAAAGTGTCACTGCTTGGACTTTAAAGATAATCATGTCAGGAAAGGGCTAAAGCAACCCCACAGTGACCTGCCTGACAATGACTGGGCTTGGCAGGCCAGAGGAGAGGCAGCCTGGCCAGCCAGAGCTGCAAACACAACGTGAAGCAAAAGCTCTCAGGTCTCCCAGGAGCACTGCAGCGTTTCACATCGACACAGGAACTGCTAGGCACATGGGGTTCTTGCAAAAATGCTACCATTTGTTTTCCTTTCCATTAGAATCTTGTAAATTAACTAAGAAAGTTCGTTATGCAAGAACAGAGTAGTCAAGGCACTTCTGCCAATCCATCCAATTCAGGCCGCTCAGTACCGCACAAACGAACCCCAGCAAGATCTTTAGCCTAAGCCAGCTGGCTGAAGCAGGGTTGATTTTGCCTATAGGGATTCTCTGGTACCAGAGAAAGATTTATAAAAGCTGGTTTCTTCCTCAAATCCATGAGGATTGCAGGAACAGGACACAGTGGGGCATGATTTGCAAAGCAACACAATTAATTCACTTTTTTAGGCAGGGCAAGAAGAAGAATGTACAGGAATGTGATTCTGGAACTGCAAGCCAGTCAAGTTCCTAGAAAGGAGCAAGTCAGCCCCAATGCCGAGCCCAGGAACCACAAGTATTCTGGGAATGGCCAACATGAATTGAACAAGGGTAAATCTTGCCTCATCAACCTCACTGCTTCCTAAGACAAGATGCCACAGCTAATCACCAGGAGAAGAACAAGAGAGATGCTTTAGCAAGACTATAAACAGCCTCCTGTAGTCTCCCTTTAGCCAAGCTGGCAAAACACAAGCTGGAAAAGTAAGCATGGGTGGAAAAGTGTCTGGATCAGTCAGGCTAAAAGGGTTGTGATCAACAGGACAAAATCCAGCTGGAAGATGGGTAATAGACCTGTTCCCCAGTGCTCAATATTCATCAATATCTTCATTAACAGTCTTGATGATGGGATGGAGCACACTTGGGCAAGGTTGCACGTGCCACCATGGCATCATCACTGGGGAGAAAGGAGTGGCAAGCTGGAAGACAGAGCAGCTGTTGAGTGGCACAGCCAGAGAAACGGACTGACAGGCACCTCACAAAGACAATTCCTTCACCCGGGCTCCAAGCGCCTTAGGCAACAAAAGAAGCAGAAAGCAAAAGGCTAATTGGGAAGCAGCTCTGTGGCAAGGAAAGGAAGCTGGGCATCCTGCTGGGCGGTGAGCTGCATGCCAGGCAGCAGCAAGTACTTACAGCAGAGGCAGCAAGTGCCGTACTGGGCAGCCTTAGCGAGTCCAAGAGCAGCCTAGCTTCAAAGGCTTTGCTCTCAGTGTCTTTGTTTTGTAAATCACCTTCCTTACACCACTCAGATATCACCCCCATGGGTTAACACTGCAACTGGGAGTAGTTCTAGTTAACAGCTTTTCCCTCAGCGCTCCCTGTCATCTTTTTCACACATATCAATCATTTCATGGATTTTCCTTTAAAAACTAAGTAAAAATGTAAGAGAATAAAACAGATATGCTGAAGTCTGATGCAATATTGTCTCTTTTTTTTTCTGTCTTTCTTTTTTGCTTTGAATGAGCAATTTTGTGCAAAAGAATTATGGCACATAACCCCTGCTCATACTATATTGGTTTAAAAGAATAAAAGGCAAAAATAATTGGCATCAGCAAGGATTTTCGATTTAAAAAGAGTGAGCACAATACAGTCCTTGTGTTGTTCCCCTGTACTGTACTAGGAACTCTGTAATATTCCATCATTACAAAATGTGCTTGGGAAAGAATATAAAAATAGGCAAACAAAATAAAGTCCAAAACACTCAAGCTCAGAACACACAGTGCACAAAGTACATTCCCATTGTATTTACCCAGTCATTAGCTATCTGTTTGCATTGTATATGGGGAAGTGCAAAGTAAACCAGAAAGCCTGCTTGCGTAGTCACTGACATCAGTCTTGTAGGGTTATTAGACACCAGACAACCTGCTGCAAAAGGCTTTCACAATTTGGAGTCTTTCTAAAATAACAGATATGGGGTTACTGTGAGAACCGAGATCGTTCTAAGCCCTCGTTGTCCTGCTGTCTCCAATTAACACACTTGCTGTGGAGGGCACAGTCCCAGGCACGACAGAGGTAGGAAGCGCTCATGCCTTCTGCTGTCATAACAACCTGGCATTTCATTCTACAACAGTTGAAAACCCATAAACACAGAGTACAAGACCAGGTATGTCTCAGTGAAACAAGAGCCTCCCATGCCCATCCCCAAGGCACACAAGAAATGGCAGGAAGAGTGTCTGTGGCTGGGAAAATATCCCCATGATCTGTTAATGATCTTTTAGAGCTGCAGCTCATGCTACCAAGTACAGATGAGAGAGTGTGGAGAATGGTCCAGTGGGCCACATGTTTATTTGGTAGCCTGAAGAACCAGCAGTAGCACAAACACATCCTGTTCAGCCCCAAAGAAACTGTAGAGGAGTAACTCCATGTGATCTTCAGCATCAAATCGATGTGAGTCCATAGCAGAATGGCTGCCCTAAGCCAGACTGTTTGCAGGCATGGTAATAGCAGTATGAAGGCAGCACACTTGCTTGAAATGAGCCCTGCTTGACACCTACAGAAAATGCTTTGTCAAAATGCACAAACAATACAAAAATAGAATTCACTTTGACAAGAAGCTTAATGAGTTCCCTGACTTTCCATGACTGGTGCATACCAGCAGCTAAGCATCTCTCATATAACTTAATCCAGTTAAAACCTTGGGAAGAACAAAACTTTCCTAAAAATGGAGGAATCATTTTCACAGTTGGGAAAAATATATATGGAATTATTTCTGTATTATTATGTATATTCTAAATCTTCTATTTTGGAAGCACTTCAAAACAATCACAGAACGGCTCAGGTTGGAAGGGACCTCAGAGATCATCTACTCCAATCTGCCCACCATGGGCATTCAGCTGCTTGTCCTGTATCTAGACAGCCAGTTGAAAACTGCCAGTAAAATCTCAGCCCTATTTCTCCACTTGTTTTCCTTCTGAGCTGTGCACCCTGAGGTTCCAGAAAGCATTGCCATCTCTTCCAGAGCTCTGGCTGCAAAGCCAAAGTTAAGAATAATCTGAAACCCTTTTCAATTACTTTGTTTTTTTAATGTGCTTACTGCTACTAAGCTATGGCAAAATTAAAAGTGAACACAGATTGTAAAATCTGGCAGCTGACTGGGGGAAGCAATGATGAATGTTAAAGCCTCCTAAGTGTTGGGGTTGCCTGGAATACAGCCAGGAAGTTGCCTCTGTGCCTTTTGCATAAGCTGTCAATTACGAGGAATAAAACTATTACACAATGCAGCTATTTCCAAGCAATTTGTTAAGGCTCTGGCATTTGACCTGGATAAAAATGACAGTTCTTAAAAGAACCCCAGGGGGGTTCCTCCTATGCCCTCAAAAGGTATCAGTGAGGGGAGGGAGAAGATGCCACTTCTGCTTTTCTTTCAAACTGACATTGATGTTTTATTCACGCAGCATATTTGTAAGTTTAATACCCAAAGTGACTTCAAACAGGATTTGTACCAGAGAACACTTTAGTCCTGACAGAAGAAGGCTGTTGTGATGCTTTGAATAATGGCTTTGGTCTTGCCATTTGCAGCTGTTCAGGCTGCACATTCCCTCTCAGGCAGATGCTTCATTTCATTCCCTATGGATATGTTACACATGGATTGAATAAACTTACAGCCCTTTGAAGACGCTTTCCACCCCTTGCTTCTGACGATGGGGGAAGTAAAAAGGAAATGTATGTGTATTTAACTCGGTCACCACAGCTCAGTAACTTGCCACCAGTGAAACAACCTGTACATCCTGTAAACAAGAGAACAGCAGCCTTTATCCTAAAGTTACCTCCTGGAGCCATAGAATGGGCTGGCTTGGAAGGGGCTTCCAAAGCCCACCTAGTCCAATGGCCCCTGCAGTCAGCAGGCAAATCCTCAACTAGATCAGGTTACCCAGAGCCCAGCCTCACCTTGAGTATCCCCAGGGATGTGGCCACAACCACCTCCCTGGGCAACCTCTTCCAGTGCTTCACCACCCTCATGGTGTAGAACTTGTTCCTAATACCCAAACTAAATCTGTTCTGCTCTAGTTTGAAGCCATTGCTCTCATCCTGTCAGTGCAAGCCTTTGTAAACAGCCCCTCCCCATCCTTCTTGTAGGCCCCCTTGGGGTCCTGGAAGGTCTCTATCAATTCTCCCTGGAGCGACCTGTTCTCCAGGCTGCACAACCTCAGCTCCCTCAGCCTGCCTTTGTAGCAGAGGTGCTCCAACCCCCTGAGCATTTCTCATGCATTTAGAGCTTTTCAGTCTTTCTCCCTGATTGTTTCAGAGCAGCATTTAAGTGCTTGCTTTCCTTGCTACCCTGGCTGTGAGAGCAGTGTTAAGCCAGGAACAGAAGCAGCCTTTATGCTGGCCCTTACGTATCACAAAATTTACTTCAGTAAATCACTGGCACCATTTATATACCTCCCAGTGTTACTCAACCCTAACCACTGCAGAAGCAGGACCGGATTAAGATCCCCATTACACAAGCTCTGACAATTAGCACTCATACCTCTCGTTTTTTGAAGTACCAGGTAACTCCTAAGGGCAGTGAGTGCCAGGATCCCAGCTGAGGCCAGCACAACAGCTGTTAGCACACAGATGGAGAGCTAGCATCACACACTTGCAATAAGTTTTCAATATTTCAAAGGGCTTTCCAAGTCAGACAAAGCTGCATTACTGCCACGGGCGTAGGTGACCTTCAGTGCAGAGCTCCTAGCGGCCTGGAGCAGGACTGTGGCTGCAGAGCCACATCCCACTGCACGACAGTGGAAGACACAGAACCAGACACCAGGAGGCTTTCCAGAAAATATTTCAAAATGGCAGTGAGAATTTACTTCTAAGTGTAAAATATCAGCATTTAAAATATTAATTATGCCTATTAAAGAAAAACTACTAAGGTCCAGAGAAGGGCCACCAAACTGAGGTCTGGAGTACCTCCTATGAAGCCAGGCTGAAAGAACCGAGGCAGTTCAGCTTGGAGAAGAGAAGGCTTCAGGGAGACCTTAGAGCTACATTTCAGTACGTGAAGGGGGCCTACATGAAGTCTGGGGAAGGACTGTTTAGAAGGGCTTGTAGCAACAGGGTGAGGGACAATGGTTTGAAACTGCAGCAGGGTAGAGTTAGGTTGGACATAAGGAAGAAGACCTTAACAGTGAGACTGGTGAAATACCACAACAGGCTCTCCAGGGCTGTGGTCAAGGCCCCATCCCTGAAGACATTCAAGATCAGAATTGGTGTGGCCCTGGGCAGCCTGATATAGTTGGAGGTGTCCCATCTCACTACAGGAGGAGTTGGACAAGATGACCTTTGAGTGTCCCTTCCAACCCAATTCAATCTGTGAATCTGCTTATTGAAGTTCATAGGCTACACAGTTTTGCTATTACAAACTAAAACTCCCTTTCTATTCAACACTGTAAAACTGTTTTATTTCATACGTGCTGCAATTCTTAATTAACTGCCAGGCTGCAGCC
Source organism: Tricholaema leucomelas (assembly GCA_013400475.1). Taxonomy (NCBI): domain Eukaryota; kingdom Metazoa; phylum Chordata; class Aves; order Piciformes; family Lybiidae; genus Tricholaema lacrymosa; species Tricholaema leucomelas. Next base: position 202,474 of record WAAF01006355.1, on the reverse strand, counting down.
AGATTAGGGAAGAGGATTTCTTTTGCATCGTGTTTGTATGCCTAGAAATACATTTCATTCTGACCATGGTGTCAGTGAAGAGCACTGGAATGCAAGTTTCTTGCTTCACTTCAAACGTTAGGTACCACCCAAACAAACCACCATTATTTTGCCACAGTGGGTACTGCACTGTGTGCGCCGTGGATGGCAAAGATTATTACACCTGCACCTTTTAACTGAATTGGTTCCTGCAAAGGCAATGCTTTTAACCATAGGAGGCCAAAATTCTGCACTCACATAGCCACAGATGTCAGGCAGCTTCCTACAAGTGAATTCACTAAGAGTTGCACATCCCTGACATAAGAGAACTCTGAATTTAGCATGGAAAGAAGCCTGAAACAGTTTGAAATGATTCTCAGCTATCTGTTTTCATAAGCCATCCTACATATTAATAATGCTTGCTCCAGGGCAAATCCAGCCCACAGAAGAAGAAACAAATCAGAGAGAAGAAAATTAAAAGTAATTTTTACTCCACATACTCATTTTATTCTTATTTCAAATTCTTGCCATTTTAGCATAATGAATTTCTGTACCTGTTAACATAATACATGAGCAAGCCAAGCATCAGTCTCTGTCCCTGGGAAGCCAAATGTGATATAATTTAATTTGTAAACCAAGAAACACATCACTGAACCATGAAAGTGCTGCTGTCCCGGCAGAAATAGGGTACTCCCAAAACCGCAGCCCACAATAGCAGAACCTTTTAAACAACCCTTTTGTAATTTTCTAGTTTTTAAAGCACTCTGCTGTTCTCAAACCAGTAAACACTGAAGTATGTAAAACCTAATTCCTTTTCAGTCACACAGGTATGAGTGGTGCAAAGTCGTTGTATTAAACCCTGATGGCTCTCAAAAGGCTACTTGCTAATCATTTCAGTTGGTCTAGAAAATCTTCTTTTGTTAAAGGGTTTTGAAAAGCTGGCTCTGCTGAGTTAACTAAACATAGGGCAGAATCATGGGCTGGGCTGGAAGGGACCTCTAGAGGTCATCTAGTCCGACCTTCCTGCACTAAGCAGAGACATACCCAAATAGGTCAGGATGCTCAGAGCCCCATCCAGCCTGGCCTTGAGTATCCCCAAGGACAGGGCATCCATCACCTCCCCGGACAGCCTTTCCCCAGAGTTCCACCACCCTCATAATAAAAAACTTCTTCCTAATGTCCCTAATTTAAAAGCACGGCCCCTTGTCCTAGTGCTACAAGCCCTTGTGAACAGCCCCTTCCTGGCTTCCTTGAAGGTCACCCTTAGGTACTGGAACACCACTGGAAGGTGTCCCTGGAGCCTTCTCTTCTCCAGGCTGAACTATCTCTGTCCTCACAGTAGAGTTACTCCATCCCTCTGATCATTTTTGTGGCACTCCCTTGGACCCTCCTTCTTAATGACTCAACAGTTCAGTTGTCCTTGGACAAAACACCTGGACAGACAGATTAGCAGCAGTTACTAATGTCACTGACATTAAGTTGTGATGCTTCTTTCAGCATTTTCCTAGGGGAAATTACCACTGTGCTTATGTCTTTTTTCTCTCATCTGTTAATGACATGATTTATGGAATATCAGCTTTAAGGTAAGAACTCAGAGAGAGTTAGGTTACCTTTTGCAGTACACCAAATCAGCACTCCTGTTTTTCATGAATGAGGGAAGCCAGCAGGAATCTTCCAGCAAGCTTCAGGACAGATGTTATTTTTTCTAAGTCAGGCCACATTTTACTAACCAAATATAGACTTAATATTTGTACCATATAGAGAAAACAAACAAACAAACTAGGAACACAGCAGAACTCTAAAGAAAAGAAAGCAAAGCTATGTAGGAAAAGGTCTGAACAATGACAATTATATAGTCTAACAAACTGCATTTCAGATCACAGGTGTAAAAAACTAAAATTAGCTTTGCTGATTCTGCACAATGCACTCACTGCAACTGTGGCTGACTTCTGAGGGCTGTGTGTTGCCCATGAATGTAATGCATTGCCTGGCATCACTTCCAGCAAGGCAGGACATCCTTCTAAGGGTTACCTTGCATTCCTGAAGCACTGATGGAAAAGGAGTGGCCTACTTCACAGAAGAAATTCACACCCTGGATTCTTTCTATAGTGCTGCTTTCACCTCTCGATGTGGCATGGGTGCAGTTTTGAAAGGAACAGTTGTGCTGGGACAACTCGAGCCTTCTCAGAAAACACATCGTACTTGATATTAACTATACTTACAGTAACAGAAACACTATGTTAGCATATCGACAGGATATGAAATAACCCTTTCAAAGTTATGAGTTTAGTGTAACAGCTGGCTGCTAAACAGCTACATTCATCTCTCATAATACACACAAACTCTCTAGTTATTCACATCATATAAACTGCAAAGCCATGTAGGATTCTAAGACTGCTGTAATCAACAAAACTAGAGAGAACAAAACCTATTTCTCTCTAAAAGACCCTGTGACCTTCATACAATATTATTCCTAACACCCTAATACTTGAGTGCATTCTTAGCATTTTCTTTGCCCAAAGCCACTGTGCTTTTCGGGGATTTGCTTATCACAAGGTTATTCATCAGCTGAACAAAAGAAGGTACAAAGAAGCAAAGTGCTGTGGGTCTGGCTGTAAGTACTCAGGCTTCCAATTCTACACCCGTGCACCCCCTTAACGAATAAAATTAGGAGGTGACACTCCAGGCCAACCCTTCTCTCTGTGCACTGACTTCTAAAAGAAATCAAACACTAAAAAAAGAAAAGGCATTCAGGACAAAGATCTCAATTCCACTGACTTCATCACCTGGGCCTGGGTTCTCACCCTCGATATAGAGGCAACAGTGTAGTGCCAGAGACATGCAGGGAGGGAGAGGATACAGCATCCAGACGATGCCTCTGAAATCTCAGCAGCCTGTATTTCCTACCAGCTCTCTGCCCAAGAGTTGGGCATTTTTTAATGCTGCCTTTAGCTATGCTGCCTTTAGCAAAGAGCCACATTCTGTCTATATTCCTTCCTAGCCAGCAGTACTCTAAATTTGGGAGACCTCTTTCTTTAAAATGAAGAGGAGAAAGGGTACCTTTTCATCAAGTGATGGGAGAGAGCAAAACGGTTCTGTCACCTTGCCTCTGACTTCCAGGGGGATAGTTGCACTTCTTGTACATGCAGGTCACTGCACTGCTACTCATCGGTGAGCAGCTGGTGCTGCAGCAAAGCGCAGCCGCCTGGGCAGGACCCCAGCTGCCGTAACACGGACAAACCCCACTTCTCCGGTGATGACAAGAAGCAAAGTACCATTTCCAGGCCATCGTATCTTAGGAACAGCTCCAGCTACAGAAATCAACTTTTCCAGAGCCAGAAAGTTCCATGTACAGATTAATAAAACACCTGTTTGGCTCTTAGTAGAGAAACGTCTTTCAGCTTTGAGGGCTGTGTCACAGACAGGCCGCCTCAGTGTTTGGTGCAGTGGAAGAAGACTTTCCTCAGTCTCATCTAACATCAACTACTCATTGAACATTTACCTCCTTGGGAGACAACTGCCAGTAGAACGACCTGAGCTAGGTGTGCCCTGCAGCCTCCTTTCCTGCCTAAGCATCCCAGTTAAGCATGGTAACAGCAGCCAGCACATCCAGTGGGACGTCCTGCCCCTGCTCTCAGTGACGCTGCCTTTCGCCAGTCCCACCTGCACAGCAAATACAGCACAGCTACACGAAGCCTCCCAGGCACTGCCTGTATACAGCACATGGAGCATAGCGGCTCCAAAGCTAGGACAGCAACTCAGGTTCACTCTCCTATGCTGCTTTCACATTACACAATGGACCTTTCACCGGCAGTGCAAAGCACCCTTGCAGATAAGGCCACAGGAGCTAGAGGGACAAGCTGGGCCCTCCCCCAGTGTTGTTACGCTTCTCATGTAACTGACAGAAACTAGCAATTTTCTTTTTCTCAGGAACTAATTCTGGGTTTAATTTGCTACTCGGGAGTTTTCAATCAGCTTTAATTGCTGTTGTAGCTTTCTTAAATTGTATAGCCCTACAACGACAGCAATGACCACTTGGCCCAATTATATTCAAAAGAACTAAAGATTATTGCCAAATGCCTTCCACTGTGCCTATCCAAACCATCACACAGAAGCTCAGCACTGTCGTAACTCATCTTACAATCACAGATCCAGATCTCAGACATTAAGCTGTGTCTGTCCCCAGGGAGAGCAGGCAGATGCCTTCCCCAGGACACTGCAGAAGCTGCTAGAGTAGGGGGCTTTTAGGCAGCAAAACTGCAGCTTCCGTTTCCTCTGTATTAAAGATCCCAATGTAGCCAACAGCAACAGCATAAAATCCACAGTGCTCTGAAAGGGCACAGAAGTATAGAAGAGTTCAAGAGGCTCCTTTTACATCCTCTCCTATGAACACATTCACCAACAGACTAAACTCATTTGATCTTGTGTGCGTGCACAAACCACCAATAAATACACACCAGTTTACAGGTCTCTTGTGCATTAATTAAGCTCATAAGAAAAAGGGGGGAAATGATGCTCCTTACATGTGGTATTTGATAAAACTTCAGTGAGCCATAAACAGGCAGGCACACATTTTTCTCCATTTGCATTCCATTTTCCTTTCTATTCTGCACAGATTTTTAAATGCCACAGACCACTCTTCTCCAGTCATGCTACTCTGAACTACAAACTGATGGCCTAGCCAGACCATTTCTAATTGCCCTATCAAAATATGACAGGCCAGGGAACACGCTTTCGAGAACCAACACGTTAGAAGCCCAAATCAACCCACGCAAAATTCTGAGTAAATCAGACATGCTACTGAGTGTCTGCTCCAAAGAAGTCACCCTGACATCCTGCGCAAGTAAAAAACTCCACAGCATTCTAAATCCTGTCTTGTCAAAGCCAGTGCCCAACTACATACCAAGTTGCTACAGCTGTGGCTAATAAAAGATTCTAGCATCTCACTTAAGTGTTTTGAGAAAGGATGCCAAAGGTCAAGAGGTTTCAGCCACCCGATTAGTGTTTTATAGCTCTAAAGCACTGGAAATTGGAAAGAAGGTTATTACCACCCTTTTATGGGGGATGCCTGGGCACACACCATCAGTCACTGCTCACTCAGAGCTCTAAGGCAGCCACAACTCGTTCAGAAGAAAAGATGATGCCAGAACCAAACAAAGCAAGTTAAACCCAGTGCTGTCAGCTCTTCGAGCAAGAGTCAAATATCCCTGACTTGGTCATTACTTTGCAGAGCTGCCTTACTCTCAAGTATTACCAGAGATCATCTTGATCAGGTATGGACCAGAGTTCTGAAGTACTGTAAAGACCATACAAATAAAGTAATTTTTTTCCCTATTAATTCAAATTAGGCAACACCTTGGTGATTTGACTTGGGATAGCACAAAGGCCCACTCAGGAACAGCTTTATTTCAGCATTTTCTCAAAAATAGGGAACTTCACAGTTTTGATTCCTCCTTAATCACAGATTCATATATTCACAGAGTGGTTGAGGTTGGTTGGGCTTTTTTCCCAGGCACCTTGTGACAAGACAAGAGGGCATGGCACAAGGGGAGGATTAGGTTGGATGTTAGGAAGCACTTCCTCACAGAAAGGGTCATTAGACACTGGAATGGACTGCCTAGGGAGGTGGTGGAGTCACTGCCCCTGGAGGTATTTACGGAAAGATTGGATGTGGCACTTGGTGACATGGTCTGGTCAATGTGGCGGGCTTAAGTTGTAGGCTGGACTTGATGATCTCAGAGGTCTGTTCCAGCCTCAATAATTCTGTGCTTCTGTGACTCTGAAGCTCATCCAGTTCCAACCCCATTGCCATGGGCAGGGACACCTTCCACTAGGTCGGGTTGGTCAAGGCTTCATCCAGTTTGGCCTTGAACCAAGCATTCACAACCTCCCTGGGCAACTTGTGCCAGTGTTTCAACATCCTCCCTGGAAAGAATTTCTTTGTAATACTGAGTTTCAATCTTTCCTCCTCAAGCTTCAATCCATTCCTTCTTGTTCTATCACAACAAGCCCTGCCCAACTTTCTTGTAGCCCCCTTCAGGTACCATGTAGCCCCCTTCCAGTACTGGAAGGCTGCTCTAAGGTCTCCCTGGAGCCTTCTCTTCTCCATGCTGACCAGCCCGAACTCTCTCAACCTGTCCCCATAAGGTAGTCTCTCCAGCACTCTGAGCATCTTCATGGGCCTCGTCTGGACCCGCTCCAGCAGCATCATGTCCCTCTTATGCTGGGAGCTGGACACAGTACCAGTTGAAAATGTTACTGTTAGTCAACTCTAATACAGTGCTAGAGATAAAAATGGGGAAGTATCACCACATTACAGATCAGAAAGCATAGGATATGCAGTCCATGGAAACTTTTTGCCCTCAAGATCTGGAGAAAAACTTTCTCATGTCTATCAGCTCCATAAGCTGTCAGAAATGCAGTATTACAATCACACCATGGTTCTAAAGAAAGCACTTTGAATTAAATCTGAAAATGCAACTAGTTTAGAGTCAATATAAACAGAAAATAATCCCTTCCCCTACTAGCTGGATAGATGAACATGTGAACCCAAGTGCTGTGCAGCAAACAGAAGATGTTAATGATGCCTCAGTGCCCATGCTCTCGCTCTTTCTCAGAGTTAGTGTACAGAAGGCCAAGCACATTGTCCAAAGCCACAAAGCACAAGGAATCAGCATGGATGCACCAGCAGGACAATGATGCCAGAGTTCAGCCCCAGGCAAATCAGTATTTGCATGCCAAATTAAATATCATAATGTGGAAAAAATGCCTGCCTTAAATACACTAAGAGCATGCAATTAACACTATACACTCGATTGGTTAAGGTGAATCCCACGCTGGACTTAGTCATTATCCAACACATTTGATTTCCCTGGACCACAATGACTTTCAGTGTGTTCTGCCACTCTAACAGTTTGCACTGTTCTGGGATAAACTCCTTGTGCCTCTTCAAGGAGGTGTATACAAAAATGAAGAAGTACTTGGCTTCCCTCTTGCCTGTCCCCCGATGCAGGAAAACCAGTGCAGGCAGGAGAAGACAAATCAGGTTGGATGCATCTGGATGAAAAACTGTCCCCTGTCTAACAGGCAGCACAGGTGAACACAGGACCCGAGAGGGCCAGTTCAGTTCAGTGCCAAAATCACTGATTGAAAATAAGTATCACTTATTTTCACTGTATTGACATCACTGTATTGAAAATAAGTAACTCTATAAAAAGCATAAAAGTTACTGCCAATCTTCACAAGTATTCCTTTCGTGCTTGAATCCTTGCCTGGCCTTGCTGGGCACTGCCTACCACCACCTGTCTGGAGCAGCACGCAGTCTCAAGTCGATCACAGTCTCTGCTCCATCCACTATGAGCTGTTTACTGGCACCTGCCTGCCCTTTCCATCTGTGAACTCTGGTGCCATAGCAGCAAAGCTCCACGAGGGCAGGCATTCATTCTCACACACTGGGCACAGCCCACCAAAATGGCTGGCCTTGTTTTCTCACTTATTAGAGGCTCTTAACGAGGCAGAAGCTACTGTCCCTCTGCTTTCAGCGCCTATGGAAAACCCAAAGCTTCTTGTTTCTGCCTCTCTAGAAAAAATAAAGCTCAAAGGTTCAACCCAGTAAAACTGACCTAACACTCCCTTCACTTGCAAGAAAAAAGCAACACATTGCAACTGAAATTTGAATGCTGCAAACAAAGAGATCTGATACCAGGGTTACCAATCTTTGCAGGCACAAACGACTTCTAAAATCAAGGATCAGTTCTTTCCCTTATAGAACGCTCCTGTCCTGCATCCTGTAATAAGTCCCAAATGTTGGTAGGCAGCAACCCCTCTCAGTCTGCAGAACGGTCCAGTGTCCCTGACTCCTGATGCTGGGTGTCCCCATCCTGGCCCATGAGATGAGACTGGGGACAGACCTGACAAGAGGTAAGTCAGGAGCCACATTTCCCAAAGCAGATTACTGAGGTTCCCCTGCCTGCTGCAGTGCCTCCTGGCTCCTTTGCATGTGTGTGTGGAGAAGAGCCTGTTCTCACACAACATACTCTGCTCCTGTTTCCCCTTCTCTTGCCTCATTCCTCTTGGAAAACATCCTATTCCTCATTTTTAATTACTGAAACAAAACAACAACAACCGCCCCTGGGGACACCAATGCTGCATTTACATTCTTTCATATTACAAGTGATTAATGCACTGATGACTTCCACACCCAATGCTTCATGATTTTGGAAGTCACAGCTCAGTGGGCCCTCCTCCAACTATGCTCCAACAAGGCTCCAACTGTACTTCTTAAGCGAAAGTTTAGTGTCCTCCCTGCTGAACATGACACTTTTGCAAGCTGTTGTACAGAATATAACCAATATGGAGGAGTAATGGTATCTGCATTTAATTTACCCTATCATCCATTGCTCACTTGGGAATAGCCATCGAGTTCACACACGAAATATCACTGCAGAGGGCAAAGTCATATCAGAGTTTTAACTGCACCACTTCATCATATTCTAAGAGTTCTGTGTTTGAGAAATCAGAGTAATTGACTACTTCATGCAATTATATGCCCCTTTAAAATATTCTGTAACTGACACAGAACATATCTTATTTGACATGCTCTCCAAAAGCTGCTTTTATTCTCTCATATGCAAAACCAAAAACCCTGGTCAATGTAGTTTCTTCCTACAGCTTGAGTGAAATCAATAATTTCCATTCCCACTCTTTTGCTTGGACTCGATGACCTTGAAGGTCTTCTCCAACCTCAACAGTTCTAAGTATCCATCACCATGAAGGGTTTGTGGCAGCTAACTTTTAAAACAACCTAGGTCCTTCTGTTCACATTCTTTCTGTGACAAGAGACTTCACAGAAAGGATGGAATAACAATATGAAAACTAACCACTTAAGCCGAATGGACACACTTTATTGAAGCCTTATTACTTCCATGTGCAGGAGGAAACTACAGCCAACTGCAATCTCCAGGTTTTGGCATTCTTGGTGTGCCTTGCATCCAGCAAAACAGAATTCCACTGTCTTGCTTTATTTTTACACCACAGTGATACCAGACATCTGGACTTCTCTTGATATGCAGAGATCAAGTGTTTTAACCCAGTAAAAGAGGCAAAGCCTTTATCCTGCCCAGAGCAGTAACATTCTCTGCAAAGCTGTATTGCTTTGCAAATGTTATTCTAATCTCTTCTGCAGGATGAATACTCTTTAAAAAAACAACTCTGATCAGAACGTTAGTGCAGGTGATAAAGCCTTCAGGAACGGATATAAAGTGTGATGACAACAAGGCTGCAAGATGGATTCAAGCTAACCAGCTTGACTTGAACATCTTTCCAATGAAGAGAGACTGAGAGCCCTGGGGCTCTTTAGCCTGGAGATGAGAAGGCTGAGAGGGGATCTGAGCAATGTCTATCAGTAGCTGAAGGGTGGTGTCAAGATGAAGGTTCCAGTCTCTTCTCAGTGGTGCCCACTGACAGGACAAGGACTAATGGCACCAAGACAGAACACAAGAGGTTCAACCTCAACACAAGGAGACACTTCTTTGGTGTGAGGGTGATGAAGCCCTGGCACAGGCTGCCCAGAGAGGCTGTGAAGACTCCTTCTCTGGAGACTTTGAAAGCCCTCCTGCAAGCATTCCCATGCAGCCTGCCCTAGCTGATCCTGCTTTGGCAACAGGGTTGGACTCAGTCTCTGGAGGTTCCTTCCAACCTCTAACACTCTGTGATTCTGTAATGGATAAATTGGAAGCCAAGGAGTTATATTCCAGTTTATTCTGAGGTAGCATGTGTGATAAATTAAGCAGTACTTCTCAAGACAGAAATCCCAGTTTCCTAAAAGATATGAACATAAAAATTACTATCTACTACCATGAAAGAAAGCTTTAGTTTCAATGTTGACAGGAATGAGTAGCCTTCCACTAAAGCATTTTAAACTTTGTTTTCTAAGTGAGTGATATTTTTCATGATACACCTTCTGATATGAAAAACACCCCCAAGATGGATCAATCAGGCAAGTCCCCTTCTTAGTGGAGGTCTGAGGAGACGAAAAATGCATATTGTAGTTTCAGCAACATATTGAGCAGCCCTTGCTCTTCCCCATGCTCTTCCCAAAGTCTTTACTGAAAGGCTTCTTTTTCTTTTCAGCTCACTTTTTCCTCCAACATAAGAGCTCTCCTCAGTTACACCAGCAAATTATGGGATTGCTGCATAGCTTAGAACAGTTCTGCCCTCAAATCACAGAGTCAATAAATTGCTTCATTGGAAAAGACCTCTAAGGGCATCGAGTCCAACCATCAACCCAACGCCACCACGGCCATTAAACCGCGTCCCAGCGTGCCATGTCTGCACGTTTTTGAAAACTTCCAAGGACAAGTGACTCCACCACCTCCCTAGGCAGCCTATGCCAAGGTTATTCAAATATTGCTAACATCACAAACCACTAAAAGACAGTGTCCTTTGGCTGAGTTTATCAGGTGTCTGTGTGAATCTAACAAAACTCATCTCTTCTCACACTCACCATTGGCACTGCCTAACGACTTTGCCAGATCTATTTTAATCAAAGAGGCTACCTATCAAATACTGATTTGTGATGGTTTGGGTTTCCCCCGCCCCCCACACTTTTAGAAATCACCCAGACTAGACTCAGTCGGCTCTGGAAATTTGAATGAAGCTTATATTTACAGCTGGCACAATTTACAAGCAGATAGTTACAGTATATACAGTTATAGACAGAAATATACAAGGTAAAAAAGGTAATACAAACACAATTCCCCTCCCAGAAACCTGAGTCCCCAGGAGGGGCTCTCAACCACCCCTCACCTTCCCCTACCCCTCTCAACCTTACCCCAGTCCTAAGGAAGAATGGAGGTTCGGCCAAAAGGGTTAAAAAGCAAGGTGAAGCAGCCAAGCAAAGGAGGGTGAGGTTAGAAAGCAAGATGGAGTCCAGCCAGCAGCCACGAGCTCTCCCCAGCAGGCAAAGCTCCCCAGCGAAGAGAAGAAGCAAATGCCCTAATCTTTGTTTTGCCTTTCTTCTTTACACATCCCAGCAAGACTGTGAGGTAAGTAGACACCATTGTTTTCATTTTACAGCCTATCATCTAGTTCTTCTCACCAAAACATGCTAGCTAGGCTCAAACTAGCACATGACTACATAGAAAGATGGTAAATATTCGTTCTTAATGAAGACAAAAAATTGTTAGAAAAAAGGAATGTCCATCATATCATTATATTAGAATTAATACCATTATTTTTCTAAAAGAAATTATGCCACAAACTCAGAAAACATTTTCCAGCTGCTTATGCATATTTAATTCAAAATTACATTCCCAGAAGAATCAATTCTGTTCTTTCCTACAAAAAAGCTCTTTCCCAAACTTTATATACTTGCTTGTGTGATTTAAATTTCATGAATTTTATAATCTCATTTCTCTCTGGTCCTATAATTTAACTACTCTGAGAAGAGAACAAGCAGAAAACAGAGGTCAGACAGTGATGGAAACAGTTTAGCTGTTTCTAGGAACCAGTACCACTGATGTGCATGGGAAAGCAATGAAGTGAAGGCGGAGGTACCAATATAAAACGTGTCAGAAAGATCAAAAAGACTTTCAGAAAAGCTGAAGCCTAACGTTCCAGACAGTTGATACTGACAAACATCTCAACCTTTCAAACCTGCTCTGTGCTTGCAAGCTCCACACCTGCGTGAGCCTCACAAGCAGATGTGAGCCATTATTGCGGACTGCTTTCCTAACGAGGACTCTGAACGCTTTCTCTAACACTACATTATATTGTACTGGACCCCAGTGCCTTGGCTGTGTCCGACTGCCACATTCCTAGAACGTGTATGTAAGAAGCTTCAAGGATAAAAATATGAGAAGGGCCAAAAAAGTGCATTAAAAATAGACTATACATGAAGATTTTCCCTTTGCATCCGACTACATCCTCCCTGCTTTTCCAAGTGAAGGTTTGCAGCCCAGAGGACGGAATGCACAGTGCCTAGTAGGTGCATGGTTTCCCCACTGTTCAGACAGAACAAGCATCCTCAAAACTGAAATTTAACAAAAATGTAAAATTACTTCTTAGAATCACAAACCCCTCAGCTTTTACCATAGTAACTAATATTCTTCCTACAGGTAAATGCAGTAAGTCATGCAGAACACAAATACAAAACCTGCTTACCTGCACTGTGGAACTGATTTCAGATGCAAAGCCTCCTGTCAAAGGAGCCTCGTGGCTAATCAGCAATCGCCCAGTCTTCGCCACTGACTGAAAAAGAGGAAACCAAACCCCAGCAAGGTAAGCAAATAACAGCTCTTGTGCTTTCTTACTTGTGTTGCTTCTGGAATAGATGAACTGTGACACTATTAACAGTGTTAAAATGCAGCCATTTTTCCCCTCCCATGTTTTCATTCCAAGACAAGCCTGTATTGAGCAACGAATAGGACCTTTTTGTACTTACTATAAAAGCACTGAAATCTTCCACTTCATTTTAAGCAGATAAGCATATAGTAAGAATAAAACTGGATTTCACCGAACATGAATTTACCCTACCTAAATGCAGCATTTGTGAAGGAGAATAAGGATTTTAACAAGTCAGAACAAACTTGGATCTTGAAAATGCTAGAAGACACACACATAAAGAAAGCCTTCACTGACACATCTCTCTGCACAACCAGATGCTATTCAGAAAGTAAAACTGATATAGAATTGTTTGCAAGAACTTCACCTGTGTCCACCCCAATTTCAGTTTCACATGGCAATTACAAGCACATGTTTTAATTTTAAATCCCAGTGTTTGTGTAGCCTTTATGGCATCTACTTAACAAATGATCCCATAGCACAATAAGTACAGAAGGTGATCGAAGCACCTTTTACACTCCTAGTGCAACAGGACAGTGAAAGCAAAATCTGTTTAATCTGATGGGAGTGTAAAGCTTCATCACACCCAAAAAACTTGACGTTTATTACAACTACGTACTAAATTACTTAGACTAGAACAACATCAGATACCTTTGGTCAGAACCATGGCAGCAGAGTGATACTTTTCATAAAATACATTGTACGATTTCATGAGGTGCATAAAAAGGTTTCATGGATTTCTGGCATGCACGTCAGAACAGTGCACATCAATCCTTCAAGAACAGCTACAGTCTGACATTGAAGGTCAGTACACAGCCTGCTGCTGATGCACCATTAGTCATCAAGTGGAAAAGCCCCACACTGTGCTATCATATCAGATTCCTTAATGCCGTGATCCTCAGCTTCATGTCTACACCAGCACATTCTCCAGTCAGGCAGCTTCATGCTCTCAACGTAACAGCAACATAAAAGGCATTGCCCTAGTTACACAGTTTGCCTCCTGATTCAAGCAGGTTTCTAATTCCTTTGCCTTTCTAGCAATGAATCGATCAATAGCTCTAAGCAGCTCATCTGCAGATGTACTGACAAGTCACAGGCGAATAAACACGACCCACACACTGTGCTGTGAAGTGGTTTGACAACATTCAGAGCTAAACGAGCTCAGTCTGACAGGGAGAAGTAATCCACAGTTATGCGGGCTTATTTCTTTCATTTCTTCTGCCAGCACTGGAAACTCCTAGCTAAAGTGTAGATGCATTAACTGCACCATAAAGCTGTGCAGTACATAGAGACACGGAATGCGCTGGGTTGGTAGGGATTCTCAAAAGTCACTTTCTCCATCCCCCCCTATAGTGAGCAGGGACACCTCCAGCTAGATCAGGCTGCCCTGGGCTACATCAAGTCTGACCTTGAATGTCACCAGCGTCAAGGCCTCAACATCCCTGGGCAGTGTGTTCCCAGTGCTTCATTGCTCTTGTAAAGACCTTTCTCCTTATATCCAACCCAAAACTACCCTGCTCCAGTTTCAAACCACCACCCCTTGTCCTGTTGCTACAGCATAGTGCAATGCACAAAAGCAGACTCCAGTTTTCAGCTGCTGTAAGGCTGACAGAATTAATCAATTTTAAATGTTCTTTGAGAACCTTCTTATTTTAAACAAAGATTCTTCTGTATGTATTTGTTCTGAAAGGTCCACACTCTGAAACAGTACAAGCTATCATCAAAGTTACAGGTTTGGTTTCTCAGGATTTAATAGCATGAACCAGACACTGGTACATCACATATAAGATGAGTCACACGAGCTCAGAGCAGTAACCCAGCAGGCCAGTATCCTGTCTCCACAGTGGAAACTATGTGATGTATAGCACACAGTAGGAAAAGGCCCTTTAATGTTTTTTTTCATCATTTTTTAGCCTCCAACTGTTTTCACATCACAGGTTTCCTGAGTCCAATGTGATAACTTTTCTTGTATGAATTTTTCTGTTCTCAGATTGAACTCCTGTAAACAATAAAGAAAAAAAGGAAAAATACACAGATCTCTGTTTTGGAAACCTGCTTTTCCTACATGAGAAATCCCTGCTTTTGCATTTGCTCCCCAAGGACTTCAAGGACTCCTTGCCCATAGAAGCCTGTTCAGCGCAAACAAGCAGCTGTGATCACCAAGCATTGCATGCCAAGTGTCTCAGCCCTGCCATAAAGCACTAATGTCACTCCTGGTGGGAATTCCTGCTAGCATAGCTTTAGTGATCTTAGTATCCATCCTAACTTGTGCAGGGCCAGTGTAGACCTGCAGTACATTGTGCCATGCAGAAGTATCTTAAACAATTCTCCTAATGGTTGAACCAGAACCAGAAGGAGCAGAAATGAGTCACCATACTGCATTGCAACTAAAGTCCTGGACTTCATGGAATCACAGAACATCGGGAGTGGAAGGGACCTCAAAAGACCATCCAGTGCAAGCCCCCGCCAGATGCTCCCTCCCTGGAGGTGTTCAAGGCTACGTTGGATGAGGCCTTGAGTGACCTGTTCTTGTGGGAGGTGTCCCTGGCTATGGCAGGGAGTTGGAACTAGATGATCTTTGAGGTCACTTCCAACCTAAACCATTCTGTGATTCTGTTCCCATGGAACACCCTGCATCCATTGCCCCATGTCCTGCCATTGGACATGGCTAAGCACAGCCTGACTCCATCCTCCTGACACTGCCCTTCATGCCCTTGGAAGAGACCAGCGCAGAGGCACAAAGCTGATGTAGGGTGTGGAACATCTCCCTTGTGAGGAAAGGCTGGGGGAGCTGGGGCTCCTTAGCTTGGAGCAGAGGAGACTGAGGGGTGACCTCATTCATATTGATAAAGAAGTGAACAGCAATGTCAGAAGGATGGAGCCAGGTTTAATTAGGCTGCCTTCAACTGCAAGCTGTTGGTTCTTATTTTACTTCTGTTTTCTAGATGATGAAACTATCATCACATTCTGCTCCCCACATGAATACGTCACAACTGCGCTCAAATGATCTCTTAACTATACTTTTGCTAAACTAAACAAGCTGAGCTCTTCCAATTCCTTCACCATTCTTACTGCCCAGCCCTAAATCATCTCCAGTTTTCAATGTCCTTCTCAAAGTACACCCATCTGGAACCGGCATTCTGGCTTCTACAGAACAGCGCCTAATAAGGAGATAATAGAACCTCGGCACTGCTGCTCTTGGATGTGCTGGGTCCTTTGGCCAAAGTATAACAACATGAGTCCAGCTTCAGCTGATGACTCTTATTCCCTGTTCTTAAGAAAGAGGGTTTTGTCCTTAAGGGATAATTGCTTCCTGGAATAAAGATGGAAATGTAGCATGCATTTATTATTTCAAGATTCAAAGTTCTGTTTGTTTACGCTGAAAAATCCATTGTGTGCCTAAGCCCAGCTCAGTTAATAAACCTACCTTTTCCTTATCAGTGAGGGTCTAATCTATCCATTTCTCCAGCTGTTTGGTGCCTCTAACCTTTTACCAGTAACAGTTTTAAATGTTTTCCGTATCTTTGACAGAAATACTGAAACTCAGGCTAAAAGCCCAACTGTGCAGGCCCTTGTGACTTTATTGCTTCCATTCGCTAACACCGCCCTCCTATGCTACACAGTTCAAGCCTTACTTCTCAAACTGTGTGCACTCGTTTTGTGAGAACTTGTTCAAGTGTTCTCAAGCAATTCACATTCAGTCATGTATTTCTGAGTTGTCTTTGCGCTGGTGTTTGCTCCATGTTCATTTGGTCCTAGTTTGGTTTTATAGATCATCTCTCCTAACCCACTTGGCACCCATTTTTCGTGGCTCCATCAGTTCCTGGTCAAGAGACACCTTGCTTCAGCAAACATTTGTTTTCTGTGTGACTTCTTCATTTTAGTTCTGATATTGCTTTTCCTGCCTTACAGATGGCACTACTACCCTGTAATGACAACTGCCAATAGCAACAGCTGTGATTTTTTTTAAAGCAAAGTCTTTAAATATATATTACCATATAAAAATATCCATAAAGCTTAGAACAAAGCTGTAGCCCATGATGTGGGGGTGGGGGAAACCACCACAAACAAAAAAAAAACCAAAACCAAACCAAACCAAACAAAAAACCACCCCACAACCATTTTCCTCCTTTGCTAGTGTCCAAGAGTGAGTAACTCCTTTAATCCCTGTGCCTTCATATGGAAATTTAATCTTATTTCCTGGAAGTAAATTAGTTAGCCAGTTAAAAGTTTAAAAAGTAACTGCTCTACAGTCCATAGGGCACAGTGGGTACTGTTAGTGGTCACTTGCAGATACTTTATAAAACATTAATTTTATTTCTAAAATGTATTATAAAACATTAGTCCTGTTAAATCAAATTAGGCAAGATTCAACCTCCAGGATAACCAAAGCCCAAGAGAAGACCATTTTCAGTCCAAACAGAGGCAGCACAGTAATGTCAGGTGATGGTTTCCTCAAACTTAATAAGGAGAACTACCACTGGCATAAACCTGGGGAAAAAAAACAGCTTTTCAAATAATTTTAAAGCTGTCTAAAGCACTGGAACTGTATTTGCATTTTATGCCATTTTGTACTGATAATCATACAACCATATCAAAGTCAAGATTATGTTGATCAACATCAACATATATGTGCCTTTAAAGAAAAATCAGAGTATGAATGCTTCAAGAAACACCCAAACTTGGTAATGCTTCGATAAGTGCCTTGAAAAAGTTGAGTTTCTTTTCATTTTTTGATCAGCTTTAATGCATTTGTGCTTGAAAATGTTAAAACCTCAGGGAGGCTACTTTCCTCACCCTATTCGTTGTCCCTTCCTTTTTAAATGCAATTGCACTGCAGAATTCTGGGTACATCATGAACAGAAAGATAGAAGTAAGATCCCAGATTTCCATTCAGCATTTGCCATAGAGAAATGCAGAGGACAGCCTGCCAGGTGAAGCACTGAGGATTGCTTTCACACGGCTCACACTCCTCCGCAGGGTGGCACATGCCAGGGAGAATGAGCTGTTTGTGCATGTGAAGTGCTGACAAGCTTAACAAAGGCAGCTTCTGTCTCACATTTCCACACACCCTAGAGCTTTACTGGAGTTGTGGGACCTCTGGAAAACCAAAATAGGTCCTCCAGCACCTTGGGGTTTCTGCTACATTAAAGGAATAGAAGTAACAGAAGGGAAGAGGAATAGGGTGTGTCCTAACAGCCTGGAGAGGTGAAAGCCCTGCACCCTCCCAGTGATGACCATCTGGTTTAGAAATTGTCACGACCAGTTGTCCAGCAGAATTGCCTTCTCCCAGAAGCAGTAAAAGCAAGGAATAGTAGGCACTCTTTAAAGCTCTGCCATACCAGTTAAAACAATTCTTAATATTGAAGAAAATAATATTAAATTGTCTGAATTAAAAGGAAAAAAACCATAATTTGGTGGTTCAACAGTACTGTATTCCCAGAAGGAAAAGGAGAGACTCTTCAAATCTACTATGTCACACTGTCTATGCTACACTCCCAGAAGTTATCTGAAACTCATTTATCAGTAAAGACAAGACAAAAAGGCAAACAAACCGCGTCAAACTCCACCACTTCACATGCAGCTCAGCAGCTCAAAGTATGAACCAGAGTTAAGTACTGCTAGTAAGACTATCAGCCTTGCAGTCATTCTGCTAAAGATTCCTAAGGCTATTTGCAGTATAACAAACACATCAGAGTATTGCAGTGACAGAGCAGCGAATCCCAGCTGCATGGTGGCTGCAGTATCTGTGGATCAAACACAAAACCGCTTGGAAAGGAAAGCACTTCATTCTTATTCCTTCAGTCACCACTGGAGAAAGTCTTTTAACAAAACATTTCAAAAGGGTAAAACGAAAGCCCATAGGCAGCCCTGCAATAGACAAGTGTGCTTCTTAGCAGCAGGGAACTAAAAGAAATCCAATTTCTTTTCAACTTGAAAAAATGGCTGAAAAGTTGCCAATCATTTTAACAGATCCACATCAGCAGAATGCAGAGCTTTGCCTTGCTGCTAGAAGTTAACCAAAACAGACTCTTTTAGTCCATTACTGCCTGCTTGTTCAGCTGATGCAACCAAGGTTTGTGCTTTCTGACCTACGAGCCTGGAATTCATTGACTGCAGATGGCACAGCTGAGGCTGCTGTGACAGTCCACAGCCTGGACAGGGCTCAAATCTACTGCCAGGTTCAGAAGCTAGAATGAGTTTCTTCAAAGCAAAAGGATCTGAGATAACCAAGTTACATGGCGAGGACAAGCAGATCCATTAGGGCTCTCAGACTGCAAAGACAACAAAGATGAAGAGGCATTGATTCTGGTTTCTGACAAAGAGAAGCAAAACAGTCTGTGGGAGACAAGAGTAAGAGGAACCAGGGACAAGGGACAGAACTGAGAGCCAGTTCCCACTAGTGTTCAGCACAGTGTGCAACCTTAGCACATTAGAGTGGTCAGACAGGCTACCTGCTACACAGCTCTGCCGTGGCACTGCACCTGTGCCCTGACCTGCCTTCTCTGGTGCAAGAGATCATAGAAACATACAATGGTTTAGGTTGGAAGCGACCTCAAAGCCAGTTCCAAACCCCTGCCATAGGCAGGGACACCTCCCACCAGAACCGGGCCCCCGAGGACTCCCCCCGCCCGGTCCTGAACACCTCCAGGGAGGGAGCACACACAACCTCCCTGGGCAACCTGTGCCAGTGTCTCACCACCCTCACTGATAAGAACCCTTTCCTAACATCTAGTTTCAATCTCCCCTCTGCCAGTTCAAACCCATTCCTCCTCATCCTGTCATGACAAGACCTTGTCAATAGTCCCTCTCCAGCCTTCCTGTAGGCCCCCTTCAGATCCTGCAAGGCCACTCCAAGGTCTCCTCGAAGCCTTCTCTTCTCCAGGCTGCAGAGCCCCAACTCTTGTAGCCTGTCCTCATAGCAGAGCTGCTGCAGCCCTCTGAGCATCCTCTTGGCCCTCCTCTGGACTGGCTCCAACAGTTCCATGTCCTTCTTGAAAACAAACACACTTCTAATTACAGTGATTTTAACATGCACACAAAATAAAAAGCTATCTATAGAGTAAGAAATATATCTTAGTTTTAAATTGCCTCTCCTGATCAGCTGAAAAAATTGTGGAAGTACTGTCAGAAAAATTGCCTGTTTCCATTAACTGGGACAATGTTTTCCACTGTACTGATCACCATAGCATCAAAATGAGCCAGCAGTGTGAACAAATTATCAACATTAACTGTTTACAAATATTCTACATCTATTTAGTACACGCTCCTCAAAGAATCAACTCTCTAGTTTCTTTTCTTCAACATGACACAGACATTAAAAACTTGGATCAATAGCTGCACCCTTTACAAGCTTATCAACTAAAAGACAGCAGTCATTTTTGTACATGACAGAATAATCAAAGACTGCAAACCATTCAGTTCAGAGCTCTGAATATTGCTGAATCATCAAGTCTCTGTTCCCTCCTTTCTACCACACATTATTAGCATATCTGAGACAGTGTCTGACCACATCAAAGTAGGAGTCTTTAGTCTAAGTGTCACACCAATGTTCTTCTCCTAAATTACTAAGGCAGTTTCTACATTTCACAGCCAGAAAACCATGATGTTAATCTAAGACCCATAAAAGGCAGAAACAAGCTTTGACTTCCCAGTGTAATGCTACTGAATAACACACTCCAAAGCACAAATTAATTCTGCATCACAGCAACTACTGACATGTTTGCAGAGTTCTCCTCATTCATATTCATGGACCAGAAAGAAGACTTCAAATATGGATCCCCGGAAGTACCAAGGAGCTCTGTACATCTCAGAGCATGACACCAATGATGTATAACCAAACTTGTCAACTGAGCAAAACTATCCTGACCAGAATGTCAATTCACTCTTGCAGAGTGCTGCAGATCTGTTATGGGTCTGTATAAAACTTGGGTTGGTGTTGCAGCGGCTGCTCTGTAGGTAAGAGTACATAGTATTGCCAGATTCTCTCTATCTGCCCAATTACATGTTGCAGGGAACAAAACAACAACGTTCCAAAAGAAAACATCCTGAAGAACCAACTCTCCTTGCATGCTGGATCCTTTTATCGGAGAGTGCTCTTAGCTTATATGTGGCTGAGGTTTTTTTAGTTAAGTGATTGATAAGAAAGAGTATTTAAGCAGCTACTTTGGGTGGTTAGGGCTGCTAGGGACTTCTAGTTCTGGTAAGAGCTTGTGGCTTACTTCTGGTAAGGGCACTCTGAGACTCTGAGGCTGGGGATTCCACAGTGCTGCAATAAGGGACTTCTGAGAGGAATCCTGAGATTCTCTACTCTCTGCATTTCTGGAATTCCTCTATGCTGTGGGATTCATACATTTGCCACCCAATGCCCCTTGAATCAAGGGGTTCTATGACTACAACAGCACCTGAAGTGGGGGTGCGACAGCTTGGGAGTGGAGTGGCCAGAGGGAAGGGCAATTGTCCCAGCACTGTAGGTGGTAAACAAAATGTGGTTATTTACAAGCTCTCCCCACTCTCCTACTCTGAGCAGCACTTGCATTTCACAGAAGTGCATCAGCTTAGCAGCTCAACAAAACCTGTGTTCTCTGACACTCTTTGGAACTCTGTTTCTGCATAAAGCTTTTCATGAGCTGATTGACTGCAGCTCCTAGATTTCTGAGGTAACATTTTCTGGAGCAGAATGCAATCATTTTAAAGAGAAAGGTGGCTGCTTAGCCCTTGCTGTCACCTGGCTTCCTCAAAGGGACATTGGTAAAACGGGCATTAAACCTGAAGAATCCAGGGAACTGGAAAACGTGGTTTTATTGGAGTGCCTTGAAGAAAATTAGACAGGACATTTAAATCTTTAAGAGCTACTGGAAGCCTGAAGGTTAGAGCCACATCTGGTGTTTGTTACACAGCAACAACACTCACCAAAGCCATGCTTCGTCTGAGTGAAGCTGAGCTGGGCTTAATGGCAGGCACTGGGTAAAACACACAGTGAAAAGGGAAGCAGGGTGACTGATATGCTGTTTCATGGGCTGCTGGGTGAAGCTGCCACTGCAGTACTTCTCTTGCTGTAGCTAACAAAAAGTCTATTAAACCACTCCAGTAATACAAGCCTGCATTCTCTATACAATGTTACACAATCCATCTACAGACAGATATCTGCATTTTACCTTCAGCTATACTTTCATTACAAGAAACATAGCCCAAGCAAGCCTCTAACACATATTCTTACCTGTTGAAGAACATTTTTTCTCCACATCCCTAAATTCCTTCCACAATTGTTTTTCCTGCAAGTATTGAATGACATTTTTCTTTCTCCTCCATTTTTTTCAGTTTTGCCTCAAGGTAATCCCAACTTTGCCTTAGCTTCACTTTTTGTCAGCATAAGTACAGATGTGCTAAATAAACACAGAATACTTTACTGTACTTGCAGGTTCAGCTGTGCCAGTCAGCATACCCCACCAAGAAATAATATAATGCAGTCAGAGGCTTTTCAATCATGGAATCAGGCTCTTCAGCATAAAACTAAGAAGAGAAGGGAAATGGTTTGTCCAGCCCTACATCAGTAGCATTGGGAAATGTATTAGCATAATTAAGACTAAGCTTAATCAATATATCTACCAGGGCCGCATTCAGCTTGTCATCTGACCAGGACTGACTTTGGTCAATCTCTCAATGAGTAAATAAGGAAAACCAAAGAGATTATTATTTTAAAATAAACATTTTCCTTTAGAAATCTCTGCAGTCTGTGTATTACTTTGACAGAAAGCCAACTGTGAAAGGAAAAGTGCTTACAATAACACAAACACTGTCCCTGCTGCTGCTAGTGAATTCATGAATTCATCTGCTTTCACACAGTCATTCAGTAAAAGCAGACAAAAGCTTAGCATCATGAATCTCCATGCTGTCTTAAAAACTACAAAATGACTGCAGAAATACTTAAAACTACATTGCCTTGGGGCAAAGGTTTATAACATAACACGGAATGAGAATCCCCAAAAAAACCAAACCAAAACAAACCATGTTTTAAAGGGCATCTGGTTCAGCTAAGTGATGCTAGCACAATAAATCACTACAGGTATTTAAAGAACTGCAATACTGTAGAGCAGTAACTTATTTCTAGGGAAGAATGATTCATATGATGGAGCTCCATCCCAGCTTCCATTTGAACTGAATCAGCACCAGTTGCAATGGAAAAAAACAAAAGCACACATTGGAGCTATAAAATAGCTTCTGACTATAGATATGCACCACTACTCATTTATTTCCATTGGTTCCTTGAAATTTGAAGTTTGGAATATGGAACGCGAGCAAAACGGAAAAGGTTTCATGAGGAATTCAGGACTGCATCATCAGCACTATACTCAACGTTAACACGAACTACATAGAAATGCTTTTTCTCTATTTAATCAATAATAGGAGTCCTTCTCAAGTATCCCCAGTGCATATGTGAAAACTAGACAGGAATTTAATGATTGAGAACTATTTTTATTCTAGGAGGGAGGAGAAAACAGAACTATATACACATAAACAACTCAGCTTTGAGGTACTTGCACCCCTACCTACTGGAGTCATCAACTCATGGAATCATAGAATCAGTCAGGGTTGGAAGGAACCAGAAGGATCACCTAGTTCCAGCCTCCCTGCCACGGGCAGGGACAAGTGAGCTAATCAGCAATGTCAAGATCTGAGACATCCTGAGCAGATCTCAGTCCTGAGTGATATGGAATGATAGAATTGTTTCAGCTGGAAAAGACCTCTACGATCAAAGCCCAACTCTTGACCTAACAGCACCATGGCCATTAAACCATGACCCAGAGGGCCATGTCTACTTGCCTTTTGAACAACTCCAGGAATGATCAGGCACAGTTTGGTCCCTGCATTTTAGGAAAGCAAAATTCCAGCTATTCAAGTGTGCTAGTTTGAGCCTAGCTGGCATGTTTTGGTGAGAGGAACTAGATGATAGGCTGTGAAGTGAAAACAATGGTGAGGTCTGCTTCCCTCACAGTCTTGCTGGGATGTGTAAAAGAAGAAAGGCAAAACAAAGATTACAGCACTGGCATTTGCTTCTTCTCTTCGCTGGGGAGCTTTGTCTGCTGGGGAGAGCTCGTGGCTGCTGGCTGGACTCCATCTTGCCTTCTAACCTCATCCTCCTTTGCTTGGCTGCTTCACCTTGCTTTTTAACCCTTTTGGCCGAACCTCCATTCTTCCTTGGGACTGGGGTAAGGTTGAGAGGGGTAGGGGGAAGGTGAGGGGTGGTTGAGAGCCCCTCCTGGGGACTCAGGTTTCTGGGAGGGGAATTGTGTTTGTATTACCTTTTTTACCTTGTATATTTCTGTATATACTGTAAATATCTGCTTGTAAATTGTGCCAGCTGTAAATATAAGCTTCATTCAAATTTCCAGAGCCGACTGAGTCTAGTCTGGGTGATTTCTAAAAGTGTGGGGGGCGGGGGACACCCAAACCATCACATCAAGGACCTGGCCAAAGGACCCCCTGGGAGATGACCCTCAGAAGCAAGCCAAACAGAACTGACAGATCTTTAAGTACACTTTCCATAGAGCACAAGAGCTTTTGATCTCCAAGAAGAAGAAATCAGGCAAGGAAGATAAGACTGAAGGGCAAGAAGGAACTACAGAAGAAGTGGAGGCAGGGTCAGGTATATTGGGAAAAGATTAGGGATGCTGCCCAGTTGTGTAGGGATAGAGTCAGAAGGCCGAGGCCCACCACGTCAGGCTCACTGATCTTGATTTTCCTTTAGACACAGGCAAGCTGGATGAAGTCAATTTGAAGGAATGTAAGCACTGGTAGACCAACAGGTCTGCTAGGGCATGCTGCCTGTTAAGTACAGGACACCAAAGATCTACTGCTAACAATTATTCAGTCACTTTGATGACAACAGTTGAGAGAAACTATCACCTGTGCATTACGGACAAAGCTCTAATCCACACTGTAGCTATGGCTCCAGTCAAAAAGCCTGGACAAAGAACAGGCACAGAACTGTCCCTAGGCTGCTCAGCAGTACTGTATTACTCACTCATTCCCACTGTGGTCAATTTCTGGTTTGCTCCTTCCAGTGAGAGGGCAGATGTTTTCTCATCCTGCCAGGAATTTATGCTGAGCTCTGTGAGGAGGTTGGCAGAACCTTTCAGTGAGAAGAGCAAAGCAACAATGAAGTGCTCAGAAGAACAGACCATCGGATGATCTCCTAAAGCAGCAAGTTCAGAATCACTATAATTGATAATACTGACCCACAAAGTTTGCTTCTGCAAAGACACCACTATTTCTTTGCAAAATTCAGTCATCCGGGCTCACAGCAGCCCACAAGAGCTTAATTCTTCAGTTCACCTTGCAGTGCTTTTATTACTTGTCGTAGGCCCAATTCTGCTTCCTTCCAGCAGCCAAAATCTGGAGTTGCCCTCATGACCAGTCATCTATCCGATGATTTAATGTACCCACACATCGGGGTCACCACTTGCCATAGGCTGCAATACTATAGTATCAAGGAGATAATAATAGAGACGGGGAGAAAGCTTAATATAAGCATAGGTTTATATACCCTTCACCAAAGACTATGAACAGGATTACAAAACCCTGCCAAATTCTGTTTGGTTATGCACACCCCCGTCAGGATTACACACTGCTTACTATAATACACCAGCTGAGTATCTTCCATCTTCCAGCAGAGCACAACAATCTTTTCTCTAGCACAGCTACACTATCTTCAAATTAATTCTAAGCAGACAGTGAGAAAACAGGCACCAGGTGGTACCAGGCTGTGAAGGCCATAAACCAATTAGTTTAGACTAGAGGCCTCTTGTTTTCTTTGATCTTACATTTCCACTAGCCGTCCCTCAAGTCCACAACTTGTGCTTCAGTATATCCAACAATTACTAAGTTACAAAGGAATCATTCTCAACATTTCTTCGCACCACAGTAGCAACAGTCCAGAGAGCTTTAAGATGATTAATTAGGTAAGAAATGTAACTCTTTGTCATTATGCGTGGCAAATACTTGACTTGTAAATAGCACAAAAGCACCAAAATGTACATTTGCACATTTTCACTTACAAAGGTGACAATGGCAGATTGATACTTACCAATTTAAAGTTTACCTAACACGGTCAGATCAATTGAGGGTGAATAAAATACGGTGATTTGCACAATCCCTTACGAGCACTTAACCCTGCACGAGATTTCCCACTTCCAGTAACACATGCGTTTTAGTACAGGAACCACTACAACCACAGAATTCTAACCTGAATCTGACCAGTGAAGTACTAGGAGGCATGCTGGTGGCTTTTTAATCAATACCATGCCAGTCAACAGCTCACAGACAGTAAAATCTGCAGTCTAATCTCTCCAAAGCTTCTGAGTAAATCTGCTAAATACAAGGAAGAAGAAAAGGGTTTGTCTGAAAACTTAACTTCTTAAAGGAAGAAAAAGTATCTTCAAAGTGTTTTGTAGGTTAAAAAGTAATATATTGTATAGCTGTTTCATATATATGTTTCAGTTTCTGGAGCAGCGTCCCTCATGAAAGCTTAGCCTTCCACTAACAACAGAGCCACTTGGTCGAGTAGTAGGGAAGTGCTGCTTGCCTGCATTGGGACTGACATCTTTGCTGTGGCTGTACTAAATGCAAACATCTGCATGCACACAGAATAGCTGGAGAGTCAGCAGAGCATGCTCAAAGCAGAGGTGCCCCTGTCAGCAGTGTGTGTTGACAAGCACAGTAACTTCACGTTTACAGCTGAAGGCATAAAAAAGGGAGAAATCCCTCCCAATCCCAGCTCCCTGGTGTGAATAAAACACACAGACGTAGGATGCTGATGATAGGATAAACCAGCACAGCAGGGAATGCGTCTTCTCCTCCGAAAAAAGCAAGCCACTCTATGGGCAGCTAACTCCTCCCTCTTTGAATCATAACCACAGCATCACTCACTCCAGCCCTAGGGAATAAAGCAAGAGCTTTAGTCAGAAGTCAGTGAAGACTGTCAAGTAAACACTGTTCCGTGACATGATGAGTTACACCAAACTCTTCACTGGTCCGTGACACAGTGCTTTGAGAACGTACACACAGACCAGGGGCTCAGGCCTTGCTGTTACACTTCCCAAGGAAGCAGCAAAGGCAGCACAGACTCTAAATAACATTGTGCCACTTCTGTAACACGTAACACAGGTTCGGATGCTGGTCTGTCCAGCTGAACACTGGGAGTTGATGCTGGGCTCACTTTCAGTCCTCTGGAAGCAAAGCACAAGGGACTGCCTCATGTCTCCTTCAGAAGCACCATACCAGAGCTCTACACACATACAACCTGTACAATCTATTTCTTTTTTCTTGTGAAAGGCTTTAGGAAGATGACAGATCACTGTGGTTTGACGCATATAAAATTCTTTCTATGCTCAATAAACGTAACCTTTGGCAGACTTGCCTTGCAAAAGGCTTCCTTCTTCCTCCAGAAGGCAAATTTCAACTCCTATCATGAAGAAAAGGAATTACAAATTAAAGCATTTCTCTTCATTTTAGGAACAGCTATAAAAATAAGGACAGATGTACAACACTACTGAGATCTTGCATTTCTTCCAAATGGCTGAAGTAAGAGGCAGTGGGACCTGAGCAAAAATGTGCTAAAACCAAAAAGTTTAAAGAACTTGCTCAACAGCTTGAAATAACTAAGTGCAGCCATGTGGGTATCTCACAGTACATCACATCACAACGCAGTGCTCACCAGAGAGCAAAAAGCATCCTAACATGGGCACAAAAGCAGATCAAAGACAGGAGGTTAGGCCAGTCATTGCACTAAGCCTGCAGTGGATCCAGGTTTGAAACACTTACTTAAGAACATAAACTCACAGCCCTTTAGGATTCACTGCCTAAGCAACCAGAACAAATTATATCCTTCAGAAAAGAAAGCATGCACTAAGCACACTGACAGCAAAGTATCATGGCCTTTGGGGACAAAAGCTTACTGAGCTACTCAGCTCTTTAGAGATAGTGGTAAGGGCATGTGTTCAAGAGGAGCAAGACTTGGACTTGATGCCTGTCAATTAATGGGTTCTCCAATGCAATCTTCCATCTCACTGGACTGTGACCTTGTTACCAAATCACAGGACAAAATGGGAGATCACGCTGCTTATGTTCTATTGTGTTATTACCCTAAATCACACAGAATGAATCAGAGAGAAAAGGGAAAGGGATCATTCCTACCAGAAAGGCACTCTCCAAAAGGGAAAGGTGCTGGGTTCCCATCTGCAGAACTGTGTTTTAGAAAAAGGCTCTCCAGAACAAAAGGCATCAAAATCTGACAGGCTGAACTCTTGACAATTTCAGTGTGACCTGAATCTTTTGAGAACAGTTCCAGCTGAACTGATCAGGACATATAAGAGCAGTAGTCAAATCTAAACATATAAGCAGAAAATAACTGAAATATTAAAAACAGTCCTTGCCATCATTAAAAAAAGGGCAGGGGGGAGAATAATAAAGAAGACAAATGAAAAAAAGAAAAGTTGTGGGTTTGGGTTTTTTTAAAGTTTCTCTGCTACAAACACTTGACAAAATTCAGAGAAATGATCACTTCAGACATTAGATTTCTAAGCACTTGAAAACTTCTCTCTAAAGCTCAGAAGAGACATTACATCAAGCCTTCAAAACATCGAGCCTAGCAAGCAGCCATATATATATATGCACTAAAATCACAACTTCCACAGCTTGAAATGCATTCAATCTCTGACTGAATAGACAGCTGAGGAATATACCTCTGATGTAATTTAACTTTTTTTTACTTGTCAGGATTCTGTGAAACACAAAGTACAAAATACAGGTCTAATCTATCTTAAGTGATGTAAAGTATTCCCTGCACCTTTTTAAGCTGTCACCCTGTAAAACCAGTGATATTGCTTGATCAGAGCAGGAATATTGTGTTTCAGAATGCTGAGGAACCTTCAAACAGGCTACATCAAATTTGAGGTGCAAAAGACTGCTTGCGTGTAAGGATGGGCATTTTTCATTCACTAGAAGGCTTCCCAAGTTAGATATTCATAAGGACTTCAGTAACAATGTGCATGTATATAAATGCAGACACACAGAGCCTTTGCTTTTATTCCAGCAAAGATGTCTCAGAAATTTTTTTTTTCCTAAGGTCAACTACCTAGGTCCTTTCTGTGGTCTCTCAGCTATACACTGGTGACACACTTATCTTGCATCTTTACCTCCATTTGAAAAGTAGCAAAAGAATACAAAAGTTTGCACATTTACCCATCCCAGGAGTTATACCAATGTGAAGGGTTCAGTTACTGCTGGGATGCAGTCAAATCCCATGGCAGTCTGCAGCAGGCAGGAGCAGCCTCCTCTTGGTCAGTTGACAAACACTCAACTACTTCAAAATTGAACATAACCACAAAGAAAACATCAGTCAAAGTAGCATCAATTTGTATTTATGCTTGCTGTATTTACTATTGATGCTGACCTATGTTTCACCCAGAGCTATGTATTCATAAACATGCTCGTTAAGAGCAGTGCAAAGTCAAGGCAGCTGCTTAACTTGGCTAAAAAGAGGCCCCTGGCGGCAGCTGTGAAGGATAACCTCAGAGCCTTAAATAACGATTTTGGTGGCATCATTTTCTATGTAGAAACAGCTACATAAAAGCAGGCTAAGCAGTTAGATCTGAAGTGAACTTTGGCATATTACTGCTCATCTCCAAACCACTAACCATTTCAGCCCATTTTCACTCATGCCTACAGCACAGCTGTCAAATTAGTCTTAAAGCTACGTATATTACCAGTTACACAAAGCATTTCATTTTTTAATTGGCTGCAGTGGAAACTTCAGTGTTAAAGTTATTTCGTTTCTAAAGATAGTAACAATTAAGTTAGGGTTATGAGGCCTGCTCATTCCCTGACACCAACCATGAAAGCTCTTTCATTTTGTTTAAAAATTGCAGAGATTGGAAAGGAATTTCTTGGATGAACATAAGAATAAAATAAGCCTGAAGAGTAAGATATATTGGACCAGCAAATGAACACAGCTGCTGGAAAATTCAGTTCCTTTCTTCACTAAAGCTTCATGACACTGACCCATGTGGAACAGTACACATAAACATTAGGCATTTCACTAGGAGCAATCACACAGCCTGCAGGAATTTAACTAAGAGCCAGAGAGAGCTCTACAGAGAGCCAGAGTCAAGAGAACCGTGATGAAGTGGAGACTCTCAAAAGGTATGTTAAGGCTAATACCAAAGAGGTGGGAATAGAGACCTGCATGTGTAGGGACTGAAAGCAGCAGCCAGCCAAGGACTAAGACAGCAGCCTGGGGCAATCACAAAGAGCACTACTCCCAGCAGTAACACCGAAGCGTGTGTTTTTTACATCAAAACCCAAAGTCCTGCTCTCTGGTAAGATCACCGCAGAGAATCACGCATCCCAGCACCAGCAAAAGAGCATGTCATGTGCACTGTCCTCTTACTCTGCAGTCAGCAGCAAGAGATGACAGACAAAATTCAAACATGTGCAAGGCAAGGAAAAGTATAAAAGCTTGGCCTGACATCTATGGATGCTGACATAAAATAGCAGTTTGAGACAAAGGGCAGCCTGTAACAACTGGTAATTTGCTTATTCACTGGACTGGAGTAAAAGCAACTCCATTAACCACCAAAGAGCCTGCAAAGAGGACTTCAGCAGATCAGTGGCAGCCCTCACAATCACAGTTTTCAAGTAGATTGACAAAAAATGGTTCCAAGGAAGAGACTTTGGACTAAATTCCATGAAGCAGCCATTGAAAAGACTTGTCTGTATGAGAATGGTTCCAGAGAAGGAATACCAACATTTATGCTGCAGCATAGAAGCACAGAATCAGCCTGGTTGGAAGAGCCCTCCAAGCTCATCCAGTCCAATCTAGCACCTAACCCTGTCTGATCAACCAGACCATGGCACTAAGTGCCTCATCCAGGCTTTTTTTTAACAACTCCAAGGATGGCAACTCCACCACCTCCCTGAGAAGCTCATTCCAATGCCAATCACTCTCTCTCTGAAGAACTTCCTCCTAACACCCATCCTGAACCTTTCCTGGCACAGCTTGAGACTGTGTCCCCTTGTTCTGTTGCTGGGTGCCTGGGAGAAGAGCCCAACCCCACCTGGCTACAGCCTCCCTTCCAGGTAGTTGTAGACAGCAATAAAGTCTGCCCCAAGCCTCCTCTTCTCCAGGCGACACACCAGGGCTGTGCTCCAGGCCTCTCACCATCTTCATCACCCTTCTGTGGACACGTTCCAGCAGTTCCAATAGCACATAACATGTTCCAGTAACACATAACATATTCCAGTAGCATCTAATTATTCTTGAATTTGTAAAAAACCTCAAACAGGTAAGTGAAAAGTGGATGGGAAAAAAAAAAAAAAAAAGGATTACAGGCACTGCAAATAATACACACCCAAAACTGCCAATCCAGGACAAGAGGAAAAAGGTTAGACTGTAAATCAGGAGAGAAGTCACATTTTCCAGGCACAAGGTTTTGCTTTAACAGTCTCCCATGTGCTTACTGGTTGTTCTCTATCACTTTCTCAAATGCCACTGTGAAAAATGTACCTTGGGGCTCTTGCTTGCAGTTACAAATATTTTGGGCAAATCCTCCTCTTTCCATTTCCTTTAAGGCTTTTCCTCCCAGCAGCTCTAAGCTGCTACAGAGGAAGCAGTGTAGGGAAGGGGAAGGCAAGCAGACATGGGGCTATGCAAATACAGTAATTATGTTACTTCCTATGATTTTTCAGTGTATGGAGGAGCAAATTTCAGTTTTGCCTGGCCAGTGCTTTGTAAGAAACACTCTGTAAAATCAAAGATTGTCATAGAGCACACAGGGATTTCACAGGTCTCATGAAATCTTGCATCCTGATTTTCTGCTGTAGTACTTTGAAGGATCCTAGATCAATTCTTTTCTCCAGAATTGGGTGTGCTCGTGGCCTAAACTGGAACAGCTGCAAAGAGCCATGTGTTTGCTCTACCATTGCTCTGAACCCTGACACGTAACTGTCTTGCAAAGCTGAAGCGACTGTTTGGTCCATGTAATGTGAATTTATGTTTCATGTACAATACAGAACATTGTGTACAGCACAAAACCACATGCCTTTAAAACAAACAACAACAGACAGCATTATCTGAATTTACATTGTTTTTACTAGAGGAGTTTGTTAGGGTTTTAAATTCACATACATTTTCTTACCTTGCAAACTGTCTCTGTATCCCAGGGTAAGATAGTCCTCAGATCAATGACTTCACAGGATACTCCAAGCTTCTCCTGAGCCATCGTTGCCACCTCCTTGATCACGTGTACCTAAAAAAGGCCACGCACTGTCAGTAGTAAACATTTAGTTCTGTTTAAGAGGTGATGCACACTGAATGCAAGCAGTGATTTAACGTATTGCTGACACGCTGAGCAGAAACCTTTTTATTCACTAATCCAACAGACAGTTATTACTCATTCTTCTTATTTACTAATTAGCACAGAATCACACTCACAGACTGTAAGGGGCTGGGAGGGACCTCGAAAGCTCACCCAGTCCAATCCCCCTGCCAGTGCAGGACCATCTAGAGCAGATCATACAAGAATGCATCCAGGCGGGTTTTGAATATCTGCAGAGAAGGAGACTCCACAACCCCCCTACACACACATTTTGATGTAGCAATGACAGGGCATCCTGCCAGAAGCACTACTCACATTGAGAAACAGCATCTGTCCTGTCATTGGACATCACTGAGCAGAGCCTGGCTCCATCCTCCTGACACTGCCCTTCACATCTTTATAAATATGAATGTGGTCACCCCTCAGGCTCCTGTTCTCCAACCTAATGAAACTCAGCCCCCACAGCCTTTCCTCAGAAGGGGCTTGTTAATGTGTTAATGGTCTTCCAACCAAATCACCTCTATGATCTTATGATTCTATAACTGGTATGTGCAATCACTCTGCCTAGGGACAATCAGCTTCAGACTGGCTGCACAGACCACAGACCGGTCCCAGGCTTAAGCACAGAGCCTGCAAACACCCTCAGCACAGCTGTTTTTTCTGCAGAAGCCTAACACACCCAGAATGTGCTGGCCTCACCGTGTGTCCCCATGCTATGCTGCACAGCCACCCCGCAATCTGGTCTGCTCCTCACTTTGGATGAGGGCTGCACATCTGTGCTGCTCCCTCTCGCAGCAAAAGAACTGCCTGTCTTAGCACTTGGCCGACATTTCCCACATCGTTTTTCTGATGGATGTCACTCCAAGTCTGCTCTGCCCTACTGCCTGCTGAGTGAATTCAGGATAGCATTAAACCTCCCTAGCCAGCTTTCATGCCATTACTTTATCAATTTAATTGGGAGTATGATGAACAATAAAGTTACATCCAAATGGAACTAAATTTTGCACTTTCCAAAGAGAACAGAGAACTACAGAAATTGCTTTCTGCTGAAGAAACAAGTACAGACCTTGAAGGAATCCATCATTTAATGCCAGTGCAAAGTGTCAGAGACTAGTAGGAGTAACCATAAAGGAGAGCAAGTAATCTGAGGACAAGAAAACTATCACTGAAAAGCAATAAAGATTGCAGATTTCAAATAGAAAAAAAGCTAAACCAAAACCAAAACAACAACAAGGCACAACCCCAGAGACCAATTCCATACTTCTGTGATTGAAGTTGTAACACTCCTTCCTCTAAAAGCTTCACCAATATAATGAGGCCAGGAAAACAGAAGAAAAGAAGATAGGCTAAAGACTTTTTTGGTAATTCCAAATTAGACTCAAGTGTCTTTTCTATAATTCATGAAAAAAAACCTTTTTTTCTATCAGAATTTTCAGTATTTGCAAATCTGAGTTTGGGAGGTCAGCAATCATGCTCTGGAACAGCTTGTATGTGACAGCTGGAGCCAAATCTACACCAGTCCCTGTGTGCATTCGGTGTTCAAAGGAGCTGCGCTCTATGTACAAAGGGAGCCCTCGACTGCACGTTGATTCCTGCAGGAAAAAGCTACACTTTTCTTCCAGCAAACAGCTCTGAACTCCCCTCTCCCACTGCCCTCCTCAGAGTGACTCTGGCTGCTTCATTCTTCAACAGATCGCTTTCATAATTGCAGGTAAATCATTAGCCTCCTGCACAGGCACCTCTTCCGCGCTTCCTGTGTCAAGTGCAACTGAAAGTGAGCAGTTTTATACAACCAAAATCAAAGTTCGTATAAAGCCTGGCGATTATGCAAGCACACACTGATGGAAGGTGCAAGCAGTCTGGTACTTGAGCCCGGGTGCAGCCCTACTCAAACATCACCTAACCCTTACCCCAAGCTTTGCTGGATGAGAAATAGTTTGTAAGAAGCTTACTGACCTGAGTGCCCCAAGCAACCAGTGTCACATCACTGCCTGTCTGCAGCACCTCAGCTTGAGACAGTGGAATGTTGTAGGGCTCCACAGGAACTTGTTCCACTGAATAAATAAAAATGAAAGGGAAAAATAAGCATTAGATTTCTTTAGTATAAAAATATGCATTAAAATTATTTTCCACATTAATAGACCAAACTTACATCAAGTCAGCCTTTCTTTAAGATTTAGTTGCAATGAGAAGTATTTCAAACTACACTGTTACAAACATTCAGAGTGGCGTTTAATTTCTCTGTTATAACAGATCAACATCCCACAGCAACAAGATAACACATCTACACGATGATAGCACTAAGTCCTGGCATAATCCAACTCAAAAGTATCAGCATCAGATTAGGAAATGAGCACTGACACAACTGATTCCAAAAAAACAAGTAAGCACTGCAGTTAATTCCAACAAGCATCAAGAAAACCTTGAAATTATGTATTTAATACTCAGACAAGAAGGAAAAGCTGTGCCAGCAGCCTCCTGGTGCCTGCCAAGAACGATGTTCCACCTTTTTATGTGTAAATAGAGCGGGAGAAAAATTCTCAGAAATGTCACACAGAAGTGTCAGATGGAAATGGATTGGGTTGTTCCTTCATTGGTGTGGCAGATCCCACACAACCAGAACAACCTAGGGGTTTTTTTTCTGACTCCCAAGTTGTTTATAATTCTGCAATAAATCAAGTAGTGATTTAACATATTTTAATTGCAGCAATTTATATTTTTTCTCCAGTAATGGTGCATAAATAGTACAAATTCACAATATCACAAAATCACAGAATCACTCAGCATGTAGGCAGCTTTCCAAATCTGCACTGTCTTCTTCCTCCTGCTAGAAGCAGCTCACTCATGGGACATTGTGCAAATGTGCTCTACTCACAACATAAGACAGTTGCATTTTTCAAATCCTTCGTTCCACCATTTATTCTGTTGCTGTTCATCAAGCTTCTGCCACTGCTGCTGACTCTGGACCAAACTAACTGTTGCTATCACACAATTATAGAATCACAGAATCATTGAGTGGTTTAGGTTGGAAGGGACCTCAAAGCTCAGCCAGTTTAAGTCCCCTGCCATAGGCAGGGACATCTCCCACTTGAACAGGTTGCACAAGGACTCATCCAGCCTGGCCCTGAACACCTCCAGGGAGGGAGCACATACACCCTCCCTGTGCAACCTGTGCCAGTGTCTCACCACCCTGACTGATAAGAACCCTTTCCTAACATCTAGTTTAAATCTTCCCTCTGCCAGTTTAAAGCCATTTCTCCTTGTCCTGTCATTACAAGACCTTGTCAATAGTCCCTCTCCAACCTTCCTGTAGCCCCCTTCAGATACTGGAAGGCCACTCAAAGCCTTCTCTTCTCTAGGCTGCAGAGTCCCAACTCTCAGCCTGTCCTCATAGCAGAGCTGCTGCAGCCCTCTGAGCATCTTTGTGGCCTCCTCTGGACATCTTCATGGCCTTCTCTGGACTCGCCCCAATAGTTCCATGTCCTGGCACCTCCAACGGTCATCCAGTCCAACCCCCCTGCAGTGAGAGCAGGGACATTCTTCACTAGATCAGGCTGCTCAGAGCCTTGTTGAGCCTGAGCTTGAATATCTCCAAGGATGAGACCTCAACTATCTCCCCAGGCAACCTGTTGCAGTGTTCCACCACCCTCATGTTAAAGAACTTGTTCCTGATATCCAATCTAAATCTGCTCTTCTGTAATTTCAAGTCATTGCCCTTGTCCTGTCACTGCAGGCCTTTGGAAACTGTCCCTCTGCAGCCTTCTTGTAGCCCCCTTCAGGTACTGGAAGGCTGTTACTAATTCTCCCTGGAGTCTTCTCTTCTCCAGACTGAACACCCCCAGCTGGCTCAGCCTGGCGTTGTAGCAGAGCTTCTCCAAATTCCCGATCATTTTCATGGCACTCCTCTGGACACACTCCATGAGATCCATGTTCTTCCTGTGTTGAGGGCTCCAGAGCTGGACACAGTGCTCCAGGTGAGGTCACAGCAGAGCAAAGTGGCAGAATCCCCTCTTTGGATCTGCTGGCCTCTGGCCTCTCCAGTTCATCCAAAGGAGTAACAAGCTAATTCTGACAACCACTTCAAGCACTGCCATCCTCAAATGACTCTGTGGCTCTGTGTTACACATAATGATGGCTGTTAAAAGTACTTTGAACCAAAGAATTCATTAGAACTGAAACAAATGAGAAAAGCAATCACACTTCCTACACATAACATCAAAACTGCAAGGGGCAGACTCTCAAGACTTTTAGAAATTAAGCACTTCGAGGAAGTTCCCATTTTGGTGTAACAGTGGTGGTCACTTCATCAATATAAAGCATCTGCACCCTGGCCTTTGTATTTAGAATTTTCAAAGACAGTAGTTTAACCTCATCAAACATACTGCAATTTGATGTAGGACAATGCCTCTTGGTTCTGTATTTTTTTAACTGTACAAGTCAGTCCACTTCCAAAGTTAACTAAACGTGAAGCAGACTGTAAATGTTCATTTGTTTTTCCACTCAGATTTAAAGATCACAATTCCTCCAAACACAGCTATAGACAAAAGCAGTCAAGACTTTACCTACTAATTGGTGACTACCAATCTATGTTCTGTGGTTTGAGAATTGCCTTACAGGCAAGCACAGCATACGAATCGTTACCTGCAGCTCTGTAGAGTATTTTCGGTTCAAAGAATATGCATGGATTTTCATCCTCTATGCACGATAGCAGCAGTCCTTTGGCCTGAAGAGGACTCCGTGGAATAACGACCTGCAAAAAGGTATTTGTAACTGGTTTGTTTAAACTGCAATTCTGCTACAAGCTTCCTCAATTGAGAACTAAAAACCCAGCAAATCTTCACTGTAAGTAACTGTGTATAGATAGATCAGTTCTGATGGAGTGCACTGCCATCAGCGCTACTAACTCGCACCGCCTTCTGAATTTCTGTTTGCTCACTGATGAACCTTGACTAGTTCCCCTCTGCACCATGGTTCAGATACCAAGGGACTTCCTTCTAAGAAGGCAGAATAAAAATCCCAACAGTTTGAGCTAGAAGAAACAGAAGGCTGCCAGTCCGATTAAAAACATTAGATTAGCAAAATTAATGTACATGTATGACAAAAACCAGTTCAGCTAAGTGCTCCTTAATTGCTGGCATGAACATTTTTCACAGCAGGTCTGGAAGGAATTCAGACTTAGTCCAGTAAGTTTTGAAGACTGAAAAATGAAATAGCTATTTTAGGTTCCTTTCTTTTGATGGAAGCTTGAAATTTGTTCATTTGCAAATCAACAAATACCACAGAAAACCCCTGAAAGAATTACCAAGCAAGGATAAAACCAAGCAAGGCCTCCAGATGTAATCTGAATATGTGGAAGGAAAACTGTAACTGATTTGCCAACAAGAGAACTAATTTTGGTTGACCTAAGAGAATGCAGACTATGAACAGAAAATCACCATATTATCATAGTTCAAATGAAAACAGAATCCAAGAACTCAGCTTCCTCAGCTGATTCTCAGCCCAGAGATCTTGCACGCAGTCTGATGTCTGCTAGAAAACATTTTTATAGCTGTGAAGTCAGATGTGGCCCACTCTGAAAACACCACTTGTAGCAAAAACAAACCTCCGTGTAACTACAGACACATTCACTTACTGCTCTAGGAGTTTCCAGGGGTTCAGAAATATTTTATGACAGTAAGCATATTTCATTATATAAAAGCCAAAACACAACCTAAATCTGCTGCCACATCAGATGCCAGCACGTTCACAGCTACCTGAAGGGAGGTTGGAGCGAGGAGGTGGCCAGGGCTAGCTGGTGGCACATAAGAGGACTAGAGGAAATGGATACAAACTGTGCTAGAGGAGATCTAGGCTGGATATTAGGAAATACTCCATAACTGAAAGGGTTCTCAAACACTGGAATGGTCTGCCCAGGGCAGTGCCCGAGTCACCATCCCTGAGGGTGTTTAAGCAGCCTGTGGACCTGGTGCTTAGGCACATGGTTTAGCATCAACCCTTCAGTGTTGGGCCAAAGGTTGGACGGGAGGAGCTTGAAAGTTTCTTCCAATCAAATATATTCTGTGAGCAGATTAGCCTGTTGATATTTCTAAAGAAAGGAGAAGCAGTCTATTAACAGCTGTAACAGATGCATAGGAAATTACACAAACATGGATGTTACCAGTGCAGCTCTTTAGGGATCACTTTTGTGACAAAACCCTAATTACCTAGGATTTATTCGACTGAGATTGCTTGGTCTGAAGAAAAGGAGGCTAAGGGCAGCTCTCATTGCTCTCTACAACTACCTGAAAGGAGGCTGTAGTGAGGTGGGCGCTGGTGTCTTATTCCTGGTATCAGGTGATAAGACAAGAGGAAATGGCCTGAAACTGTGCCAGAGGAGGTTTAGATTGGATGCAAGAAAAAATTCCTTTACTGCAAGACTGATCAGGCATTGGAACAGGCTGCCCAGGGAGGTGGTGGAGTCACCATCCCTTGATGTGTTCAAGAAGTGTGTGGATGTGGCACCTGGGGACATGGTTTAATGGCCAAGTGGTCTTAGGTTGACAGTTGGACTTGATCTTAGAGGTATTTTCCATCTGAAACAATTCTATGTTTGACTCTACCTTACTCATTTATGACATTAAGTCAGAATATGATAGTGAGAGCTACTGAAAAGCTGAAGAGCCACTACTGCTACAGAGGATGATAGCAAAAAGACCTAGTTTACACCGAGGACACAACTGGCAAAAGCAAAAGTAAACTGAGTAACACCTGCTGAAGAGTCGCACTTTTAAGGACTACATCTTTATTATCAATTCAGAACTGGGCAGTAGAAACTGTTTAGGATTTCATTTCTCCTCAAAGGGATGACTAGGACACAATACAGTGTAGCCCTAAGAAAGCATCACAATACAGCCAAGGAAGTGTTAGTGCTATTGCAGAATAACTGCTTGAAATTCAGCTGGAATCTTTCACTACTACATCAGTATTGGAAAAGGAAAGGAATGAAACAGGTGCCAAAAGAGCTGCAGAGATTGTTAACATCTCTCTGATAGTTTGACTTGTTTAGTCTAACAAAACACAGAGGAAAGAGAAAACCATTGTTCCCTAGCATATGAAAGGGAAGACAAGGGACAGATAAGCATAGAAGTTAATCAGGAACAAATTTAAGCTGGAAATGAGAATAAAGTTCTCGACAGGGTGGCAAATATTCTGGAGCAGTCTTACAAAGGAATGGAATCAAGATGGAAATTTTGGAAGACAGCCTGATCCATTAATCACACACCCTCACAACAGCAGGCAAGGTGCAAGCATCTAGCAATGTCCCACCACTAGCTACAAGACCAGAAATGGTTTCAGGCTGCACCACTGGAGGTTCCGGCTGGATTGTAGGAATTACTTCCTCACTGAAAGGGTTCTCAAATATTGGAATGGTCAGCGCAGGGCAGTGCTGGAGTCACCATCCCTGGAGGTGTTTAAGCAGCCTGTGGAGCACTTAGAGACATGGTTTAGTACTGCTGGGTACTAAACCATGTCGACAGTGCTGGGTCGAGGGTTGCGGGATGAGCTCTAAGGTCTCTTCCAGTCAGATGTTTTCTGTGATTCTCTGAAGCTCCTTTTCCTTTGGGAAATCCCAGTCTCACCTTTTACTTCAGGAAAACACACAAATAAATATTGTCAGGACCCCGCCAGAGTTTAATAGGAGAGCAGTTCTGAAAACAACTCTCCCCAAAGATCAATGCTACTCTTTCCAGCTCATAATACCCAGCCTTTCCCCCTGTAATATGGGAGACAATATGCAGAGATACGGGATTTCCACAAGTGCATCTGAATCATAAGTTCATTTGCACTTCCAGATTCATATATGAAAGGCTGAGTTGGAGCTAATTCAAAAAAGACCTGAAACCTTGAAGATAAAACATCAACCATATTAATGTAATGCTTTGTAAATGATACCTAAGGAATCATTTCCACAGAGATACAAAGTTCAAAAGATAGAGTCTAAAATACTTCTCTGGGCATCAACAATTAGTATATTATTCCACCAGCAGCAGAGATTTTAATGTGCCCTTTAGGTTTAACAGAGATGTTAGCTGTTAATGGTAGTAACCTGATTTAGCACTTCGCACAGTGAAAAGTAACAGCAAGTGAAAAATCAACAAGAAAAAAAATTGAAGAAGAAAAATTAACTTAAGTGATTAAATAAACTTCTCGTTTACTTATTCAGAAGGCTAAGCAGAGTAGTCCTAGGCTGATACAAACTGGAAAGAGCTTTAATCATCGAAGTGGATCACTAAATCTCAGCATTTTGTTCAGTAGATAAAAATTTGAGATTGACCAACAAGACCAGCACAAATTAGCTAGACTTGGCATCAGTATCTTAATTGTATAAGTTATCCTGTGGTTTCATACAATATCAAACTACTAGAGCTTTTAAACAAGCTCAAGAAGCCAGAAACATCTTAAAGATCATAAAGAACACTCAAAGACAACAATGCATTTTGTTTTGCAAATATGAAATCATGGAATGAGTTGGGTTGGAAGAGATCTGCAGAAGTCATCCAGTCCAACTCAACTGCAGTCAGTAGAGACACTCTCCACTAGATCATAGAATCACTGAAATATAGAATCAAGTAGGTTGGAAGAGACCTCCAAGCTCATCCAGCCCAAACTATCACCCAGCCCTGTCCAATCAACCAGACCATGGCACTAAGTGCCCCATCCAGGTTTTGGATGTGCCTCCAGGGACGGCAATTCCACCACCTCCCTGGGCAGCCCATTCCAATGCCAATCACTCTCTCTCTCTGAAGAACTTCCTTCTAACACCCAGCCTGAACCTCCCCTGGCACAACTTGAGACTGTGTCCCCTTGTTCTGTTGCTAGTTGTCTGGGAGAAGAGACCAACCCCACCTGGCTACAACCTCCCTTCAGGTAGTTGTAGACAGCAATGAAGTCTGCCCTGAGCCTCCTGAGGTCTCCCTGGAG
The DNA here is from genome assembly GCA_013400475.1 of Tricholaema leucomelas. Lineage (NCBI taxonomy): Eukaryota > Metazoa > Chordata > Aves > Piciformes > Lybiidae > Tricholaema lacrymosa > Tricholaema leucomelas. The sequence continues at coordinate 161,777 of WAAF01006355.1, read as the reverse complement.
CCTTCTCTTCTCCAGGCTGGACACCCCCAGCTCCCTCAGCCTGTCCTCACAGCAGAGCTGCTCCAACCCCCTGATCATTTTTATGTCCCTGCTCTGGACCTGTTCCATGTCCCTCCTGTATTGAGGGCTCCAGAGCTAGACAGAGCACTGTAGGTGAGGTCTTCCAGAGCAAAGTGGCAGAATCCCCTCTCTGGCCCTGTTGGCAAAGTTGCTTTGGATGCAGCCCAGGCTGCCATCAGCCTTCTGTGCTGCAAACTCACACTGACTGCTCATGTCCAGCTTCTCCTCCACCATCCCCCCCAGATCCTTCTCCACAGGGCTGCTTTTTGTCACCTCATCGCTCAGTCTGTACTGATAGTGAGGATTGTTCCAGTCCAGGCGCAGGACCATTCACTTGCTCTTGTCGAACCTCATGAGGTTCACCTAGGCCACCTCTCCAGCTTGTCCAGGTCCCTCTGGATGCCATCCATCCCTCTGGCAATGTATTTCAAGATTTTTTATTTAAGTAAATTGAAACAAGTAAGAGAAAAGGCTACAGCTTCTCTGTAAATGACTAATATCTGATGTTTTAAAACACCAAAACCATATATAGACAATGGTTTAAATAGAGAAACAACTGATGTGTCCTCAGCACAAAAATACTGGTTTTGTTTAAGTCTCCAATATTAATCAAGCTGTGAGTCATCTCTCAATTACAAGTCATAGCCAAAACTTACTCGGAGAAGAAATGGAGAGCTGACAAACAGTGTCTCTCAATCAAAGACAACCAGATCTCACCCCTCTCTCTTCTCCAGGAAAGTTATCCATCTAAGCACTAGGAATCCCAGCTTCAAGGGATGCCACCATCTTGTGCAGAAAGCCTGTCTAATGTTATCAGAGTATCACAGAACCATTGAGGTTGGCAGATATCTCCAGAGGTCATTTGATCCAACATCCCTGCTCAGGCAGAGCCACCTAGAGTCAGTTGCCCAGGTCCATGTGCAGACAGCTTCTGAATACCTCCAGGGATGCAGAATCCACAACCTCCCAGGGTAATCTGTGTCAAGTGCTTCCTTATATTCAGAAGAGAATCTCTTATGCTTCAGTATGTGCCCACTGCCTGACACTGTAATTCATATAAAAGAATTTAATAATGCAAGAAGAAGAAAAAAAAATATTAGTGTTACTTTTTCACCTCTGTACTATAGTGGGCATAGAACTGATGTAGTAGATATGCTTTCAGTGCAAAAAGCACTCAAATACAAAAGAGTTTGTTGGCTAAAGATTGTTTCAATAATGGCTACACATTCTCAAAGAACAATTTAAGCTTTATAACATGAACAGCTTCCTCAAGAGTTTTTAATCAACATATTAATGTATTTTGTTGTGCACTGACTTCCATTCTTCTTCCTCTGCCTGCACCTAGATCAGCTCTTAGTCATTTCCATTAAAAGCAAACAACTAAACAAAATTAATCCTCAAAGTAAAAGTACTGTACCTTTATTCCTGGACAGTGAGCAAAAAAAGCTTCTGGACTTTGAGAGTGATATAGTGCCCCATGACCCACACAGCCCCAGGGGGCTCTGATGGTGAGGTTCCCACAGTTAAAGAGGTCTCCAGAGCGGTAGCGATACTTTGCTGCTTCATTAACGATCTGGGAAAGTGAACACACAAGAGCAACGATCAGGTCAGTCCTTAGTGGTGTGCCATTAAGCCTCTAAAACACCAGCAGCAGTGAAACTGCATCTCCACCACGCAGAGCATGGACTCAGAAGCAAGGGACTCCTGACAGCCAGCAGAAGGGCCAGTATGCCCCAAGGTCAGTGAAGATGCTGAGGGAGCTCAAGGGAGATGCCCAGGGCTCAGCAGCAGCCACATAACCCATCTGTGCCCTCATCCTGCATGCCGCCAGCTGGACCAGTTCAGCTCTGCAGCTTGTCCTGTGAACACAGTCAGCTGTAGCACAACAGAGAATGAGAGACGGTGGTGGGAAGGTACAGCTGAAAATTTGAGGCTGTTGAAGCCAACACAAGCACAAAACCAAAAATAAAACACATAAACATTTCTTCGAGCCACAGCTTCAATTTCCATTATTTCATATGGCTTCAAGCCAGCCTTGGTATCTTCTTGTTTACTTAAAGCATGCATAATATTAGTAATACAGCTGTGGATGCACTGGCAGAAACTACAGATTCAAACCATGTATTAATGCCAACAGAAGAGTAATCTAAGCAGTCTTTAGACTTCTTTTTGCTTCTTTCAAATGTACTGGTACTAACCTGATCAAATGCTGGAAAAATGTAATCTGCAAACTGAATTTCTGCAATGGCTGTAGCACCTGCAACAGCAACTCCAATACCAAAGCCAACAATTCCTTGTTCACACAAGGGGGTGTTGAAGACTCTGTCTTTACCTACAATATTACAACAATAATAATGATTATTATTATAAGCAAAAAAACCCACCAAACAATCAAACCATAATTCCTTTAATACACCAGCTCTAAGCTTCTGGACTTCAGCAAAGCCTTTGACACTGTCTGCCACAACAAGCTCCTGGCTAAACTGGCAGCTCGTGGCTTGGACAAATTCACTCTGTGCTGGATCAGGAACTGGCTGGAAGGCCGAGCCCAGAGAGTTGTGGTGAATGGTGCCACATCCAGTTGGCAGCTGTCACTAGTGGTGTTGCCCAGGGATCAGTGCTGGGGCCAGTCCTGTTCAATATCTTTGTTGATGATCTGGAGGAGGGGATTGAGTCCAGCATCATTAAGTTTGCGGATGACACCAAGCTAGGAGCAGGTGTTGATCTGTTGGAAGGTAGGAGAGCCCTGCAGAGGGACCTGGCCAGGCTGGATGGGTGGGCAGAGGCCAATGGGATGAAATTTAACAAGGCCAAGTGCAGGGTTCTGCACTTTGGCCACAACANCAAACCCTATGAGGAGAGGCTGAGGGAGCTGGGGTTGTTTAGCCTGGAGAAGAGGAGGCTGAGGGCAGACCTCATTGCTGTCTACAGCTACCTGAAGGGAGGTTGTAGCCAGGTGGGGGTTGGTCTCTTCTCCCAGGCAATCAGCAACAGGACAAGGGGACACAGCCTCAAGTTGTGCCGATGGAAGTATAGGCTGGATGTTAGGAGGAAGTTCTTCCCAGAGAGAGTGATTGGCATTGGAATGGGCTGCCCAGGGAGGTGGTGGAGTCACCGTCCCTGGGGGTGTTCAGGAAAAGACTGGGCGAGGCACTTAGTGCCATGGTCTGGTTGACTGGCTAGGGATGGGTGATGGGTTGGACTGGATGATCTTGGAGGTCTCCTCCAACCTGGTTGATTCTATTTATTCTATTCTAGTAGGCTGAAGTGAAATATTGAAGTTATAAACAAGTCACCAGCAATCAGACAAAAGGCTTTTAGATGTTTTCCTTTCAGGAATATGAACACAAATCATCTATCATCAGTAAAGATACTTTCTCTTCAAACTGTAACAGCTGAGAGGAAGACAAGGAGAAACAAAATGAAAGACAGGAACAGTTTCTGGAACTTAAAAAGTTCTTAACATTCCAAATGAAAGAGTTTGTTCTGATGTGTCTACAGCTTAGCACGTTGTGATGGTTTGGGAGTTACCTACCCCCTCCCCACTTAAGAAAACCACCTAGACTAGACTTAGCTGGATGGAAATTAAAGAATGAAGATATATTTACATCTTAGCACAATAAACAAGCATACATAAACACATACATACAGTTATATACTAGTTAAAAGTAGCACAGAAACACACTACCCCTCCCAGAAACAATCAGAGTCCCCAGGAGGCTCCCAACCCAAGCCCCCTTCCCCTTTTTAGAGGCACAAGATTGGAAATCATATATTTTTGGACTTTCTATCTTCTTTGTGGGAACGAAAAGGTCATTTTAGCCCTGACATTTGTGCTGCAATAATTTCAGATTCCAAATATGCAGTCTAACAGAAGGCTAAAGAGAAAAGAGCTAAGTTCATGACGTTAAAAACACAAAGGCAGAGGTAGTTAAAACACCACTACAATACCCTCTGTAGGACGTAGTTACAATTTTTGCTAGCAGGACTCTACTCCCTCAGCAGATCAGTAGGAGAACATCACTATGCTATGAAATTGTCCCTTTGGAAAAGCAGCAAACAGACTGCGGGTTCCTCTAAGTGTCCATTGTGCAGGAATGTGCCAGGGCTTCAAACTGGATGGAACAATGTGAGCAAAGTGCATGGCTATGAAACAAACAAAACAACTAAACCACCACCAAATAAATAACTGAAGAGTAATCAGTTCATTAATTAGAAAAGTTATTGCCCTGAGGACTCCTAATTTCAATAGCTGCAAGTTAACCCAGAGAAAAATAACAAAAGGCTTTTGCTAAGGAACAATAAGAGGACAAGCACTGCCCAGAGCTGCGTTCAAGATACCCTAAAGGGAGGCAGTGTTTGACAAATCTTTCACCCACACATTTCACCCAGCACTGTCACTGCCTGTACTTTGTCCACATGCTTTACCTGATGTTTTGAGTTTCATACTTCAAGATTTTCTTTGGCTTGGGGTTTTGTCTGGCTGGGACAGGGGATATTAAATCAGTTTTTGGCTTTCCCTCTGCCTTCCTCTCTCCTCCCTCCACCAGGAACATGAATAAGATACCATTCATTTAAGACTTGTGAAAAAGATGCCATCAAGTAATGCTGCAATGTTGGTGCTGCCAGTGAGACTAGATAAGCCAATGCAAGTCCAAAGGGCTTGCTACTGCCACTGCAACAATCACAAGTAATACAGAATTCCAGGTTAACAAAATACTTCACAGCTGTTTAAAGAAAGTGGGGGGTCAGTGTCTGGATATCAAGCACACCCAATAGGAACCTGATCAGCACTGATTGGCAGCAAAGTACTTTGCAGGTCAGAGAACACTTTCTACCTAGAAAACCTGCTAGCTTTCATTTGCCAGGTGCATGAGTAAGCTGATCTCAGTAAGTTCCAGATGTGGGTCACTTATACTTCACCATTTTCTTCCTTACAGGAAATATGAACCAATTTCAGCTGGTACTGTGCTTAAAAGTCATTCAGACCCAAAATGGCATAGGAAGTGAGAATGGCAGGAACTTCACAGCAGTGCCATTGATCCTTCTGTTTATTTTACCAGCAGTAGCACTGCTGGCCTGCATATTTCTGTTCTTTCTTTACTCTTAATCCAATGCCTGGGCAATGTGATTACTTGAGAATAGCCCCAGCCCTGAGAGATTTTCATTCCAAGTAGGAGAAAGATAGAATGTTCTGGGAAAAACAGAACTGGGAAAGATATTTAATGAAGATATAACTTGGTTTTATTATCCTTATAACTAAGTTATGGATTACTTCTGACAGACATCAATTGTGCCTTGGCCTTACTACCAAAAAATAGCAAAAATGAGTTCAAAAAGTTTCACACAGGAGTCATCTCTTTCCTTAAAAGCCAAAAAAAGAGGGGAAGGTTTTAGTCATGTCATAGTCACATTTCTACATAGAATAAGAAACTATGGCTTTCAGGTCTGCTTTCAGGGCTATTTAGTTCCATTTCAAGAGAGTAAATCATGAGTAAACTAATTCATAGGATGGAGAAGGAAAATCACACCACAGAAAGATGTAACAAAGATAATACAAGATTACTTTGTAACCTGGCGAGAGAACACACTGTAAGCTGTTCACATTCCTGAAAGATGGCTGCCGTCTGACTCCCCGTGCTACACAGCATACTCTGACTCGGGCCCTCCACTGACAAGCAGTGAAAGTTTTTCCTGGAGAGAATGGTCAGGGACTGGAATGAGCAGCCCAGGGAGGTGGTGGAGTCACCCACCCTGGACGTGTTTAAGGGTCGTCTGGACGTGGTGCTTAGGGATATGGTTTAAGGTGAATCCTGTTGATTAGGGTTCTAGGTTGGACTTAGTGATCCTGAGGGGCTTTGCCAACCTGGATGATTCTGTGAAAGAGCCTGTCAAGGGAAGAGCAACATAAAGCACTTAGACAAATGCATAGTTACCACCTCTGAAGGCAAGAAACGCCGTGCTACTGACACAGCCTCAAGAGCTCATGGCACATTCCTGAACTACTGTGGCTTAAAACAGAAAAAAAGAGACAGGTGATTGCCATTGAATGGGAGTCACTCCTCAGAAACGGGTTTGAGTGTACATTTAAAACAGAAATACTGGTCCCTTAAAAGCAAAACCTGAAGTGTTTTACTGTTCCTTTGACAGCGTTTCAAGGGGTAGGGTTTCCTTTACAATATCTAGGCCTTCACGAGAAAAACATAGACACTCTATGAGGATAAAAGAAATCTCTTGATTGCTCTTAACATTAAAAATGTATGGCATGGCTCTAGCCTCCCGTTTGTATTTATACAATATGAAAATCATTACTAAAACTAAGCACATGTTTTCCTCAAAAGGTTTAAAGGAAATCAATTCTGATCAACAGCATCAACATCACCTTCGGCAAAGCAGCTGAGTCAGATTCCAGCTGAAACATGACTAAAGCAGACAACTCAGGGATACTTTCAGTTCATACCTCATTTCCCTACCACTGAAGAAACATTTCCTACAACTTACTCTCCTCCTCTTATTTGTATCAGGCAGGCAGGCAGGCAGGCAGCTCAAAACAAGCCAGCACAAACTCCATGAGCTGGCTTTTCACTCCAGGTGGAAGCAGAACCTTTAGGTTATCTGAAACCAGGTGCCTCAGCTTCTGAAAAAGGCCCATTCCAATTAACCTTCCCAGCTTTATAAACATCCCTAGTTTCAACCACCTGAACAGGCTGATGCCCTGTTCCAAGTAGTGAGGGAAGCAATATGGCAGACAGGGTTATGAGAGAAAAAGATGAAGTGTAGAAGGTTGAAAAGGACTGAAGAGATCATCTCTTCTGGAGCCCCCAACACAAGCAGGACGTGGAACTATTGAAGCCAGCCCAGAGGAGGCCTCTAAGATGCTCAGAGAGCTGCAGCAGCTCTGCTATGAGGACAGGCTATAGATGTTTGGGCTCTGCAGCCTGGAGAGGAGAAGGCTTCAAGGAGACCTTGGAGTGGCCTTGCAGGATCTGAAGGGAGCTCCAGGAGGGCTGGGGAGGGACTATTGACAAGGTCTTATCATGACAGGACGAGGAATGGGTTTGAACTGGCAGAGGGGAGATTGAAACTGTGTTAGGAAAGGGTTCTTTGCAGTGAGGGGGGTGAGACACTGGCACAGGTTGTCCAGAGAGGTTGTGTGTGCTCCCTCCCTGGAGGTGTTCAGGACCAGGCTGGATGAGTCCTTGAGTGACCTGTTCTAGTGGGAGGTGTCCCTGCCTATGACAGGGGATTGGAACTGGCTGAGCTTTGAGGTCCCTTCCAACCTAAACCATTCTGACTCTATGATGTACTCCAACCTCCCCATAATAGACTTGGCTGCTCAGGCCCTCATCCAACCTGGCCTTGAACACCACTATGGAAGAGACATCCACAACCTTCCTGGGCAGCCTATTCCAGAGTCCCACCACCCTCATACAGAAGAACTTCTTGCTAAGATCCAATCTAAACCTTCTCTCCCTCAGCATAAAACCATTCCCTCTAGTCCTACAACCAGACACCCTCATGAAAGGTCCCTTTCCAGCCTTCCTGTAGGATTCTATTGGGAGGCAGCTATAAGGTCCCATCAGAGTCTTCTCTTCTCTAGGCTGAACAGCCCCAGCTCCTTCAGCCTGTCCTCAGAGCAGAGATGTTCTCCTCATCTCTCCATGACAGTAACTCTGGAAGAAGATTAGATGCATCTCTGAAAAAAGATCAAAAACACTAAGGAAAATGCAGGGTTTGATAAAAAGCAATTTTTAAACAATTACTCCATCCTCCTCTGATTATTTTCACTTAGACCAAAAGAGATTGATTCTTGCACATTTTGGAATAAGGAGTTCAGTACCTCACAAATATTCAGATCACTGCTGACCCTCTGCCTAGGGGGCAACGGCTTGAAGACAGCCTGTAAGCTCAGAAAGATCAAAGCCATCTTCTAATCCTCCAGGAATAAAAGGTTCCATAGCAACCTAACAGAACATGTTTATGGACATATGTAGTTGATTATGATGCATTAACTTCTTGGCCTGCATCCTCTTTATTTACTCCAAGCCATGAGGGAAAGAAATGTTTCAGATTTCAGTATCTGCCATGAAGAATGTTCCTGTCTTCACTTAACTTCAAGAATGGGATATTCAAACAATATCCACCCTCCTATAACATGAACACCTTACCCAAGCCTCCAACTCTCAATAGCTTCACATGACTCGGGAATGAGTCTATGCTGGACCATCTGAGTGGTTTAAGGACCAGTGCTAGTGACTGAGATGTAGATTCATAGAAGGGTTTAGGTTGAGATGCACCTTGACGATCATCTAGTTCCACCCACCCCCATCATGGGCAGGGACACCTCTCACTAGTCCAGGTTGCCCAAGGCCTTGAACACCTCCAGGGAGGGGGCAGGGTGCTTTGTTTCTAAGACATTTCTGTATCACTTGTGTTAAAAAGGGATGTTAAAAGATTGCTACGCCATTTAGATGCACACGGGTCTGTGAGGCAGGGCAGGCTGCACCCAGAGGTACTGAAGGAGCTGGCAGATGTGCTTGCCAAGCTGCTCTCCACGATTTACCTGAAGTCCTGGCTAATGGGGAGGTGCCAAGGGTCTGAAGGGTAGCAAATGTGACACCTGCCTGCAAGAAAGGAAGAAAAGAGGATCCCACAGCACCCTTCTGGCTAACCTGAGGCAGTGTGGTCTGATGATCAGGCAGTGAGGTGGATGGAAACTGGCTGAAGGAAAGAAGTCAGAGTTGTGGTCAATGGGACAGAGTCCAGTTGGAGGCCTGTGACTAGTGGGGTCCCACAGGGGTCAGTGCTGGGACCAGTTCTGTTCAATACATTCATCAATGACCTGGCTGAGGGCACAGAAGGCACTGGCAGCAAGTTTGCTGATGGCATCAAACTAGGTGGAGTGGCTGCCACACCAGAAGGCTGTGCTGCCATTCAGCCAGGCTGAGACAGGCTGCAGGGGTGGGCAGGGAGACAATGAATGAAATTCAGCAAGGGCAAGGGCAGAGTCTGGCACCTGGGAAAGAACAAGCCCAGGGAGCAGCACAGGCTGGGGACTGAATTGTTCAAAGGCAGCAAAGGGGAAAAGCATTTGGGGGTCCTGATGAATGGGAGGTTGAGCATGAGCCAGAAATGTGCTCTGGGGGCCAGGAGGACAATGCCATTCTGGGTGGGTTAGAAGGTCTGTGGTGAGCAGGTGGAGAGAGGTTCTCCTGCCCCTCTGCTCGGCCCTGCTGAGGCCACATCTGGAGTACTGTGTCCAGTTCTGGGCCCCCAGTTCAAGAGGGACATGGAACTGCTTGAGAGTCCAGTGCAGAGCCACAAAGATGCTGAAGGGAATGGAACAGCTCGGCTAGGACGAGAGCCTGAGGGAGCTGGGGCTGTGCTACTGGGAGAGGAGGAGACTGAGAAGGGACCTCAGCAATGGTTCTCAAGATGTAAAGGTGAGTGCCAGGAGGCTGGAGCCAGCTCTACTGGGTGATGCCCAGTGCCAGAACAAGGGGCACTGGGTGGAAATTGAGGCAGAGGAGGTTCCATGTGAACCTGAGGATTTTTTTCCCTGTGAGGGTAGCAGAAGCCTGGAAGAGGCTGCCCAGAGGGGTTGTGGAGTCTCCCTCTCTGGAGCTATTCCAGAGCTGCCTGGATGTGTTCCTGTGTGATCTGGTATAGGAGATCCTGCTCTGGCAGGGGGGTTGGACTGGATGAGCTTTGGAGATCCCTTCCAGCCCCTGACATTCTCTGATTCTTTGACAGACCTGTCAGTATGCCCTCAGTGCCAAGGAAGGTCATGCAGCAGGGCATCTCAAGCACCATTGCATACCATATAGGGAACAACCAGGGGATCAGGCCCAGTCAACAGAGGTTTATGAAGTGCAAGTCCTCCCTGATGAACCTGATCTCCTTCTATGACAAGATGACTACTGGATGAGGGAAATGCTGTGTATATTGTCTACCTAGACTTTGAAAAGGCCTTTGACACTGTCCCCCACAGAATTCTCACAGCCAAAGTGGCTGATCATGGCTTAAAATGGGACCTGGAGGTTCTAATCAACAGGCAGCTGAATATGAGCCAGCAGTGTGCCCAGGTGGCCAAGAAAGCCAGTGGCTTCCTGGCTAGGATCAGAAATGCTGTGTCCAGCAGGAGCAGAGAGGTGATTGTCCCCTTGTGCTCAGCATTGGTGAGGCCACACCTCAAGTGCTGTGTTCAGTTTTGGGTACAGCAATACAAAAGAGATGTCAAACAGCTGGAGCAAGTGCAGAGGAGGATAACAAAGTTGGGGAAGGGCCTGGAGAATAAATCTTTTGAGAAACAGCTGAAGGAACTGAGTCTGGTTAGTCTGAGAAAGAGGAGGACTCATTTAAAGTCAGAGGAGCCTACCCAGCTAAATATTACAGAATCATAGAACGGTCTGGGTTGGAAAGGATCTCCAAAGGTCATCTAGTCCAATGCCCTCTACAGTGAAGAGAGACATCCTCAACTAGATCAGACTGCCCAGAGCCCTGTCAAGCCTCACCTTGTATAACCTGTCATCAGCTATCACAATCATGGATGCATAGGGAGAAATAGAGGACCAGGAAGAAAAAGGAATCCCAGCAGGTTAGAGTCTTTACTACTCACTGGGGACACTGTAGAGACAACTCAAGTAGAAATAACTGACTTCAAGCCAGTCTTACCTTTAAAGGGCTGCTGTAATCCTATGGTGTCTAGGATTGTTTGTAGCTGTCCATCTATGCAAATCTACTCATTATGTTCCTTAACATAATTTAAGGCAACCTATGCAGCATTGAGGCTGTCTTGGTCTCGCGATGCTCTCAAGGTCTGTTTTACAATTGCTGACATTTGTTATCTTCCATTTCTCTGGTACTGTGTGAGACGGCAGGCATCACAGCCAGTAGCACAGTAGATTAAAACTCAGCTCTTTGAGGGCTCCTGGTTGAAAACAGAACAGTTCTAGTGGTTTCATACTAATTTCTACCACTTCAACAGATCCAACAGGAAAACAGACAACAGGTACCAAAGCTAAGTATTCCAGTGTGCTACTGAGAACTCTGTCATAGTAGGCTGGGTGTACTCTCTGGGTGACAAACTGAGGAACAAGCAAAAATGTGTCAAATACAAGGCACTGTCTCACACTCCTCAGCATCAGCAGTGTAGAAATATGTGCTAGTTTGAAGCTATCTAGAATGTTTTGGTGAGAAGGACTAGATCATAGGCTGTGAAATGAAAACAAGAGTGATGTCTACTTCGCTCATAGTCTTGCTGAGATGTGTAAAAAAGGGAAAGCAAAACACAGATAAAGTCACATCGCTTCACCTGCTGGGGAGCTCAGGGCTGCTGGCTGAACTGCATCTTACTCTCTAACCTCACCTTCCATTTTCTTTTGGCTGATCCACCTTTGCTTCTTAACCCCCCTGGCCGAACCTCCATTCTTCCTTGGGACTGGGGTAAGGTTGAGAGGGGTAGGGGGAAGGTGGAGGGGCGGTTGAGATCCCCTCCTGGGGACTCAGGTCTCTGGGAGGGCTGTTGTGTTTCTGTATTACCTTTTACTTTGTATATTTCTGTCTATAACTGTATATACTGTAAATATCTGGTTGTATATTGTGCTAGCTGTAAATATAAGCTTCATTCATATTTCCTCATAGTAAATTTAGACAGAATGTTAGGGGTTGGACGGGACCTCTGATGGTCATCTGGTCCAACCCCACCACCAGAGCAGGATCACCTAAAGCAGATCACACTTCTGTGTCATTCCATGAATGTCTGAGACTTTTCTCAAAAGGGATATAATTCCTGTTGTCCAAATTTTCCCTCTCAGTTCCTATCTGACTACTTCCAGTCTCATGGCAAAAGCAGCACAGGCTGTGTACCTGCTGTGCTTTCCACCTCAAACATCAGCACTCTCAAAGTGGGTTTACTTTGCTAACAGGGAAACTGAGGCACATCATCTAAAGCTACTTGCCAGAGATATTAAGGGACATGGCAGCAAGATGCAGACTAGAACTAAAGCTCCCGACTCTTTCTTTTAATGCCTCAGTCTTCAGATATGAATTGGAATATAAACTGGCAGACCTAAAAAGGAACATTAAAAAAAAAAAAAGATAAATAAGATCAAAACAAAAGTTTTGATATGTTGATAAGGAAATTCTGATTGAATTTTGCCTTGGATTGATTGACATCTTCATAGTTTAATTTGAAAGCTTGCTGGATCTACTCTAAATTGTGAAGCAACTATTCTCAAAACAACAGCAAGGATTTGATGCTGCTAAGGGAATACCTGAAAGAAGCAAGTCTGCAGACATCAAGGTTAGAGGAGAAGCAGGACAGGAGGGGCTCCAAATGCTGAAACAGATTCCCCTGCAGCCTGTGGTGAAGATTATGGTGAGAGAGGCTGTCCCCTTGTAGCCCATGGAGCAAATATCCACCTGCAGCCCATGGAGGACCCCACAACAGAGCAGAAGGATGCACCCAGTGGAGGCTGTGACCTTGTGAGAAGTCCACATTGGAGCAGGCTCCTGGCAGGACCTGTGGACCTACGGAGATAAGCCCACATTTGAGCAGGTTTGCTGGCAGGACTTGTGAGCCCATAGAAGACTTGCCCTAGATAAATCTGTTCCTGAAGGACTGCAGCCCATGAGAAGGACTCACACTGAAGAAGCTTATGAGCAGTTTCCCACGGGACAGACCTAACAATGGAATAGAGAAGGAGTGTGAGAAGTCCTCCTCCAGAGAAGGAAGGCACAGCAGATAATGTGTGATTAACTGAATGCAACCCCTGTCCCCCGTACCAGGGGATGGGGAAAGCTAGGGAAACTGGAAATAAAGCCCAGGTGAAAGGCAACATGGAGGTGTGAAGGTGTTTCTTTAGATTAGTTCTTATTCCTCATTATCCCTCTCTGAAGTGACTGGCAATAAATGAAATGATCTTCCCTATGCTGAGGCTGTTTAGTCCACGCTGGTAATTACTGAGCAACCTCCTTCTTGCCTGTCCTTATCTCAACCTTTGAGGCTTTGGTTTTATTTTCTCTCCCCTGTTCAGCTGAGGAGGGGAGTGCCAGAGTGGCTTCGGTGGGCACCTGGCATCCAGTGTGAAAACTCCTTGCAAGGTTTAGAGATTTAATAAGGAGACCTTTTACAGTGACTGCCTGGGACAACACACTGGGCAGCCTACTTGCTGCAGGACGGCTCTGAACCCTATCGCTTTTAATTAACCAGATCCTCAATGTGCTCCTGATGCAACGCTGTTCAGACAATTGACTGCACTGGGGCAGTAGTCTTGTGACTCCTTCAGGCCTGTAGCAAATTACTTCCAAGAAAAGTGAGTGGTTTACTCCCTGTACTAAAGTCTGCAGCACCTTCTTAACCTGAAGTGCTGATAATTACCACTCTCTTATCATGAACCTTAGAGGCAGAAGAAACTGCAGCCATAATAAATTAGTCCTACTTGAAGAGTATTGATGGCACAGAGGGCACACTGATCACAGGGCTAGCCAAGGAGATGGAGACTCAATAAACCCCACCCAAGAAACAGTAAAGGTGTGAAGTCTGACATCTAAAATAAGGCACATGAGGTGTGCTTGCCGACCTAGAATTAATACAGGCAGCAAAAGCTAGTTATGCTCATCAATTCCACCTTCTGTCTTCAGTTTAATCCTCCTCCACACTCCATTGCTAAAGTGTTACTTTCAACTGTTTCACAGCAAGTATTCGCTGAAGTGGAAAATCCCATTTGTATTAAGTTCAGCAGCACACATTCTTGCCTCACAAGTGTGTCTTGAAATATCTTTAAAATGCATTAGAGCAGCCTTCTTAAGCTCTAGACTGAGGATTCAGTTCTATATTAAAACATAAATCCCTTATCTCTCCCTCAAACAGGTTTAGAACATATGCAAAGAAACATATAAAATCACAGAATGTCAGGGGCTGGAAGGGATTGCCGAAGATCATCTGGTCCAGTCCCCTGCCAGAGCAGCATCACCTAGAGCAGATCACAATGGAACACATCCAGACAGTTCTTGAGCATCTCCAGGGAGGGAGACTCCACAACCTCCCTGGGCAGACTGTTCAAGTGCTCTGTCAACCTCACGGGGAAAAAAATTCCTCCTTAGGTTCACATGGAACCTCCTCTGCCTCAACTTCCGCCCGCTGCCCCTTGGCCTGGCATTGGGCATCACCCAGCAGAGCCTGGCTCCAGCCTCCTGGCACTCACCTTTACATATTTATAAACATGAATGAGATCACCTCTTAGTCTCCTCCTCTCCAAGCCCCAGCTCCCTCAGGCTCTCCTCATAAGGAAGATGTTCAACTTCCTTAATCATCTTTGTGGCTGTGTGCTGGACTCTCTCAAGCAGCTCCCTGTCCCTCATGAGCTGGGAGGCCCAGAACTGGATACAATACTCCAGCTGAGGCCTCACCAGGGCAGAGCAGAGAGGCAGGAGAATCCTCCCTCGACCTACTAACCCCAGCCCTTCTAATACACCCCAGAATGGCACTGGCCTTCCTGGCCACCAGAACACACTGTTGGCTCATGGCCAGCCTTCCAACCATTAGGACTCCCAAATCCTTCTCCCCTTTGCTGCTCTCCAGCTGCTCAGTCGCCAACCTATCCTGCTCCCTGGGGTTGTTCTTTCCCAGCTGCACAACTCTGCACTTGCTCCTGTAGAACTTCATTCCATTTCTCCCTGCCCAACTCTCAGTCTCTCTGAACGGCAGCACAACTCTCTGGTGTGGCAGCCACTCCACCCAGCTTGGTGTTCTCAGAAAACTTTCTGACAGTGCACTCTGTGCTCTCATCCAGGTCATTAATGATTACATTGAATAACACTGGTCCTAGTACTGACTCCCGAGGGACTCCACTAGTTACAGGCCTCCAGCTAGACTCTGTCCCATTGACCACAACTCTGACTTCTTTCCTTTAACCAGTTCCCAACCCACCTCACTATTCCATCACTGTGCTAGTTTGAGCCTAGCTAGCATGTTTTGGTGAGAAGAACTAGATGATAGGCTGTAAAATGAAAACAATGGTGAGGTCTACTTCGCTCACAGTCTTGCTGAGATGTATACAAAAGAAGAAAGGCAAAACAAAGATTACTTCACTTGCTTCCTCTCTTCGCTGGGGAGCTTTGCCTGCTGGGGAGAGCTCGTGGCTGCTGGCTGGACTCCATCTTGCTTTCTAACCTCACCCTCCTTTGCTTGGCTGCTTCACCTTGCTTTTAACCCTTTTGGCCGAACCTCCATTCTTCCTTAGGACTGGGGTAAGGTTGAGAGGGGTAGGGGGAAGGTGAGGGGTGCTTGAGAGCCCCTCCTGGGGACTCAGGTTTCTGGGAGGGGAATTGTGTTTGTATTACCTTTTTTACCTTGTATATTTCTGTCTATAACTGTATATACTGTAAATATCTGCTTGTAAATTGTGCCAGCTGTAAATATAAGCTTCATTCAAATTTCCAGAGCCGACTGAGTCTAGTCTGGGCAATTTCTAAAAGTGTGGGGGGGAGGGGGACACCCAAACCATCACACATCACCCAGTTCAAGAAGTGCCTCAGGGAACTGCTTGGAAGAGTCCAGCGCAGAGCCACAAAGATCCTGAAGTCAAGGGAACATCTTCCTTATGAGGACAGGCTGAGGGAGCTGGGGGTCTTTAGCTTCGAGCAGAGGAGCCTGAGGGGTGACCTCATTCGTGTTGATAAAGATGTGCAGGGCAGTGTCAGGAGGACGCAGCCAGGCTCTGCTCAGGGATGTCCAAGGACAGGACAAGGGACATTGTGCACAGGCTGGAGCAGAGGAGCTTCCATGTAAATACAAGTTAAAACTTTTTCATTGTGAGGTTGACAGAGCCCTGGAGCAGGCTGCCCAGAGAAGCTGTGGAGTCTCTTTCACCAGAGACATTTGAAACCTGCCTGGATGTGTTCCTGTGTGACCAACTCCAGGTGATCCTGCTCTGGCAGGGGGGTTGGACTGGATGATCTTTTAAGGTCTCTTACAACCCCTAACATTTTGAGCTATAAGATAGTTTTCAAACCAGACACACCAGCAGAACAACAAAATACAAGAAATCCTATTTAGTTCTGACAGAATGATTCATATCAATATCCTACAGACAGAGTGCAAAAGGACATACTACACTGTAACAAGTTCTCTGCTTTTTCCCTCCCCTAAATCTTAAGAGAAGAATTGGCTACCTAAGATGAAAATGAACAAAATGTACTATTGTGTAATGAGGCTGGAATATATTCTCCAGATGTTACTGTTCAAAGACATTTATATAAGTCAGAACAAAATCCAGATCTTGCAAAACTGCTCTGGAGGAACCAGGCAAGCAAGCAGCAGAATTCTCTGCCTAAATCCATCCACACAGACACAAGGACAAGACACCTGTCTACACATTCTTTTGGCCATAGCAGGCTACAGAAGGGTTTTGTGGGAGTTACCAGAAATAAAACCTGCTCTGGCATTCTTCTAAGTAGCTTTCCTTGTCAATCACTACTTCTGCTGTTCTTGTTTCTCAGTCTTTACTTTCATCCACTTTTTCTGTTTTCATCTGATCCTCTGTTTTTCCCTCCCATTTCCTACCCTCCTGCAGCATGTCCAGAGAAGGGCAAAGAAGCTGGTGAAGGGTCTGGAGAACAGGTCTGGTGAGGAGCAGCTGAGGGAACTGGGGTTGTTCAGCCTAGAGAAAAAGGAGGCTGAGGGGAGACCTTCTGGCTCTCTGCAACTCCCTGAAGGAAGGTTGGAGTCAGATGAGGGTTGGTCTCTTCTCCTAAGGAACAACTGACAGGACAAGAGGAAATGGCCTCAAGTCATGTCAGGGGAGGTTTAGGTCAAACATGAGGAACTATTTCTTTCCCAGAAGGGCTATCAAGCCCTGAACCAGGCTGCCCAGAGCAGTGGAGCCCCCATCCCTGGAGGGGTTCCATCCATGTAGATGTGGTTTAGTGGTGACTTTGCAGTGCTGGGTTAATGGTTGGAACGAATGATCTTAAAGGTGTCCTCCAACCACAGCAATTCTGTGGCTCTGCCATCTAATCCCTACCTTTGATCTCCTCTGTACTTCTGTTAGGTGGGTGATACTGCTCTTTACATGCTGTAACTATTTCACACCTCAGGCAGAGCACCAGGACCGTGTTCCAAGACCATTGTTTCAAACCTGTCTGCAGACTCAAAGACAAGCGTCCAGCTGTGTCATTGCAATGTTATTTCAGGCTTTTGAAGAAAATGCTAATGTTCTTCCATTTAAAGCAAAAAAAATGTTTAAAGAAAAGAAAAAAGGCTGCACACATTACCTAGGCTACAAAAAGACATGGTGTAAAGAAGCGTGCTGTCAGTCCCGCAGCTTTCACGTCTGCTGGAGAGAAGCAAACACCTCTAGAGGGCAGAACTGCTGGCACGGCAGACATGAAATCATTTACTTTTACCTCAGTAAAGATGCTCTACAGACTAGAGTAAGCAAGCTCTGCAAAATGGTGACAACCTGCCAGAGTGATGGGGAAGGAGACAAGAAATAAAACAAGAATATGCCCTCCATTGTGCAAGACCAAGAGGAAGGTGACAAAGGGGGAAACTGCACCAGCCTTGCCCCCTACCCTTACCCAAAAGGAGCTCTCCACCTACATTTCTGGACATGCACTGATTTTCAGCACAGAGGATTATGCAGCAACAGATTTCTAAGCACTCAATACATGCAAAACATACTAAGGGCAATATGCCAGAAAACTGTAATTGCCTATGTCAGAGGTCAGCTAATATGTATAGGAATAAACATACTATTCTTAGTTATTCTGGAAAATAATATTCCACATGCTGGCTTGCTTACATAGGATTCCTCAAACATTTTCAAACAGAATTCTTTGGAGCATGTAAAAAATGCATCCAATTAACAATGAGGGTTTTTTTCCTTACAAAGACAATAAGCCTAGGATAGACCTCTAGCTGTGTTTATATTACAACATTTCTCTACACTCAGGCTTCAAATGGCGTTCCTGGCCAAAAAAAAAAAAAAAGCTTAGGTTTGATGACGTATTTGTTTTGAGAGCAAATTTATCCTCTATCTCTCCAGAGCCGGATAACAACCAGCATCTGTACAGCACAACACTGAGTATTAATATAGCAAATTCTCCTTAGACTATTTATTAGGTGACACTTGGACCCTGACTTTTGTGAAAGTGCTTTACAAGGACCTATAAATTTGCAAGGAAATGATCATAGTAACCACTTACAGGCACAGAGTGCCACCTATTGGGTTGGATTATCTACAAAGAAACTATCGAACAACCCCAAAACAAACAGAAAAAACCCACAACCAAATAAAACCCAGAAACTTCTGTCTTCGGGGGGGGTGAACTCCTCATTCTTTCATATTTACATCCACACATGTGGATGTTAAATACTGAAGGGGAACTGTATTTATAGTACATCCTGTACTTCATCCTGCCATTCCCTCTTCAGCCACTGCCTGTTTTCTGCATGATTTCACTACCAGTGATGAAGGAAGCCAAGCCACTCACGGCATCTCTTCTGTTACAAAGGTGTATGGTCATGATGTGAATGACTCCTAAACTCACTTTATCTTCAGGCTTCTCTTTCTGTCTAAACTTGTATTTCAGATATTGCCTTCATTTACCTAAGGGCACATTAGTAGCAGCACATGAGATCTCTCCTATTTTTCTTGTCATGCCTTCTCCACTCCTCCTCCCTCAGTCACTATCAATATAATCAATTCACTTCTCGTCTAGGCCTCAATCTCAGACTCTGCAAGACAAACAGAACTTAGACTGATTTTTTTGTTTTGGCAGGAAAACAGCAAAGAGGTTTTCTACATTTCTCCTTCTCTTCTAGCCCACACTTCTCTAGCAAACACAGCCTTTGCAATGCTCTGGATGAATATAAAGAGATAGCTTCCCACCTTTCACATTTGATCTCACCAGCACTTTCTGCACTCACCCATTTTACCTTACAATCACACGAAACAAGAGGACTACTTACTTACTATGAGGGTGGTGGAACACTGGAACAGGTTGCCTATAGAGGTAGTTGAGGCCTTATCCCTGGAGATATTCAAGGTCAGGCTGGACAAGACTCTGAGCAATCTGATCTAGTGGAGAATGTCCCCACTCACTGTAGGAGGATTGGACTGGATGACCTTTGAAGCTGCCTTGCAACCCAAACTGTTTTATGATTCTGTTTAGTTTTTCCTTCTCAAATGTATGCTCCCATTCACCACAGTGAGGTCAGTACCCTCTCTGAGCAAACAGCAGCACCGGCTTTCACTAGCCCTTGCCCAATGTCCATATAAACACCTCCACAGTTTCCCATGTTGCTTCTACTGCTTTAAGGAATTCTTTCCAAATATTCCCAAAGTCATGTTGTATCTTCCTCAAGAATGACATCAAAAATCTGTGCTGCTATACCCATAAAATAAATGTGATTCTAGGTAGCCTGCTGCTGTGCTGTGACTCTTGCTTATCACACTCAGTATCAACACAGTGTAAACAGTTCTTTGCACTCTCAGCAGCACCCCCTGCACTCTAGGGTAGAGACCATCAGAGTCTTCCATCAGAACAGGCACTTCTGAATGCATCATCAATAAATTGCTACTACAAGAATTAAATAACATCTTTCTTACAGTCCAGTAGTACATTCTTACATTAAAGAAAAACAAAGACCCTCAAAGCAACAACCTGACATTATGTTTGTTCCTTTTGTCTTTTAAACTGGCAATGTTCACTAAAAAACAAGAAGGTTGCTTATGAAGTCATCTGCTTCTGTTGTTTATTTCCCAGATGAAGTCTTCTGTTGCCTATTCTTTCAACAGCAACTGACTGCTGTCTCATAGGTTTCATTTTTGCTAGTTACAGAACTATAACGCAATCACAACATGCAGAACTAAAGATCATTGCTAGTAGAAGTCCTAGCCCCATTATTTGAACACTAATGTATAAAAAGTGAGAAAATGTCCACATAACTGAAGCAGAGAGACAAGGCCACAAAATATGGCTTCTTTTCTGAGACATCCTAAGAGTAGTCTTCCTCTTCTCCCTCATCTGGTTCAGCTTCAAAGAACTGGATCACCAAGAGATATCTTGGTGATCTCCAAGATAGCAGTAACTTATCTCCTGCAGATGAGGAAAATGAACTAGATTTAATCACTGGCTACAAGCAGTCACAGTACCTTTGTGCCTTGAAGGGAGTAAGCTGCTGAAATTCAACATTGTACAACTTCTTTCGCTCACTAGCCCAGTGGGGGAGACAGCAACTGCCAAAGCAAAAGCTTGCAGGTTACTGTAAGCACACCTGGTTTCCAAAAGCTATAAACTGCTCTGTACTATCTAGCATGCCATGCATGGAGCATTGATTTCCTTTTTCAGCATTCCACTAACTGTGCCTCTCACAGCAAAATAGATGCATAACGAAGCCACACCAAATGGATAACCAAAGAAGAAACCTAATTGGAAAAATAGCAAAGGACTTTGCCAACAGGTACCACTAGCCAGGTGGTTAAATTCTATCCATCAAGAACTGTGAATGAGAGGCTCACATGCTTGTGCAACAACATACAGTCTGAAAGTCCTTTCTTCTCCCCTGCCTTTCTTAGATGCCACTGATACTCAGCTGCAGGAGACTGTCCCCCAGAAACAGCAGAATTAAGTTTCTTCCAAAATAAACACAATGCACTGCTTAATTTAGATCACAGATCACACAAGACCTTTTCTTAAGCTCCTGTAGATTCTAAAGAAATTATCGATTTAAAACTTACTTTAAAAAATAAGGCTTCAACAAAAATTAGGAAGTTCCTACAAACAACTAGTCTTGCAACTAGTTTTCTTCTTCTACTGAACTTACCTCAAGTGTCTGATGAGATGAAGTACAATGTTATTTCTTCACACTTTTGCAAACCAGATTTTCCTGTCTAGTGTAGTAGTAATGGCCACTTCTCAGATTCTTTGAGACAAAGGCTGCCTTGTTTCTCTGAAGGCTTTCACATTGAGTCTCCCAAAAAGTAGACCTATTACAGTCTAGATGAAGTTCAAGCACAGCTATAACACATCACTCCTACATTGGTTTTTCAGGGCATGCTAGAAAACACTATGTTTAACAAAGACCTTAAATGCACTTTAATGGAATTGGTTTGCAGCTCCTGACAGATAGGACAAAAAAGCATTACCACTTACTGTCACTAAGAGGCTTTGATTCGGTTAGAGTAATTAAACAGGGCCACAGTTAGGAATAGTTGGTCTGTTAGCAGTTATAGTGATGAAGGTAGTTGAAGAAATAGAAGATTCTTGCAATCGTGTCAGCAAGTTTTGAAAGCTTTGAAAGCTTGCATAAATGGTAGCAAGATCATAGCTTTGCCTGTTTCCAAGGACAGGAAGAAAAAGAGAAGTCCATTTACAAGGCCCTTCTCTTCTCCCACAAGCCACAGAGGGCTACAGAAGAACAGAGGTGCTAATGTGACACCAATGTCAGATTTCAGAGCTAGCTTACCATATTTGTCTCGCAAGCCAACAGTACACCTGAAGACTCCACCAAAGGCCACATCTTCACCAAATATTACTGAAAAGTAACGACACAGGAGGCTAATGTCATTGTAATGCATCTTATTTTTAATGAGCATGATTCAAAAGCTGAGACACTAACACAAGTAGCACCTATAATTTCAGGCTACTTCAGCATTTATCTAGACATATGCATTTCTCATGCACAGATTAGCTATAATAAAGAAGGAAACAAAGTTAGGAATCAGTATGACAGCAGACGTACGTCTCAGAAGAGACTTCATGAAATTCAATCAGCTGTGCTTTCATCTCCTTTTTGCTGAAATACTCTATAATATCACAATATCTAAGTGAATAGAAGCGATTCCAAGAAACAATTATATTCAATTACTAAAGAGCTACAGAATGCCTAAGGTTGGAATAGAAGAGAGAGCATCTATTCCAACCTCCCCACCAGGGACAGCAACATCTCTCAACTAGACTCAGCTCCTCAAGGCCTCATCTGATCTGGCCTTGACCACCCCCAGGGAGGAGGCATTCACAACCTCCCTAGGCAGTCTATTCCAGAGTCTCACCACTCTCATACTGAAGAGCTTCTTTCTAAGATCCAGTCTAAACCTACTCCCCCTTAGAATCATAGAATCAAGCAGGTTGGAAGAGACCTCCAAGATCATCCGGCCCTATCCAATCAACGAGACCACGGCACTAAGTGCCCCAGCCAGGATTTTCTTGAACACCTCCAGGGACAGCGACTCCACCACCTCCCTGGGCAGCCCATTCCAATGCCAATCACTCTCTCTGCCAACAACTTCCTCCTAACATCCAGCTTAAACCGGCCCTGGCACAGCTTGAGGCTGTGTCCCCTTCTTCTGTCCCTGGGTGCCTGGCAGAAGAGACCAACCCCACCTGCCTACAACCTTTCAGGTAGCTGCAGACAGCAATGAGGTCTGCCCTCAGCCTCCTCTTCTGCAGGCTGCACACCCCCAGCTCCCTCAGCCTCTCCTCACAGGGCTGTGCTCCAGGCCCCTCCCCAGCCTTGCTGCCCTTCCCTGGACACTTTCCAGCACCTCAACATCTCTCTTGAATTGAGGAGCCCAGAACTGGACACAGCACTCAGAGTGTGGCCTGACCAGTGCTGAGCACAGGAGCAGAAGAACCTCCCTTGTCCTGCTGGCCACACTGCTCCTGAGCCAGCTTAGGATGCCATTGGCTCTCCTGTCCACCTGGGCACACTGCTGCTTCATCTTCAGCTACTCTCCATCAGCACCCCCAGCTCCCTCTCTGCCTGGCTGCTTTCCAGCCACTCTGTCTCCAGCCTGTAGCACTGTTGGGGCTATTGTGGCCAAAGTGTAGAACCCTGCACTTGGCCCAGTTACATCTCATCCCATTGGCCTCTGCCCAACCATCCAGCCTGTCAAGGTCCCTCTGCAGGGCTCTCCTACCCTCCAACAGATCCACACCTGCTCCTAGCATGGTGTCATCTGCAAACTTACTGATGCTGGACTCAACCCCCTGGTCCAGATCATCAATAAAGATGTTGAACAGGACTGGGCCCAGCACTGATCCTTGGAGAACACCACTAGTGACAGCTGCCAACTGGATGTGTCTCCATTCACCATTACTCTCTGGGCCCTGCCCTCCAGCCACTTCTTGACCCATATCAGAGTGATTCTGTTCAAGCCACAAGCTGCCAGCTGTGCCAGGAGCTTGTCGTGGCAGGCAGTGTCAAAGGCTTTGCTGAAGTCCAGGTAGACTACAGCCACAGCCTGCCCCACATTCACCAGGCAGGTAACCTAATCATAAAAGGAGATCAGGTTGCTCAGGCAGGACACCTTGTTCTATTGATAGACACCCTGATGAAAAGTTCCTCTGCAGCCTTCCTGTAGGATCCCTTCAGGTATTGGGAGGCAGCTATAAGGTCCCCCCCAGAGTCTTCTCCAGGCTGAACAACCCCAGCTTCCTCAGTCTAACCTCAAAGCCCTTTGATCATCTTTAGTTGTACAGAAAAGATAAATATCTAACAACCAGAATGACTCCTGGTATTCAGTACGCCACACATCAAGTGTGGGTGGTGTAGCCAATGAAGTTCTACCACTAAAAGTAGTTCCATATCAAGGAATCCAGGTTCTTCTTTTCTTTGAATGTGTGGAATGGTGATATCTAGTGGTTCTTAAAACAGCTCTGTTACTTAATTGACAGGCATAATTACTGTCCATTTCAATTTGTATGAGCACGTAAGAGATGTGGAGCAGTATCACTGCATGAACTGCTGTCAGTTCTCTTAACCCCCACCCTTTTCAACACTTTCCATATTCTAACATACACAAATTATAAGTTAGCCTCCTTCCTTTTCAAATATGATTTTTACTTAAATTTATGATTGGAAGCACTAGAAGGGATTAACACATCTCTGACAATCATAGCAATAACACCCCTTAAGGAAAAATAACTTGTATAATGATCTAAAACCATCACGGCCATCGAGCATACGACTGGAGTAAGTCCCCAGATCATCTCTAATTAATGTTTAATATTTATTTGTTTGGGGGGTTATGTACTTAAAATCTCTATAAGGTCTTTCCATTATCATATGGCTACTCACTTCTGAGCCAGCTGGCATGGGAAAAAAAATAAAAATCCATTTAATGCTGGTATCAGCAGACTTGTGTGGAGGTACTCATTCTCTTCAGCCAGTGGCAATATTTTCCTGGACAGATTCTAATTCTCATCGACAGAAATATGAAGATTTCCACCTCTCAAAAAGAGTTGCTCAATTCCCACACAACTAAAACCATATGCAGTGCACGCGTGCTACTGCAGCAAGTACTAACTAATTCAGTAGGGTGATACTGACAACAGGTGTCTGGACTCTAGAATTCCAGGACTAAATGGTCCTGGCTTGAATTCAGTCCACATTTAATTTGATAAAGGTGACTGCAACAGTGCAGACTGAGAGGGGTTTTTCACAGGCATGGTACTGGACAGGCACGTAGATCTCATCCTAACAGATCAGATGATTAGTCAGACAAGGTTGAGCATTGGTTCAAGCAGGGCCAAAATGAGTTCCTAACACACTGAAAAGAAAAAGCCAAACTACATAAGATGATACAGGTTGTGCAGATGTTTGATGTACAAACATCTCTTTCAGACATCTGGCCACTGTCAGGCCTTTGTTATGGCAACAGGAACAACAGACTTCCTGTCATGTGTAAGCATTACAAGTGGAGCAAATAGTTTTGTTGGCAAAGAGGTTGGGATAACCCTTTTAAAGCAAGCTATAATGAACTGGCATCTTCAAAGTCATGTGTTATCCAGACTGCAAAAGCCTAAGAAACCTGGCACAGCCTATGCACTATGATGGACAGAAATCAGTAAAGCTGGAGAGGGATTTTGGAGGACAGGGAAGAAGAGAAGGGGGAATGGCCAGAGCAAGCCTGGCCATTGTCAGTCTCTAAAAATTACCACTTAATGAGCATGGAGAATTGAAGGAATTAAAAAATAGGGTTTCAAGCAAAACACACTCAACTAATACAGAAGACAACCATATCTTAGATGATACAACCCAATAACAAACTATTACTACAACACATTTTTAAGCTTTGTTTGGGAACAAAGTGTAGAAATAACCTGAGACAACTTTAAAGGCTAGAAGAAAGGTATTTAATAGAGAACACAAATAGGCAAGATAAAAAGCAATCTATACAACGCCAAACAGACTAACAAGTACAGCATACCTGCAGTTGGATCTTTGGCTAAAGCATTGTCCAAGGCACTAGTTATAGATTGGAAGAGGTTCATCTTCTGAGTTTGCCCTGTGCAAGAGAGAATATTTAGCCTTTAATTCAGTTCATGTAAAGCACATCAAAAAACACTGGTGCAAAACATGACTAAAAACTTAGTCATCAGTCCTAAACAAGATCCCTGTTAAGAGCACCCAAGATCCACTTTCTGCATAAACTTAAATTACAGGACAGAGGAGATGGAGCACGGCACATTGAGCAACCACAAGGACTACAGTTCTACCCTGCATTCAACCTGTTTTTGAACACTCTGCTCTTAGCTGAAGCAAATGCAACTCTGTAATGCTTAGTCTAACACTAGGAACAATGGCTAACGCAATGGTTTTTCAAAATAACCCAAGTAAAACATAATTGTTTGGAGGATTGGGATCCCTTCTGCCAAGATACACCAGATCTCATTTTAGGTCTTCACTACAATAAGGTCATTGAGGTGATGGAGTATGTCCAGAGAAGGGTCACAAAACTGGTGAAGGGTCTAGAGCACAAATCTTATGAGGAGTGGCTGAAGAAACCTGGGGCTGTTTAGCCTGCAGAAAAGAAGACTCAGGAGAAACATCATCACGAGGCTGTAGTGAGGTAGGTGTCAGTCTCAAGTAAAAAGTGATAGGACAAGAAGAAATAGCCTTGAGCTGCAACAGGGAAGGTTTAGACTGGACATCAGGAAAAACTTAGTTACTGAAAAGGTTATTAAGCATTGGAACAGGTTGCCCGGGGAAGTGGTTGAGTCACCACTCCAGAGGTATTTAAAAGGCTGGTGCTTAGGGGCATGGTTTAGTGGTGAACTTGGTTGTGCAGAGTTGAGCTGGACTCGAGTGATCTTTCGGGCCTTTTCCAATCTAAATGACTGTACGTTTCTAAGCTTACATCATTATTCTTGTATCATTTTTCTTAAAGGTCCAACCTTTCCTGTTTATGGACACCTAATCTCATTTTCCTAGACCACCAGCTCGCTCTCTGGACTGCAATCAAAGTTTCAGGAGCATCAAATCCACATGTTAAAGAAAGAAAACTTGATGCTGAACAACTGTACTTAAAATGGGTAAAGCTAATACACCAAACCTCAAACCTCTCACTAGGCAGCACTTTATTAATCACAGGTTTATTACTACATGCCATTAAAAAAAAAAACAGGGATGGATGCAAGCTATTGAGTAACTGCTAAAAGCTTTATCACTGAAACAGAATAGGGGCAGGAGAGGGGTTTGCAGCTCCGATTAAGAGGATGGACAGGCCTACGGCGACTATTGCACCGGCTGCCCCAACAGCACTTCGTCAACAAGCGGCCGGCGGAGGAGCCGAAAACGCCTGAAACAACCCGGGAGGGGCCTTCCCTGCCTCATCCCAAGACTGTCACGGGAAACCCGCAGGCGAAAGCACAGCAGACACAGCGCGGGAAATAGACGCTGACGCAGACCACCGCCGCCGCCCGAGCTCTCGTCCTCAGCGCTGAGGCTGGCCGCAGGCTTGGCACGGCGACCCGAGGGGGCGGAGGATGGAAGCGCCAACCCTTCCCCCTCCCTCAGTCCCACCCCTGCCAGGGCGGGGGCCTCCGCTAATAAGGTAGCGGCGAGGCAGGGCAGATCCGACTCGGCAGCAAAGGGAAGGTGAGCCCGGCGCACGGGCTGGCCCCCGGCCCGGCCTGCCTCTCACCATACTCGGTGGGTGCCGGGTCCGGCAGGAAGGCGAAATGTGCGGCGGTCCGGCGTGGAGCGGCCGTCAGCGGGGGCAGGCGGCTCCAGAGCCCTCGGCAGCGCCGAGTCGCCATCCCGGAGGCCAGCACCCCGCGCAACGACAGCGCCGCCACGGCCACCGCCATCGCCGCTGTCAGAGGCCGCCGCGCGTTCTAACGAGGCGGGGTCCCGGGTGGCTTCTTGACTGGCCGGCAGCGCGCGGCGGGCGGACCAATAGCAAAGGGCCCTGCGGTGGGCGGGGAGGAAGGGCCTGCTGCGCGTGCGCGGCTGGAAGTCACGCTTGGGGCGGAAGAGGGCTCTCGGCGCGCAGGGACGGCGGCTCGGGCGGCAGGCTGGGCCGCTCCGCGGCCACCGGGGCACGCCGCGGTCTCAAGTCCAGCCGCTGGCCAGCTACAACCTCCTGACCCTTTCTGTCAGGCGGCTTTGCAGCCAAACTGCCCCAGGCCCCTAGCATTGCATGGGGCTGTTGTGAGGCAAGTGCAGGACCTGGCATCTGGCCTTGTCAAAGCTCAAGGTCTTGTTTTCCAAACCCTGTTGCTCATAGCGTCATTCCATCTCTTGGAGCGCAGCTGAAGTTAGCCTTTCCTATGTGTGTTTTCTTTGCCGGGTTATATAAAACGTTACTTCTCGTGTTCTTACCGCCTCACGTTCTTTTTGAAGATGCTCTCACCACCCTGGTGTAAAAGACCAGAAATTAAAATGGTCTATATATGGCATCATCTCTTCCAAGCGAAAGGGCAAAAACTGTGGTCAGATACTCCAGGAGCTGCTTCATTTTCAACGCAGGCAAAGATGCTCCTTTCTTAATGATTGT
Organism: Tricholaema leucomelas; assembly: GCA_013400475.1. Taxonomy (NCBI): domain Eukaryota; kingdom Metazoa; phylum Chordata; class Aves; order Piciformes; family Lybiidae; genus Tricholaema lacrymosa; species Tricholaema leucomelas. The sequence goes on along the minus strand of WAAF01006355.1, from coordinate 133,926 downwards.
TGTCTCCTACATCTGATGATAGTCTCAAGCTGTGCTGGGGGAGGTATAGGCTGGACATTCTCAGAGAGAGTGATTGCCATTGGAATGGGCTGCCCAGGGAGGTGGTGGAGTTGTCGTCCCTGGAGGTGTTCAAGCCAAGCCTGGATGGGGCACTTAGTGCTATGGTCCAGTTGATTAGATAGGGCTGGGTGATAGGTTGGACTGGATGAGCTTGGAGGTCTTTTCCAGCCTGGTTGATTCTATATACAGAATTTCTGTCTGTCTTGTAGCAGTGTTGCTCTAAGGTTTCCTTGCTGCTATGGTTTATTGGAGGAGCTGTGTAGCACATTTTCCAGTCCAACAGTCAGTTAGCTACTTTCACCCCATTACAGGAGCTGCTGGTAAGCACTCTTGTCACACTAACACTGTGTCTTGGCACTGTGGTTTTTTTCTTGCTTCCTTTGCTGACTTCTTTCTTCTACCTGATTATGATCTGCTTCATCGTCCTTTTTCTGTAGTTTATTGGAACTTTGGAGCTGTTTTCTTCCCTGGCCCTACTTCCTCACTCACACAAATGGGTTAGTTTGCTGGTTAGGGACAGTCATCACTTTCTTGGGCACATACAACTGAGGAACTTTTTGCTGAAGTGTACTGTGGAAAAGAGATGTAGCTTTTTACCCAGCTGTTCTTACCGTCAGTCCTCTACAGGTCAGACATGAACAGAAAGAGTAGTCTTACTCCTAGGATCAAGCAAGGCAAACTGTAAAAGAGCAGAGCAGCAGTAGTTTTGAGCAAAGGGACATAGAAGTGAATGGCTTCATCTTAGCTAGAATAAATAACAGGGCTCATTTTGCAGTTGAGCAGAGAAATGATTTTGGACTCTGATGGAAAGCTGCCTAGGGACACTGTATCTGGAGCCAGAGAAGTTGCAGTGTGGCAGAGAGCAGGGGGAAAAAAGAAATAGACGTTTTAGTGTAGTAGTTTTGTACTCTCTTGCAGGCAGGGTCAGAAATCACCCAGGTATTTCTGCCTCACCTCTTCCCACGACTGTGTTAAGGCAGTGCTTTCCTTTCTGTCTAGAGTAGTAACTCTTCTTTCATCCCCAACTGCCATTTAGGGTTTTAAACACTTTCCCAGAATTATTACACTTATCCTAACTTATATGAATAATCCCTAATATTATATATCCTCAGAGACATAATTCAGCTTTTTTTTTTTTGTAAGATCTGTCAGCAATTCATAATTATGGGAAGAGAATCCCACTCTCCTTTGCTTAATGCAATCAGTTTGAATTGCTTTGAAACCACAGAGCATATTTAACTCTATTTTCTACTCTGACTCTATCTAGAAATGCCTGTGCAGGGAAATGATTTCTAATAGTTGGCAGCTTATAATTCTAGTTTAAGAAAAAACCTACAATGAAATCCAATTTCTACAAGGAATAAGGACACAGTTTTCATCTGGAGGATAATTAAATACAGGAACAACTTCCCTGAGAACATGCTGGATTCTCATCACTTCATTCTTCAAATATTAAGCAGATGTCTTTGTAGAAGATGTACTGTACCTTAAACAAAAATTAGGATCTTGATATCAAAACCAGTAGGTGAAGTTGTGCTGAAGCTGTCACAATGACACCTTCCAGATCTAAAATACCTGTTGCAAGAATTGCTGTTTGGCTAATCAGGAAGTACTCTGGAAAAACTCATCTGGATTCAGAAATGAGTAGAGAGATGGGTTCTTCATGCATAGCTACAACTGGTATTATGAGCAGTGTTCAAAAAGCAACTATTCTGAATTCCTGTATTGCAAATTCTTGGGATAAAACAATATCCATCCAGCAAATTATATGTAAAACATGCTGGAATGCTTCTCTGATGTTCTGATGATATGCTGCAGCGTATTGGCCAGTTTTGAGGCCTACTTATAGTATAGTTGTGTTCAGTGGAAGTTAAAGAAGGGAGAAAAAAAACTTATGATGGATCAGCTCCTACTAGGAGCTCACTGTCCCAAAGCCTTGCAGTCTCCCGTGGTTAGTCATTCCTCTAGAGCACAGTGCAGTACCATGTCTGCTTCAATGAGCTGCCTTTTAAGGAAGCTTTCTCTAGGTAAATCTGAAGCACAATACTGCCTTTTTACTGTCTACATTATTCAGACTGATAGCATCCAGGCACAAATGCCGACTGGGTGCAGAGCTGGTTGAGAGTAGCTCTGAAGAGAGACTTGGGTGTATTGATTGATAGAGCCAGCAGTACACTCATGCAGCCCAGAAGGCAAATAGTGACCTAGGCTGCATCAAGAGGAGCTTGGCCAGCAGGTCAAGAGAGGTGATCCTTCCCCTTTCCTCTGCTGTTATGCGACCCCACCTGGAATAGTGTGCCAGGTTCTGGTGTCCCCGTCATGAGGACACAGAGCTGTTCGAGCGAGTCCAGAGGAAGCCACACAGATGATCCAAGGGCTAGAGCACCTCTACTATGAGTGAGCTGGGGTTGTTAAGCCTAGAGAAGACTCTGAACGGATCTTGTAACTACCTTCCAATACTTGAAGGGATCCTACAGAAATACTGAAGAAGAACTTTTCACGAGGCTGTCTAGCAATTGGAGAAGACAGAATGGTTTTAAGCTAAGGGAAAGTAGGTTATGACTGGATCTTAGGAAGAAGTTCTTCAGTATGAAGGTAGTGACATGCTGCCCAGAGAGGTTGTGAATTCCTCTTTCCCAGGGGTGTTCAAGGCCATGTCAGATGAAGCCTTGAGCAGCTGAGCCTAGTTAAAAGGTGTCCCTGCCCATGGTGGGCAGGTTGGAGTAGGTGATCTCTTCAGTCCTTTCCAACCTGAGCCATTCTATGATTCACTAGCTCTGATTTAAACAATAAACTGTAAACCTTACCATCTGTGCAGGTAGAAGTGTGAAAGGAAAATTTGCCATCCATACTCTTCTATCAGAAGAGTTTTATTCCATTTAGTTGGCTTTAAGTAATGGTCTTGTGATCTAAAGAAGTCACCTTTGGGTCACATGAATTGCCGACAGGTTTCCACAGTGTTCTGCCTGCTTATGGCAGTGCTTGCTCTAGAGACAACTGTTTACCAAGCAACATGTTTCACAGGTTTAAATAAGCATTTGAGATTCCACTTGCCTTGCCACAGACTGACCTTGCCCTGCTGCTGATCAGAGTGGGAGCTGTGATCAGTTACAGAGCGAGTACATCTCACCCTGACATGCTAATTTCTTTAAATTAAAGATACAGAATTAGTACTCTACCAGCAGCTAAACAAGTAGACATCTTAGTCCTGCCATACAGTGTTAACATTTAGACTTAAGTGTGGTGACATCAGTTTCTGTGCCTCAGGTGTCCATTTGTTGAACTGGTGTCAACAGCCAGAGGCAATATTTCACAAATCAGTGCAGTATCCAGGCCCACACTTTATCGCTCTCAAACATAAGACCATTATATTGAAAGTGTGAATGATCAAAGCTACCCCAGAATGGATCATACTTTAGGGACATCTCTGCTACTAATTTTATACAGGCAAACCCCCATACCCAGTTGTCAGTTCTCCTAAATGTAATGCAAATTGCATTTTTTTTCTTTCTACATATCATCTCTCCATTTTAGTTTGACCGTCTTTGCTGTTGGACTGTGTTCCAAGTGCTGTTTTTTTTCCTGGACTAATTTACAAACATTTTGGGTTTTGGATCACACTCAGGTTGTAATTCTGCAGTCAGCGTGGTGCTGGGGTCTGCACCAATGCAGTCACCCACTTGCATCCATTTCAAATAAAGTAGCTGCTTGTGGTATGTTTTTTCTTTCATGCAATCCCCTTGGCTTGTTCTAACAAAGAAAAAAAAAAGTGTAGGTGCACTTTTAATTTCAGTATTTTAAAAAATGTGCCTCTGTATGTGCTCTTTTGACTAAAGGTTCTCATCTCCACAGAGCAGCTGCAAATTCTGTTGGCTGCCACTCAAAGCAGGTATGTGACACTCATGCAATTTGTGTGGCTCTGGAGACAGTTAAGTGGGTCCAACAAGTGTGTAAGTGTAACCTGTGAACAGCACATTGTGTAGCAGCTTTCCATAGGCAGCACTGTCATTTAATGTGGAAATGCAGCTTCACTGACAGAGTTTAGAGTAAATTAGGCAGCCTGTATCTCACTGCAAGCCAGTAACAGTAATTCACACTTTTATCCACAGTCTTGGTCTTTCTTTATATGTCAATACATATCAAGGTCTATTTAGAAATAGGGTCTCTTGAGAACTCTTACCGGTTTGTAATTTTTCAGGTACGCCATTAGGTGGCAGGGAACAATAAAGATTTACTTGGTGCAATGTCACACACATTGTTTTTGAATCAGTTACTTCCTATTCTGGCTGTCAAGAGCTTTGCCTAGTTAATTATTAAACGACTTACCGAAACAGCTCTCTGCTTCCATCAAGACCGGTTCAGATTTCATTTCTGTGGAATCCTTCTGTCAAATGAGAAAAAAAAAAAAAAAAAAAAAAAAAAAGAGAGAAAGGCAAGGCATAGTCATCCTGCTGGAAGTTCTCTACAAATTAAATCTCACTCCAGTTATATCTCTACTTATAACCTCTGCTGCTGCTTCTGGTCAGCCTAAGTCTGACTGCTGGAAGTGGTCCTTTGTCCAGGCTAAGTCCAGCCATTAGTGGCAGGCAAAAAGCTTTATTACTCATCCGTGAGCCTTTGCTTTAATGTGGTTGTATGGGCTAGGCTGTCTCTCTGTCCCGCTTCCAATAGGGACATTTCACAAAGCTTGGGTACAAGAAGACTGAAGTGATGGAGTTTAGGTGCCCAGGCTGACACACGGCTGAGTTCATGCAAGGAGACAGGGGATCTTTGCTGCCAGCAGCATTTGTGTCTCTACATCCAAATGACTGCTGATTATAGAATTGCAGTGGATGTCATGGGTGGGTGAAAGGAATCAGACAGCAAGATTTGTTTGCTTTGTAGCTCACTCCGTGGCTGATGTATGGGAAGTCAACTCTGCTACTAGTGACTCTGTAAGATTTAGGGATGCCTCTGCCTAGCATTTCCTGGAGATCTAAAATTGAATCCCTGCAGGAGTATTTCCTAAGAGGTTATTCCCTCAAACTCTTCTAATGCTGTTGGTAGGACCTGCACAACAGACACTTTCACTTGTGCTTGACTGGAAAGTCCCAGCACTGATTTTTCCAGATGTGGATGTGATAAACTCATGCCGAAGAAAGAAGTAACAATTCCAGAGAACACGACAGAGCTGCAGTTTGCCAGACCTGTTCACTGACCTAACACTTGAAAGGAGGAAAGGCAAAGGAGGGATGTTTTGTTGATTTATTGTTGACTAGTCTGATGTGCAGAGAAATTCAGCTCAGTTCAATTTTAACCTGAGTGACAGTAAAGTGGCTGAACTCCACTATTCACAAGAGTATGTAGTGAGGAGTCATAGAATGCCCACAGTGTGTCTTTTTTTCTCCCAGCCAATTGCATCTGGAAGCAAGGAGTCCTTTGTTCCCTCACTTTAGCTCCGGTGTTGTCTGAGGACAGTGACAGAAAGCAGACAGGCTGTAATCTGAGTATTTGTGAGGTCTACATCTCTCCTTGGATTTGGATGCAGTGTTTTTCATCTTAGACCCTGAGTTTCAGTCACCATGTGGAAAGCTCTGTATTCCAACAGGAATCTTCAACAGTTGAAAATCACAAACCAAATGGTAATGATGGCACTACAAGGTGACTTAACAGATTGGATTGCAGAAAATCAGATTCCTGTCAGACAGAAAAACTTACTGCCTGTGCACATAATAATCCTACAGCCACTGTGGCTGCCAGCATGAAATGTGGGTCATCTGCAATGGCCATTTGTTTCCTTCACAGCTCAGAGATTTCAGAAAGCTGTGAGAGCAGGTTGAAGCTAATTCAGCATGCTGTCAGCAGCCTTGGAGCAGCCTTGGTACTCAGAAGGGTTAGTCTTGCAGTCAGTCCATCGATCACTCTACCTTATTGCTGCCTTGCAACTTTGTAGATTATGGATATCCCAGGAAAGATGCAGCATAGCCCTGGACATTGTGGAAGAGGACCTGCAGCATGTAAGGACACTGAAGGTGGAACCAAACAAGTGTTGAAACAAACAAGTAATATCCCTTTTTATGCATTCTGAGCCATTCAGTAGTCAAAAATTGCTGGCTTTGCAAAAACTTGATGAGAAATGGGAGCCCAGAGGCAAGTATGCTTGTCTGAAGGGATTGTGTTCAGTGAGGCTGGACAGGTTGCTAGGAGCAGGGAGCTATCATGCAATGCAGTATGCAGGGCAAGAGGCGTGCCCATTTTAATTTGCCTCTGCAGCCAGCAGCACACTTGACCCCTGGATGGGCCTTCACATGGTGTGCTATCACTAGCTTGCTGCCAAGCAGTACACTGGTTAGTGTTGTTGGCTGGGTCTGGGGCAGAGGTGATTTACTTATCTTTGTAGGAAAGGGGAGAAGTCATAAAGATGAAAGTGATCATTCATTGTGCCTTTATGTTTCTAAAGCCAAAGATAAGTAGTATGGAATATTTGGATCTTCAGAAAGGAAAGGCCTTTTCAGTCTGCATGATTCACATGTGGGTTGCCAATGCCTGAAGCTAGGGAAGAGTATTTGTCTGTTATCAGACTGTGCTCCACATGGTGTTCTTCACAATTGTATCAGAAATGTCAAGAGCTGCTTATTCATCTGGGCCAGAAGCCTGAAGAGTTCCATTTATGCCTTTGATTCTTTTATCATTTTACAGTCACATGTGAAAGTGTGCCCTAGAAGAGGATAAACATGCTCTGAGATACTGTCATATTTTGAGGATGTAAGGACCTAAACTAGATTCAGTCTCACTGATCCTCCTTAGAATTTATAGGTGTTTGCAAGAGTAGTCACAAACACTCATAAGCTGTGTCCGAGAACAGAAAGTTCAGCTCCTTTTACAGGGTTTAGTATCTTCTGTCTACTTTCAGAGGTGGATGTAATAAACATGACAAATTATCTGCTTCAGCAAAAAAAAAAAAAAAAAGTCATTCATGAAAATCATTCATTTTAGTTACTGTTCTACCTCATCTCCTTTTATGGACAAAATCAAACTGTTTGGGTTCATTTGACTTGAACTGTCTAGGTAATGAACTATATCTGCACTTTCCAGTGCTTTCTTTCAAGGATCCCCCTGTAAACTAAAACACACTTCAAAGTACAAAGAACTGATAACATTCTACTCCAAGACTGGAGGAAAACCTTTGATCTGAACTCAATGCATGAGTTCCTTTGAAAGGGGGTTCTTGGGCAGAGCAGTAGGAGCAGGTTATAGCTGGAGATTCAAAAATCTCAGGACAAAGTATATGTCCTGAGTGTGTGAAAACTCATGCTCTGTACCATCTTGTTCTCTCTTCTCTGCTAGGCTCCCCACAACATCCAGAAATGAGATTAGTGGAAAGAAAGAAAGAAGTGTGCCTTCTTAGTAGGTTTTTCTTAGCATGCTGAGAAGGTGATAACAAGAAGCATGATGAGATAGAAAACAGGAGTGAGTTTGTTCAGGTTTGTAAGATAATGGGGTGATTTACATTGCAGTAGATGAATGCCTAAGGCTGTTTTCCTTCAAACGTGCCAGGAGGTGGTACAAGACCCAGTGGTGGTTTCACATGCACTGTCAAAGCTGCTGCCTACGACTGTACAGCTTCAGCTTCTTATGAAAGACTGCTTCAGACAAGACCAAAGGAAAAACTACTCTTGCAAGCAATGCTCTACCTGCCCAAAACAAACAACAGCAAGGATGGTATGTGTAGCAATTTGTAGGAGGAAATCTGAGGGTTTTCATCCTTCCTTTAAGGTTGGGATCTAGGAAAAGAACCTGAAGGCCAAGAGAGAAAGAAGCATGCAGTTACGAAATTAATAATTTAAAAGGAAAAAAAAAAAGATAGGTAGAGAATAGTAAGTTGAGAAATGAATTTGCAGTAGTGGAAAAGAGATGTGAGAAAGCAGGCAGATAATGGAATAGCAAAAGACAAAATTAGGGACGCCAGTTGCAACAGAGGAGATGAAGATATGATTGAGATAATGAAGAGGTGGAGCCTAAGACAGACCAGTGAAGCTGTACATGGGACTGTGATACAGGAAAGGAAGGGAAATGATCTGCAGGTAAAGGAGAGAAAAGATGGGAACAAGTCTGAGATTCACCTCTGTACCAGAAAGAGTTTAAGTGCACATAATGTTAGGCCATCAGTCAAAAACAAGGAAATGAGATAGGGACCAGAAGTTGAAAAAGATCAGAGTAACGATGTCAGGAAGTGTCGACAGAGGTAGATGGATAGAAGATGCAAATGTTGTCAACAAATGTCTTGGATGAACACATGGAATGAAAAAGCCATTCGAAGTGAGTGGCAGTATTGGCAGAAGAAAGAATGTGCATGTATTAGTTATCATGGTCTAGAACTGGAGTTGGAACATTCCTGACCATCACATCAGAAGGCTCTGGCTGCTGTCGCATTAGGAGCAGAGCATGCAAGCACATCCTACATTATCTTCAGGTGGGGCTTGGTAGTAGTCATATCCAAGATCGATATCCACGATGGGAGAGACCAGATTGGATGTTGGAGGACCTTCCTAGTCCCTGCCCTAACCTTTCCTGATAGTGGTGCTATTGACACATATATATTGACCAGGACAGGTGCAGACAGACACCTCTTTGCCTCACTCACTTTCCAAGCCAACTGGATGCCACCCATCTCTGGAATCTGTGTAGCTGGCTGTGCCCAAGTCATTGAATCTGTGCAAATACATGGCTTTCAGATCTGAACTGCCTTGCTTTTGCCTAACTTGGGGTGTAGGCGAAGGAGTCCACACCTATCTGTACACCCTCAGAGGGCTGCACAGGGCTCCTGTGTTCAGTGCCTCAGAAGAGTGTGAAAACTAGAGATTAAGGGTGCAGGGACTGTACAAACTGAGGATGCAGGGCTAGGGGTATTGAGATCCCAGAGGAAATGTAACAGCAACATCTGCTAATTCTGGTTATCACAGCAGCATGCTCAGCAACATCTCCCTGGTCACTTTGTTATGGCAGTGTGAAGTGTGGTGGCAGACCAGAAGTCTGATTCACAAACATGGTATGTATGTATGTCACCAGCAGTGATGACTTCCATCTTTGATGACCCTCCCAGTTGTGTTGAGGTCCTAGACAACACTGTGCAGTGGAGGTGATGCCACTGTTCCTCTCAGTTAGAGCACCCCTTCTTTGTCATCATGCTTCACGTCTTAATCCCAGAAGTTGCATTGCTCCTAAACAAATGTACAACTGCAGTGGCCACAGCCATCCACTGCTTCCAGTTATGTTCCACTGCTCTGACTGGTGCTTGTGTATTTGGAAGCAAATGTTTGTGTATTATAGACCTATCAAACATTATTTACAGTTGCTAAGGTAGACACTTCATTGCTCAGTTGTCTGCATGAACAAGACCTTGTCCTGGTTTGAGCAGGAACTGAACTAAATCTGTTCAGCTCAGCCTCTCCTAAGTGCTTGCCCTTTGTGCAGTTAACAGCAAGCTTTCACAGGCAGCATCTGCTTCTAGCAGTGATAACACTCAAGGTTTATAGTTAGTACCAGGGACTGGGGTGCAGAAGGCTCTTGCTTATACTCACTCCTGTGCAGACCAAGGTCACTACTAAATCTCAGGAACCACACTGGGGTTGCAGAGTAAGAGGTGGCACCTGCAGGAAGAAGCAGACAGTTCAAGTGCACTTAAACTGACCAGCAAGGTTTTCTAGTCTATATATGTCATACTCAGTATAAAGCTGAAGGGATCACAAGGGTCAGGCTCTTCTTCAATAGCTGGCATGCAAGGAGGACTCTTGACTGGTTTACTTTCAGNTAATTAAAGTAGTTTTAATTTTCTTTTCCAATCCATAAGTTTATCTCACTTATTCCCATTCTCTTCTCTGTGGGAAAGGAGAGGGGCTAATAGAAAGTCTCTCTCACGTATCCAGGGGCCAGTCCTACTCTTGACAACCTTTATTCTGTCAGTTCCTCTCCTGCAATCCTGACTGCTCTCCCAGCGAGTTTGCCCTCCCAGTAACCAGCTGTGCCTATGTGAGTGCAGGGTCTTGGCTGTTTCTGCTGTGACTGAAGTGGGACCATTCCCACACTTCTTGAAATTTTGCATTATTGGCTCCTGAAGTTACCTGCTATCAGAGAGCTGTGGCCAGCTGTGTCTTCCTTTGATGAAGTTCTTATCTGAGGTGAGATGTGGAGTGCTTCATCTTGCAACATTTCTGCTACCCCCCAAGGCAGAGAGAGATCACACAGGAAGAATGACAACTTGTACTTTCAAAATCAGGACCTCACCTAGGACAACAGCTGATAACAAGCCCAAGCAAAACTGAACTACTGACTCACCCTTCCCTCTCTTGTCCCACTGGAAATGAGTGAGGATTTCTGTGAAACTGGTAACACTGGCTTCAGTGGGATCCTTTTCAATGACAGAAAAAGTAGAAGCTTTGTTAGCCTCTACCTTTATGGCAGAAACTTGTCTCCAGTTTTTGTAACCTGAGCTAGGCTGCTTTCCTCAGTGGAGCTGTGATGGAAATAAGTGGAATATGTTTTCCTTGTCTGGCTGTATTAATATGAAATACAGCACTGCACTTTTCACACATCTACAAGACAAGAGAGCATGGCCTGAGACTGCACCAGCAGAGGATTAAGTTGGATGTTAGGAAGCTCTTCCTCACAGAAAGGGTCATTAGACACTGGCATGGACTGCCCAGGGAGGTGGTGGAGTTGCTGTCCCTAGAGGTGTTAAAGATTGGATGTGGCTCTTAGTGACATGATCTGGTTGATGTGGTGGTGGTTAGGTCATAGGCTGGACTTGATGATCTCAGAGGCCTGTTCCAGCCTCAGTCATTCTGTGCTTCTATGGTTATTTTACCTCGTGCATTGAATGTAGCATAGAACACTGAGCTGTTGAGTTTTAGTCAGGCTCTCCAAGGTGCTCAGTTACAGCATTTGTTAGCCCTCTANGTCTTCCTTTGATGAAGTTCTTATCTGAGGTGAGATGTGGAGTGCTTCATCTTGCAACATTTCTGCTACCCCCCAAGGCAGAGAGAGATCACACAGGAAGAATGACAACTTGTACTTTCAAAATCAGGACCTCACCTAGGACAACAGCTGATAACAAGCCCAAGCAAAACTGAACTACTGACTCACCCTTCCCTCTCTTGTCCCACTGGAAATGAGTGAGGATTTCTGTGAAACTGGTAACACTGGCTTCAGTGGGATCCTTTTCAATGACAGAAAAAGTAGAAGCTTTGTTAGCCTCTACCTTTATGGCAGAAACTTGTCTCCAGTTTTTGTAACCTGAGCTAGGCTGCTTTCCTCAGTGGAGCTGTGATGGAAATAAGTGGAATATGTTTTCCTTGTCTGGCTGTATTAATATGAAATACAGCACTGCACTTTTCACACATCTACAAGACAAGAGAGCATGGCCTGAGACTGCACCAGCAGAGGATTAAGTTGGATGTTAGGAAGCTCTTCCTCACAGAAAGGGTCATTAGACACTGGCATGGACTGCCCAGGGAGGTGGTGGAGTTGCTGTCCCTAGAGGTGTTAAAGATTGGATGTGGCTCTTAGTGACATGATCTGGTTGATGTGGTGGTGGTTAGGTCATAGGCTGGACTTGATGATCTCAGAGGCCTGTTCCAGCCTCAGTCATTCTGTGCTTCTATGGTTATTTTACCTCGTGCATTGAATGTAGCATAGAACACTGAGCTGTTGAGTTTTAGTCAGGCTCTCCAAGGTGCTCAGTTACAGCATTTGTTAGCCCTCTATAAACCCAGACCTACAAGCACTTTGAGGATCTGTGGTAAAAACAAGCAATATTCTGATGTCTTCTTTTTGTAAAGGAGGAATGAAAGCAGCAGCAGAGCCACTGGAAGCTTCCCTGCACTTTGAGTGTGCACAGACTGGTTTTTCGATTCTTACAGCATTCTCTTCTCATCATTCTTGAAGTGTGAGATGCTGCTCGCTATGACCTGGACTGCAGCTGTCAGAGCCTGCTGAGTTCTACAAACCACACTCCCCAGCCACAATGGAAGACAACAACCTTGGACACCAGCTGACACTGCTAGCAGCAGCTTTATTCTGGGGCAGATAGCACTGGAGTGCCTGGTTTAATGCCACTTGGGTTTGCATGGCTGCCCCACAATCTGTAAGGTGTCACTTGTCCAATTTAAATGCAAGAGCATTCTGTCTTTGTCACTGCAGCCCCTGGCAGCTGAGCCTTAGCAGGCAGCACCCTCCTCCACTGCACAGCCATAACCAATTCTCACAGCACAGGCCATTCTTTGCCCCATGTAAAGGAGGGAAAACCACAGGAGGTTGTAATCAGTTCATGAGAAAAACTTAGCATAATATTCAGGAGGCCAAAGTAAAGGTTTCACAAGCAAAGAGAATTTACTTCTTCATTTTTGATTTTTAAAGTGTAGGTTTCTTCTAACAATTTAAGAATATTGTCATAAAGTACCTTGGAAAATTCATCAGCAGGGAAAGAGAGGGGTCTCTGTATGAAAGTTCCACCTGGGTCATCTGCGGCACTGGGTACTTCATTTGGCAAGTCTCCGGCAGCTGACTTCACAGCCTAGGTGGTGGCAGTAGTGTCATCTCCTGGGCACAGAGGGGGATGGATACACATTTGCCTGCTTGATTTCACAGGTGGAGAAGCAGTGCTTCTGCCTCTAGCTTCCCCAGAAGGATGTGGTGACAAACCTTTTCTTGTTTTGTTTTGGGCTGAGGCAATTTTCCCTTGTCTTCCATTCATTTCTGTCTCTGCTTCTCCATTCTAGTGCATTATTTTGACTCCTGAAGGCTGTCCTGTGCTGTGCCCTTCCTCCTTCTTGCTTTTGCTTAGAAGCTCTGCTGATGATCTGCCTCCTCTCCTGTTCCTGCCTGCTTGTACTTTCACAGCCTCTACCTTCATATGCACTTTCACACAGAATCAGAGAATTAACCAAGTTGGAAAAGACCTTTGAGATCATCAAGTCCAACCTACTACCCAACACCATCTAATCAACTAAACCATGGCACTAAAGTGCCCCATCCAAGCTTTTCTTGAACACCTCCAGAGACCATGACTCCACCACCTCCCTGGGCAGCCCATTCCAATGCCAATCACTCTTGCTGTGAAAAACTTCCTCCTAATGTCCAGCTTAAACCTGCCCTGGCACAGCTTGAGGCTGTGTGCCTTTGTTCTGTCCCTGGGTGCCTGGCAGAAGAACCCAACCCCACCTGGCCAGAACCCCCTTTCAGGTAGCTGCAGACATCAATGAGGTCTGCCCTGAGCCTCCTCTTCTGCAGGCTGCACACCCCCAGCTCCCTCAGCCTCTCCTCACAGGGCTGTGCTCCAGGCCCCTCCCCAGCCTTGCTGCCCTTCTCTGGGCACATTCAGCATCTCAACATCTCTCTTGAATTGAGGGGCCCCGCTTGACTGATTTTCTTTTGTAGTCCTTTGAATATCTCTGTATATGAATGTGTGTAGACATATATGTGAGTTTTTTCGCTTAGAATCTTAGATTCCCTTGCTAAGGAAGCATGGATTAAGCTACCATGTGCTTTGTCCTCCTATCTTCTGCCTGCCTGTCAGTCTCCTTTTGATGAATGAGATGCCCCTTGCCAAACAAAAGTAGATTGGAATTCCATGGAAGCCACTGGGTGATGAATGGGACATGAATGGGGCAGGACTTTACTGCAGCTAAAGTATAACCTCTATGGGGTTTTGATCCTAAAGGATGACCAGTCATCAAACACATAGCTTGGTGCCACCCCCAAGTGCTGTCTCCTCTCCAGACAGAGAGACAGGACCATGGCACAGTTGGAGGCAGAGACGTGGAAGTCTTGCAGTGAGAGATGGAGAACAGACTGTACGTGCCTGTAGGAAATTGTATCTCAGTAATTCTGCAGTCCGAGGAACATTCCTGTGTGATCAGGTATAGGTCATGCTGCTCTGGCAGGGAGTTGGACTGGATGAGCCTTTGAGGTCCCTTCCAGCCCTTGACATTCTATGATTCTGCCATCTCTCTGGAAGGAAGTGAGAGTAGTTCTAAAAGGGTGCAGGAACAGAGAAAGGGGAGCCCTCTTAAATGGGTAGGAAACAGTGCTACCATATCCCCAAGCACCACATCTAAACAACCTTTAAACACATCCAGAGCTGGCAACTCCACCACCTCCCAGGGCAGCCCATTCCAATGCCTGACCACTCTTGCTGTGAAAAAAAAAAAACAAACAAACAAACGCTAATGCCCAGTATAAACCTGCAGCTTCAGGCCACTCCCTCTTGTTCTATTGCTGATTACCTGTGAGAAGAGATCAGCAGCAGCCTCTCCACAACCTCCTTTCAGGTATTTGTAGAGAGCGATGAGGTTTCCTCTTAGCCTCCTTTATGCCATCCTTTCCTAGAGCTGCTACAGCCTGGCCAGGAGTAGCATGAATTCTCCGCTGCCTCCCACGTCTTACTTCAACCCATCTGCTCCACACACTGCAGGCCTGTTTAGCATCCTTGCAGTCACTGCCTCCGTAACTCCCTGCGCTAGGGTCTGCGTAGCTTAGAGCAGGGGGTCTCACACACATGATCGTTAAGTGTGCAAGGTTCTTTCTTCTTGCCCAGTGCCCTGTACCAGGACAAAAACAGCATGTTTTTTTTCTTTCATTCTCAGGCTGGATATCCTTCATCAGTTTTCAGCATCTCTCTTCTCCTTACACATCACTGCCAGAGGAGAAGCCTCAGCAAAGTCTGCAACCAGGCTAGCCATAAATGAAGGGCTTGGAAAACTCATCATCTCCCCTGGGATTTACCACCAGCTGCAAGCTGTGAGAATTCCCCCAGGTGTTAGGTTCTTCATGGAAAGGAAGCTGCCAGGGTCTTGTATATGCAGAATGAAATTGCCATTGCTTATATCCCTTCAAGTGTGTTTTGTTTCCCCAATTAGTCTTCTTTTATGGGTAACCAAATCAGGCTTTAATTTACAAATACTGAGAAACTTCTTGTTCTAAGATTTGTTGTAATCTTAAAAGCATCTTTTTTAGCAGAAGTCTTGTCAAAGCCTTGAGGGAATTTTATATAGATATATGTAACTCTATAAGTATATATATATGGCACTGGCACAGCAAACTAGCAAAATTCTGCCATATTTGTTTGCCATGCTTTTTGTCCAAACACCAGCCCAGCTGTGCTGCTACATCTGCATTTCTGGGCACTCTACTGAGCTCCAATTCATAGCCCAGCACTGGACAGCTGTCTGCCTGGTCCTCACAGGAATAAAGCATCCGGGGTGGAAGTCCATGTGAGACACTTTGTGCTCCAGGAGAGGATTTAGCAGTGCTGCTGGTGGCTGCCCGAAATCCTCTTACAACCGAAGCCTGTAAAAATGGCCAAATATCAAGCCAAAACTAAGACAGCAGCTGAAAAAGTGCTGCATGTCTGTAGAAAAGTGCTGCACATCTGTAGAAAGTGTTTAAAATCTGTTAAAAACAGTAACTGCATCCTGACAGCTGTACAGATTTGTCTGCAGCACAGCATGTAAAGAAAGACTGCTTTGGACTGTGACTCTATTCCATCTAGAGTCAATCCATCTGAAGCACTGCCAGCTCCCTTCTGCAGCCTGTGGAGAAAGGCACCTTCAGAGAAGAGGGTCATCCTACCTAAGAACCAGGAGGGCCCCCCAAACTCTGGACAGCACAAAGGGCTTGTTAGCCTCTCGCATGGCTCCTCAGAGACACGGCAGGCGTTAGAAGGCAGGAATCCAGAAGATGACACTGCTGCTGCTGCTTTCCCTATCAGGAAAAAGGGCATCTTCTCCACAGAGAGAATAAAAGTGCCTCCCGGCTAAGCAGTGTAAGCCACTGCAGATGAGGGATTTCTCCTCTTATCATCACCCTGGATATAATGAGCAGTTTCTTTCAGCCTGAGTTCATAGTGAAAAAAATAACTTGCACTGAAACAAACTTCACTGGCTTGGTGCTGCAGCACAGACAGACCAGAGGACGCCAAACATCTGGATGACATTACAGCTCAAGAACCAGAATGTGAATCCTGTTGGAAACAATTTAAAGTCACTACAGCCTTTGAGCAGCCTGTAAAGCGTTCATCACAAGACCTGTCATGGAATAACTGAAAGTATCCTTTTGGTGCAGTCTCCAGTATAGCAGCACACTGATGAGAAGGCAGCCAACAGCAGGGATTGGTGTGGAAGGAGTCAGGGATCTGAGCCAGAGCAGACTGGAGTCAGTAAGTCTTTCTGCTTACTTCAGTGGACTTAGAGCTCAGCTTTTAATGACTCATACACTCCATGGTGCTGACCTAGGCAACCTGCCTTAGTAAAGAGGTTGAACTTGGCACCAGAAGTGAGAGGATGCAATCATAAGTCTGGGTTTGCTCTGTGGCTGCCATCCCAGGCTTTGAATGTAGAGATACTGAGAGGAAAAATAAGTAAAGGTATTGTAGCAACAGAGCTGTTGAGGATGGAAGAGACCTTGGAGATCATCAAGTCCAACCACCCACCAAGAGCTCAAAATTCCATGACTACTGCTAAACCACTACCACTAAACCATATCCCTAAGCACCACCATCCATGCCTCTTTTCAATATCTCCAGGAATGGCAACTCCATTACCTCCCTGTGCTGCCTATTCCAATGCTTGAGAACCCTTCCTGGGAAGAATTTCTTTTCCTAATGTCCAACATGAAAATCCCCTGGCACAACTTGAGGCCCTTTCCTCTTGTCCTGTCACTTGCCACATGCAAAAAGAGACTGACCCCCACCTTGCTCCCACCTCCTCTGAGTAGTTGAACACCTGAGTAGTTGAACACCACCGCCTCCCTGGGCAGCCTGTTTCAATGCCTGACCACCCTTTCTATAAAGAATTTTATCCTTCCATCCAATCTAAACCTCCCCTGATGCAGTTTCAGTTTTCTCTTGTCCTTTCACTTGATACTAAAGAGAAGAGACCAAACTCCACATCATTACAATCTCCTTGGCAGGTAATTGTAGAGAGCAATGAGGCCTCCTCCAGCCTGCTCTTCTTCAGACTAAACATCCCCAGTTCTCTCAGCCATTCCTCATGTAGTGTGGAGCCCACTAACATATTAAACTTAAGCTTGTCCTCTATCAATGATAAATGCCTAATCTAGTGATTAGCACTCTATAAACAACACAGATTAGCAAGTGAAGGTTAGAGATGGCTGGCTGGATATGTGGTGTAAATGCTGGACCTGCCCTTACACATTTTATTTATGAGAAATATTTTCTCATAAGGACTGGACAAGCAGTTGGTGCTCAAAAAAAACCTGAATCCCAAACCCTTCCACTTCATTTTGAAATATATGAGAGGTGACTAATTTCTGCTTGAGATACAGGACTAACACACCGAGTTGTTTCTTTCACAGCATTAACATGCCCCTGTTTCCCTCACTGTTTGCCATAGGATCATAGAATCGTGTGGGTGGAAAGGGATCTCCAAAGCTCATCCAGTCCAACCCCTGGCATTCAGGAGGGACAGCCTCTGTTCAACCAGGTTGCTCAAAGCCTTATCCAGCCTGACTTTGAGTATCTCCAGGGATGGGGCCACAACGACCTCTCTGGGCAACCAGTTCTAGAGCTCAACCACCCTCATGGTGCAGAACTTGTTCCTAACATCCAATCTACATCTGCTCTGCTCTAATTTCAAACCATTGCCCCTCACCCTACCACTAAAGACCTTTGGAAACAGTTCCTCTCCGGCCTTCTTGCAGGCCCTCTTCAAGTACTGGAAGGTGGTGATTAGGTATTCCCAGAACCATCTCTTCTCCAGGCTGAACAACTCCAGCTCCCTCATCATCCTTGTAGCCCTCCCTTGGACTCGCTCCAGCAGATCCCTGTCCCTTTTCAAGTGGGGAGCACAAAACTGAAGATGAGGTCTCACCACAGCAGAGTAGAAGGGGAGGAGAACCTCCCTTGGTCTGCTGGACACACTCTTCTTAATGTCCCCCAGGACCCCACTGGCCTCTTCGCCACCAGGGCACATTGCTGTGCCATGGATGTTCTCCACCAGCACTCCCAGGTCCCTCTTCAGTGGCATGCGCCTGGATTGCTGCACACTGTAGAGATTTTCTGGCATTACACACAACTGGTAATCTGTTAAGCAGTTACCTAACTGGCACCACTGAAGACCAGTAAGGATCAGACCCTGCCAACTTTAGGCAATCATTCCTTTAGGAGTAAGCTGGTCTGACAAAACAGGGGAGGAAGATGTTGAGTCATATACATGTTCTGTTTCCGTACGTGAGGCTCTACTGTCAAGATAAGCTGGAGGAAGAGTCAGCTTTCTGAATATATGGAAACCAAGAGGAGTGGAGATGAGAAGCTGTGAAAACCTTGTCAAAGAGTAGAATGATTTTGAGCAAATAGGATTAGGAAACTAAGGCTAGAGAAATTAATTTCAAATGCTCAAACTCTGAGTGAAAAAGCTGTGGTGAATCTGTATAGAAAGAGCCAGGATGTTGAGACAGTAGAAGATCCCTTAAGTTTTAAATAGGTACAGGTTAAAAAACTGAAGGAAGGGAAAGAAGGAAAAGATAAGCCTAAGCACATTTAGTAAGAGCAGATAATGACAGGATGTTATGTGCATCAGCACTGGTAGTTTGAAAGACATTCAGAGCTTCTTCTGGACCTGTTTCTGTGTGCAGCAAATGAATGCTTTGCTCATTCAGTACTGACACTTCATCACTGTGAGATCAGCTGCTGCTGAGCCTGGCTCTTATGCTATTCCTGTTACTCTGAGATTTTTAGAAGCAAGCACACTTGCAAAAATGGTATTTTTGACAGTGAAGCCTGGCTCCCTTTGTCTCATAAATGTCTGCACCGAACTGCTTTTTAAAAAATACTACTATTTGAAGGTCAGTGGAAACTGCATTAGAGAGCCTCAGGAAATCATCAGATCGTTAGATCCATGGAAATGCAAATGTATGCAATGTACCCATGTCAACCACCTTATAAAACAGTGGGCAAGGAACCAAGTGTGTGCTCTACTCTTACTGTAACATTCTCCTTCAGGACCTGCACAGCCCAGGAGTGATTTTGCCCTGCTGTATACCAAACTCCTGGCTTGCAGCCGCTCCCAAAAGGTCTTTTTTTCTTTAGAGCTTCCTCCTACATTGTCACCTCTCAAACTGGACTTTGAAACTAAGCACAGACATGTCTCTGTTAGCTACCCTGAAAAACACATGGAGGAGGAGCATTGCCCTCAAGAATCACACAGAATCACAGAACGTTAGGGGCTGGAAGGGACCCAAAAAGATCACCCCTGCCAGAGCAGGGTCATCCAGAGCAGGTCACACAGGAGTGAATCTAGGTTGGTTTTCAACATCTCCAGAGAAAGAGACTCCCCAGCCTCCCTGGGCAGCCTGCTTCAGAGGGCTCTATCATCCTCACAGTGAAAAAGTTTTTCCTTATACTTACAGGGAAGCTCCTATGCTCCAGCTTGCACCTGTCACCCTTTATCCAGTCATTGGATATCACTGAGCAGAGCCCGGCTCCGTCTGCCCGACACTGTCATTCATGTGTCTGGTACACAGAACTAGCACCCTGAAGAGAACAGATGCCTTAAGGTCCAACCACGTACTTACAATCATGTTCAGAAAGGCAAGAGCACTGGAACAGGTGAGGCCCCATTCCTGGAGATATTCAAGGTGAGGCTCTGAGCAACCTGATCCAGGGGAGGATGTCCCTGCTGACTGTTAGAGAGGGTTGGATGGGATGACCTTTGGAGTTCCCTTCCAACCCAAACCATTCTATTGTTGATCTGACAGCAACTCAGATTGCTGGAGAATCTGGGCTATACCCTCACGTATGTGCGTCACGTCACGGGTGCTATTTTTGGTACAAAAAAGCAGCGGCAGTGGTGGAGAAATACTTCCTGTTGTCCGGATTTGAGCCAGAACACAACTAAATCTGTTCAGTGATTTTACTTTCCAGCTTCTGTCTCCTAAGTGCCTCCCTTTGTGCAGTTAACAGCCTGGTTTCACAGGCAGCGTCTGCTTCTAACAGGGTTGATAGTAGCAGGAGCTGGTGTGCAGATCAAGGTGCTAAATCTTGTATACCACACTGAGAGTGAAGACCTAATCATCATCAGGGGACTGAGTTTGCTGTTGCTTTTGTACATAATTCTGCACGTTTCAGTTTGTTGTAAGTAGTTTCAGTTTTCTTTTCCAATCTGTAAGTCTCTCTCCCTTGTTCCCTTCTCTTCCCCTTTGGGAAGGGGGAGGGGGTGATTGAGAGCATCTCATAACCCTTTAGTGCCTGCCCAGCCCCTAACCCTTGACATCTATAAATAGAGAATTATGAAGCTTTGTTCTATCACTCTATTTCCAAGACTTCTTTTTTTTTTACTGCATCCTTTGACAAATCCAGGTACACTTCTGAGTCTCTGAATGAGCAAAAGGATTAGCTATAAACACAATGATGACCACACACCTGGCACTTATGTTCAGGAACTCAGTGACACTTGATTTGACAGTGATCTCCATGAGTCTTTTTTTGCCTTTTGATTGGTAAACTACACTACTCAGATGTAGCTGCAAAATCCAAGGACAGAATTCTGTGCAGGTTGGCTTCACAGATAGGAACCAACTGATAAGAGACCAGTGTGACAGCTGCCTGCATTAACCTTTGATTGGATCTAGCAGCTACATGCTTAAATGTAGCCGTTTCAAAAGCAAAAAAAATCCTATTTTGTTTACACAACAAGAGAAATTAATGGAGAACATTGGTCCCTGGTCTGACAGGACATCGAGTTACTAGAGCGTGTCCAGAGAAGGGCAGAAACACTGGTGCAGGGACTGGAGAACAAGTCTTGTGAGGAGCTGCTGAGGGAACTGGGATTGTTTAGTTTGGAGGAAAAGAGGCTACGGAGAGATCTTACTGCTTTCTACAACCCAAGAGGAGGTTGTAGTGAGGCTGGTGGGGGTCTCTTCACTGAAATAACTAGTGATAGCATGAAAGGCAATGACCTGGAGTTGCACCAGAAGAGGCTTAGATTAGATATTACAGAAAATTTCCTTAATGAAAGCGTGGTCAGGCATTGAAACAGGCTGCCCAGTGAGCCGTTGGAGCCACCATCCCTAGAAGTGTTCCAGAAACATGTGGACAAGGAGTTTCAGGACCCATCACCACCATGCCCACTAAGCCATTTTCCCTAATATCCAATCTAAACCTTCACTGGCCTAGTCTTCCAGGTCAGGGGGCTGGGTGTTAGTACTGAAGATTGAGGCAAAGAAGGTATTCAGTTCCTCCTTCACCACTATGTTCCTCCCTGAATCCAGCAAAGATTCTCCTTAGTCCTCCTTTTGCTGCTAATATATTTGTAGTATTTCCTGTTCTCTTTAACAGCTGAAGCCAGAACAGCTTAGAGCTAAACTACTTACTCTGTCTCCATTTGAGTCTGCTCACCCACAAAGCTCATCTCTGTTTGGAGATGCAGAAAGGGTTGATACAAGATGTGTATACTGCAAGAGAAGGTCCTGTATGCTAGGGACGACGTCCATAATTTAAGGGGAAATAAAACAGGTCCAAAATAGGAGCTCTCGCGAGACAGTGGTGATTTTACACAGATCCAGTGATTGCAATCCGCAGGAACATCCCCGCAGGCGGCCAGCACAGCCCCTGCGAGCAGCAGTGCAGGGGCGCCCTCGAGTGGATGCGGAACACGCCGAAACGTGCCGCAGGCCACGTCCGGGAGCGATCCGCGCTCTGGCCTGCACACCAGGCTGCAGGCTCGCTGCCTGCACGCCCTGGCAGCCCTTCGCAGGGCCAGAGGAATAAATGCTCTTCAACTCAAATACCAGATCAAAAGTTTCTCAGCGAGAAAACTAATTTTTGAGAAATTACTTAAGTGGGACGGGGAAAGAAGAAAAAAAAACAGCCTTGGTTGCAGCATTCTGGAAGCGTAGAATCGCAGAATCATTCAGGGTTGGAAGGGACCACAAGGATCATCTAGTTCCTCCTGATGTTTCCAAGGAGTAAGCAGCGAACTGAGGGCTTTGGAGCCCGACCATAGACCAAATGCCATGGACCTCGATTCCCTTCCCAGATGCAGGATTGTTTGCCTTCCTCTAGAAATCAGCAGTTGGTGCTGAATTGTCTGATATCAACCCTGGCCAGTGCGTTAGCAGTCACCTAGATGAACTAGATGATCTCTAAGGTCCCTTCCAACCCAGACTATTCTGTGAATCTATGAGACTCTGTTACACCTCCATGCTCTTTTTTGTGTCAAAGATAGGGGCAGTTCGAGCTCCAAAAGACAACCTTAAAGACAATGGGGAAGATGGTGACAGAATGGAGTGAAAATAAGAAGACTGACACCAAGTTACTGCTCAAAAATCCCTACTTTTTATGACTATGGAATGAGCGCAACTGAGCTTACTATTTAGAGGTCACAGAGCAAGTCAAGAGGACTTGAAAGGTTGTGGGTGATGCAGAATTTTAACAGCTACGCTTAGCTAATTCACCTCAGCTAAACACTCCATGGGCAGAGGTCTGTTAGAAGAGCAGTGAAGGTGCTGATGCACTCTCACATGTGTGTTCAGCTTGCTGCCTCCCATGGCCTTTTCTGCAGGGCTGCTTCTCAGCCAGGCAGTCCCAGCCCATGCTGGTGCCCATGGCTCTTCATCCTCCACAGGGCAGGGCTTGGCATTTGCTCTTGCTGAATTTATGCAGTTCCTGTTGATCCATTCCCCCCATCCTGCCCAGGAAGAGCAGCCCGGCCCTCAAACGTTTATTACCTGCAAGTCTGATAAGGGTGCATTGCGTTGCCTCCCCCAGGGCACTGATGATGTTGAACAGGACACACACCCCAGCAACAAAGTACAACTCTCTACGGTCCCACTCACCCAACCAGCATTTCACCCATCTTCTAGCTGTCCACGAACCTATCCAGTCCCTAATAGCCTACCTTGAGTACAAGGCTATTGTGGCAGGCAGTGTCTAAACTTTGCTAATGTCAAGGTGAACATCACCTCATCCCCAGATCTAGTCTTTTCAGCATAGAAGACAATCAGGTTGATTGAGCATGACTTAGTCTTCTGAGCAGCTGTGGAAAGAACTGGTGATACAAGACTAGAACTACAGTAAACTATTTATTAGAAATAGCATTCCTAGGGATATAGAGAAAGAGGAAGATGCCACCAAATTGTGTGGGAGCATTGATCTGCTTGAGGGAAGAAAGGCAAAGGAATGGGGACAGGCTGGATCAATGGGCTGAAGCCAGTTGTATGAGATTAAATAAGGTCAAATGCTGGGCCCTGCACTTGGGTCACAACCACCCCATGCACTGCTACAGGCTTGAGGCAGAGCAACCAGAAGTCTGTCTAGCAGAAAAGGACCTGGGGATGCTGGTTAGCAGCTGGCGGAACATCAGCCAGCAGTGTGCTCAGGTGACCAAGGGGGCCAAAGGCATCCTGGCCTGCATCAGGAAGTGTGGCCAGCAGGAGGAGGGAAGTGATAGTGCCCCTGCCCGTGGCACTGGTGGACTACACCTCAAATGCTGTGTTCAGCTTTTGACCACTCAGAAGAGAGACACTGAAGTGCTGGACCATGTCCAGAGAAGGGCAGCAAAGGTAGTGAGAAGTATGGAGGAGCAGCTGAGGGAACGAGATTGTTTAGTCTGGGGAAGAGGAGGCTAAGGGGAGACCTCATTGCTCTCTACAGCTACTTGAAAGGAGGTTGGAGCAAGGTAGGGGGTGGTCTCTTCCCCCTAGTATCAATTGATAGAAGAGGAAAGGGCCCAAAACTGTGCCAGGTGAGGCTTAGGTTGGACAGTAGGAAAAAAAATTTAAAAAGGGTGGTCACATCTTAGAGCAGGTTGCCCAAGGAGGTGGTAGAGTCAGCATTCCTGGAGATACTAAAAACTTGTAGACATGACACTCTGGGCCATGGTAGTGTTGGGCTGACTATTGGATTAAATGACACTATGGCTCTATGATTCTAAGTCATGGTCATAGAAGTCAATTGGAAACAGCTGTCTAGCAGCGCAGGAAGGAATACAAACTTCCTTAAAACCTTAAACTAAGTTTGCAGTTTCCTCTGCAAAACTATCAAAAGCACTGATACAAGCTCAGATTCTTCATGAGTCAAATCCACTAAGTAATGAACCTGATGACAGCAATTGTGTCTTTCTCCAGACTTCATGTAGATACTGGAAGGTCATTATTAGGTATCCCCAGAGCCTTCTCTTCTCCAGGCTGAATTAGCTTCTCTCTAGACAGGTCCCTCAGCCTGTCTAGAACATCATCACTGATGATAACATATCCCAGGACAATACCTGACAACCCACTGGTACTGCTGAACAGTGGGACAGCTGAATAACCACAACAGAAGCAAATGTGCCCTCTGGCTAACACTGGTACAGGTTCGATTTTGACAGGGTCAAAAGTGCACTAAAAGATGGCAGTCACTAAGTAAGGACAACCAGTCACAGCACAAGTCTGGAGCATTGTGTCCAGCTCTGGGCACCCCAGTTCACGAGGGACAGGGATATACTAGTGTCCAACAGAGGGCTGTGGATGGTTAAGAGACTGGAACACCTGTCTTAAGAGGAAAGGCTGAGAGACCTGGGGCTGTTTAGCCTGGAGAAGAGAGGACTGAGAGGGGATCTTATCAATATCTAAGCAGTGAGAGTCAAAAGGATCAGGCCAGACCCATTTCAGTGGTGCCCAGTGACAAAACAAGGGGCAATGGACACAAACTGGAACACAGAAGTTCCACCTCAACATAAGGAAAAACCTATTCAGTTGGAAGGTGATGGAGCACTGGAACAGGCTGCGCAGAGAGGTTGTGCAGTTTCCTTCTCTGGTGATTTTCAAAACCTGCCTGGACACATTGTTGTGCAATCTGATCTAGGCAAACCTGCTTTAGCAAGGGAGGTGGACTTGATCTCCAGAGGTCCTTTCCAACCCCTACCATTCTGTCATCACCAAGATTTTTAAACAAACAAACGATGCTGACCTATGCAAGGCTAATGAGCCAAACTTCAAAAACATGCATAGGATTAAGCTTTCCAAGTATGTACCAATAAGGTGGAAAGTGACAGAAAATACAGTTTGGGTTTGTTAACGATAAATTCGACTCTGCTAAAGAAACTCTTTACTCCTGACAGCCAAGAGGCCAGGGTGTATTGCATGTGTCTTTACACACTGCTTCTGGCACAGCTTCTTTCTGGTAGAAGGTACACCATTCAGATAGATGTCAAAATAGAGTACTAACATTGGTCTCACACATCACCTGAATTTGGATGTCATCCCGCTGGTCAGAAAGAAATCAGAAGTCTAAGGAGCTGAGTGCAAAGCAAAAACCAGTTTCAGCAGGCTCCAGGAGATCCTTCAAAGTTCAAGGATCACAGATAATATTTTCATTAATGACAAAAAACATTCTAATGAAGTTTATCATTACCTCTGCCTTTATCATCCTCAATTAAGGACCAGTAATTCAGGTCTATGTGTCAGGTTCATGTGTTGAGTTGATTGATTTGCACTGAACTCAAATAGAGGAAGCGCAGGTCAAGCACCTGGAACCAAAGCATTTTACCTGTGTGCTGTGAGCTTAGCAGAGATGAAAGGGGGCAGGGAGAGTTTTGCATTACTAATTTATTAGTTACCAATCACAACTGCTTAAGCCAACCCAAAAAATCAAAGAATACATCTGGTTGGGAGAGACCACCCAAGTCTACCCCTTGACCCAGCACTGAGGGATCAATAATAAACCATGTCTCTAAGCACCAGATCCACACACCACCTGAAAGCCCCAGGGGTGGTGACTCCACCACTGCTCCGGGCAAGCCAATCCAGTGTTTGAGAACCCTTTCAGTGAAGCAGTATTTTGTAATATCCAACCTAAACCTCCCCAGGCACAACCTGAAATCATTTCCTCTAGTCCTGTTTCTTGCCGCCAAGGAGGAGAGGCTGCCCCCTCCTTGCTCCAACCCAAAGGACACAGTCTGGACAATGTACTCAGAGAAGTGTATTGTCCAGAGAGGTTGTGGATGCCCCTCTCCCTGGAGATGTTTGAGGTCAGTTTGGATGGGGTTTTGAGTAACCTGGTCTAGTTGAGAGGCATCCTGGCCCATGGCAGTGAGGTTGGATTAGATTATCTCTAAGGTCGCTTCCAGTTTAAGCCATTCTGTGAAGTACCCTGAAAAGACAAAAGAAGTGTTAATATTTCCCTCTATTTTCAGTTCATCTTCTGCAATTGTGGTCAACCAGGATATGGGAAAAGGAAAATACAGGTTGGTAGGTGGCTCAGGAAAACACTCCCCAGAAAAGCCTGACTCACAGCCAAGCAGAAGGAAGGTTGGGAGAAAGTAGGAGGGCACCAGACAGTTTTTCAGCCTCCCAGAGAAGTTCTTGACAACTCACAAGACAAAACAGTGGTAATGCAGCAACTCCATCCCATTTCTGCTTTGGCTTTTTTTGGTGTGGTTTGTGCCTTCAAACTAGATCCATTCACACTAGAAACTATGGTGTAATTTTGCTGCAGTGGGAAGTGGATGCTTTATCCAGTCCTGCATTAGTGTCTTCATCTTTCTTTTATGCTTGGCCTATCTTAAGAAATTCTTGATTATTAGGCTCTGATGTTCTAAGAGATGTTTAAGATGAAAAAAATTAATTAACCTCTGTGATACCGTATCTCAACATAGACTTAAAGTTACTGTGATAACTTCAAAATTAAAGAGTGGCTGCTGTTTACTGTAAGCAGGTGGGATGAACAAGCTGTTACAGAACATGTGCTTGGATGCACAGCTCATGTATTAGCAGTGTTTATAGATGAACTCATTACACCACCAGGCTTTGTGCACATCCCTTCTGGGAACAGAGGTTTCCAGATAGAGGCAAAAGCAGGATATCCAATATGTAGGAAAGTTTATTTTTCACTAGTTCTCTATGAACCAGGACCTCCCTGAACTCAAGAACATCCTTCACCAGAAGCTGAAAGGCCAAGATTTAATGCTGAGATCTAACAGACCATAAAGTGAACAGCAAATGTTGTGGGGTTCCTTATTTTACAGGAGGCTTACTCCAAATCCTGAAAGGACCTCAACTCCAGGCCATGAAGGGGCAGTAGTTTAGCAAACAAATATATGCAATATCAATATGCATCAGAAAAAAATCATCTTCATTAATAGAGTGGTCAGGCATTGGAATAAGCTTCTCAGGGAGGTGGCAGAGCCACCACCTCTGGAGGTGTTAAAACATGCAGACATGGCACTTCAAGACACAGTTTAAAGAGCATGGTGGTGTTGATTTGACAGTTGGACTTGATCATCTTTAAAGTCTTTTCCAACCTTAAGGGTCCTACATTCTAAATTATACCAGCTGTCAGATGTGCAACCCAGAAAAGTTTGAAAGGTACACTGTGAACCCCTTGAACTTGCATTTCCCCACTGGAATGCTTCCAGCTATTGCCCTAAACCAAGGAATAAGGACATACATATAGCAAAGCATGAGGCAAGGTGCTGTGGGAAGGAAGGGCTAGTTAAACAAGTTTTGCAGGACTGGTTGTAGACCTGCCCATGTAGAAAAAACACACCCACTAGTGTGCCAAAGTGGTTGCTGGAACATTGCCACCTGTGCCAACCTCAGCTGACTGCTGGTGTTATCAGCAGTTATGTGCAAAATGTGACCTAGCGCCAACTATGTCAGCCTGTGGATGCAAGCTGAGCTGAGAAAGTTATTATAGAATCATTAAGGTTGGAAAAGGTCTTTAAGATCGAGCCCAATCATGACCACTAAACCATACACTGGAGCACCATATCTACACACTTCCTTAACACCTCCAGGGATGGTGACTCCACCACCTCCCTAGGCAGCCTGTTCCAATGCTTCACCACTCTTTCAGTAAGGAACTTTTTCCCAATATCCAACTTAAACCTCTCCTAGCACAGCCTAAGCCCATTTCCTCTTGTCATATTACAAGTCTCTTGGGAGAAAAGACAAACGGCCCTCACTACAACCTCCTTTCAGGTAGTTGTAGAGAGCAGCAAGATCTCCCCTTAGCCTTCTCTTCTCCACACTAGACAGCCTTGTATGCTGCAAATGCAGAACCTAAAGATGAACCTGTAAGACCAAACCTGAAGACCAAGTCTCTAACAGACCCGAACCTCTGGTCCTACTACAAAGTGCTGTAGATGACTACTTGTCTACTTGCTTTCCTGCAGCCTTTCTCCCAGCTTCCATCCAGGCAAAAAAGCCTTTGCCATGATGCTGGCTTCCCGGTGCTCTTCTCAGGTACAGCGGATGATCTCAGCAGGGAAGTTACAGCAAAGTTACAAAACCTGCGTGAGTAGTGTCTCAGGCTGGAGGTGGCACAGGCATGGCCAAGTGACACACAGCACGCCTGCTAAAAGGCAGTTGCTCCTCCACTGACATTGACAGGTCTGGAATATGTTCAAAAGCTGTTTGCAAAAGTTGTCCTATTGACAGGGGTGGAGATTGAAATCAGGTATCTGGTACCCAGCACCCAAAGAAACCCAACCATAGGGCTCCAATTAAAGAGTCTAACTGTTGCCACAGTAGGTCAGAGCAAGAGGCAGTGTGGTCTGGTATCATTTTCCAACAAGGTGTGTGATTCCATCTCTGGCGAAACATCCTAGGTGCTAGGCTCAAAGGGAATTCCCAAGCCAGAGATGACATCCACACCATTCATATTCAGTGACAAGGATCACCATAACCTCCTTGAATGTATCTAATCTCATTTTGGTATACCTTTGGCTTCCACCATATCCCCCACTAGCCTTATTTCAAACATAACTACATTTTACATACTAAACCTGTCTCCTCCTCGTCTGTTTTAAAGTTATGGCTAATCATTTAATCAGCAACGCTGACTTCTCCCATCCAGCACCCTGCCAGAATGATAGCTTCCTGCATGAATCACACAGCTTACAGTTTTGTATGGGAGTTGGTCCATCTCTTTAGACACCTTCACTGGTTCTCTCTGCTATTTTGCTTTCACTATACTGTTTCTCAAAGACTGCAGACAACATTCAGCCCAAACATTTATCTAGCAGCACATCAATACTTTCCTGCTAATAAGGCACCCTTGGAGTCTTCTCTTCTCCAGGCTGAAGAACCTCAGCTCCCTCAGCCTATCATTAGAACAGAGGCATTCCTTTCAGTGCCAAGATTTGTATATTAGGAAAAGTTTCTTTGCTGCAAAGTGGTCAGGCAACAGAACAGGCTGCCTCCAGGATGTGGTAGTCACCATCCCTGGAGGTGTTTAAGAAATGTGTAGACATAGCACTTCAGTATGTGACTTAATGGACAGAGTGGTCTTAGGTTGAAGTATGGACTTGATCTTAAAGGTCCCTTCCAACTGAAACAAGTCAACAGTTCTACCTGCAGGTCTCAGGCCATTAGGTAGGTCCAAATGCCATGCAGTTTTTTTCGCATTGGAGCACATCCACCAGCAAAACGAAACACGCAGGCTGTAGACCTCCCTCTGCTTAAGGGGCAGGTCTTGGTCAGTGCTCCCTGGTGGATGGCTCAGGAGTTCCTCCACTGCCCAGAAACTGACAGTGCTCAGCACTCCTCATCAACTCTGGAGGCTGCATCACTGCTTTCTGATGCCCAGAACCATGCATCCATAAATCAGATCCCCCACTGTATGAACATCACACAGAGGACAAACATTACCCTCATTTAGAATACTTCAAAGCATGAGGCCGCTCCGTGCTCTGTCCTGCATGGAGTCAAACACAAGCACGCCACAGATTCATGGTGCAAAAGAGCTTTCTGCCAGCCTGCAAGCAAAGACAAGACAAGGAACTTTACAGGTGAAGACTGAGAAATATCTTACCTTGACTTGGCAGCATTAGGTTAACTGCAGGACTCCGTCTTAAAGGTCCTTTCCAACCTAAATGGTTCTATCCAAGGCCACACAGTAAGCAGGTATCAATGCCAGGAATCTAATTCCTGTTTCCTTAAGTATACTTAATTGTATCTCTTGGTTTTTCAACACGGAGGAAAAGACTTGAGACAGAGACATAACAAGCAGGTGTTCAGTTTACTAGCACTTGCCACAACATTGAGTACAGAGACAACAGAGATCTTTACAATACTTTAAGTCAAGACCAAAGGGATGATGCTGTTTAATCATTGACATTTTCCTTGTGTTTATTAAGGGTTCAGAATAGTGGCACCCCTATTTCTCATAAAATTAGTCATCTCTTCCATTGCAAGGGCTGCCTGGATTTTAGCAATGCATCTGATTAGAGCTTGCGTCACTGTTTAGCTGTAGATATTCTACCTGCCAATGGGAAGAATTGAGGTGAAGAGTCAGATTTTTATCTCAGGTTTCATTTCAGCAACTCCCATGAAAGTGTAGGGGCAGGCTGTACAAAGACTGCTATTTCCCTAAAGGTGCACACCTCTGTATCCTACAAGTAATCACACTACAGCACCTGCTCCATTATTCAGAGCCTTTATCTTACAAGGTTTCTCTCAATTACTGCTTGTGGGCACAGAGAGCTGAGTTGTAAGGCAATGCATGCATTGAGCAGGAAGACAATACTTCTGTATTAGCAGAAGTTTAGTCTTCTTGCCATAATTGGCACCTGCAAGGATTATCCACTGATTCTTGCTGAGGAGTTCAGGAGCAAGCCAGACCTCAGGGGCAGACTAGAACTGAAGTTTACTTCAGCTGTTTAAATTTGAAACTTATCAGGTCTTCTCCACAATTAGTTTATCTGTTTAGCATGAAACGACTATCAGGTGCTTAAAAAAAAAAAAAAAAAAAAAAGAGAAAGCCTGTAGGAGGGACCAAAATAGAGTGAGAGCTTGACCACTTACCTTCAGTTTAACTCACTTCACTGTCAGAGATTTAACCATTCCCTTCCCGCCCACCTACATTCATCAGCTTAGAGTGCCATCAACAAAGCCAGACAAGAAGCAGTAGTCTGACTCCTCCAGGGCCATAGGGAAAGACTTGTCTTGTTCCTTGCACAAGTGCCCTAAAAGCAAGGGGTTATGCAAGACAGCAGTCTCCTTTTCTTGTATTTGTCAAGGACTGAATTCTAGGTGTTGGCACACCAAGACAGGTTGAAAGAACAAAGCCTTCAAAGCTTAAAATTCAATTTAGAATTTAAATTCTAATCAGATATAGACCTGTTCAGACTGAGCAAATGCTATACCCATCCATAAATAAAAAGGAAGCTACTCTTCACAGTTAAGCCTCTTTGTCTTAAAGGTTCTTTGAAGCACAGAATTAAAGGCTGTAAGTTTCCAGACCCATTTTTTCAAATACGAATTAAAAGGACCTCACTGAAGTGTTCTTACTTGCCTTTCTACTCTTCACATAGTTGTAGCTGCTGTAGCATGACACTATACATGTATCCAGTAACAGCCATTACAAACAGACATACTCTGGTTTCGTCAACCACCTTCTCTCCCCATTTCATACATACACCATGTCCTGAACTGTGGCCTTGACGGTGACAGTGACATGATGGATATTTTGTGATCCTGAGAAAGCTTCAGGCAGCAGCCTGTTACCTGACATGTCAGACACACATCTTCTGTCTTTTAAAGCTACTTCTGCACAGCTATTCTGTACTTCAGACAGCAGAATCTGAAAAGGGAGATAATTGTCTGTAAATAGGAAAACTAAGACTAGTCTGAAGGACAGTAAGTGACAGCTGCCAAGGTAGGTAGACATCTTGTCTTTGAGGCAGAGAAGTACAAATCTCATTTACAATGAAAAACTTTTATTTAAAAGAGATGACTGATAACAACCCACTGCCTCTCATCAGCCCCAGTCCTCTTTCATAAGCAATCTCTCACACCAGCTGTATTTCCTGTGGGTTCTTTTAGCAGCCATGGAATGAGAGAAGGGATTGATAAACCATATGCTACAACGGAAAAACAAGATAAAATTAAGGCATGTAGCACTGCTTCTTTGCATATTCAACACTAACCAGAGAAGCAAATCAGTGAAAGTTAAGGATAATACTAATCACATAGAAATATTTCAATATCTGCAATGTAGGCAAGGAGCT
Source organism: Tricholaema leucomelas (assembly GCA_013400475.1). Lineage (NCBI taxonomy): Eukaryota > Metazoa > Chordata > Aves > Piciformes > Lybiidae > Tricholaema lacrymosa > Tricholaema leucomelas. Next base: position 101,884 of record WAAF01006355.1, on the reverse strand, counting down.
GGGAGACATTTCAGTGGTAGTTCTTCTTGAAAAGGCATTTCTGCAGAGTAACGATTTTCTTCAGCTTTCCTCAAGAGGCTGATACTTTTCTTCCTCGCCAGAGAAAGCCAGAGATAGTGTTTCAATTCCCATGCCACAAGTCATCTCTCACTCTAGAAGATGAAAAGGTGCAGAATGTTAAAGGTGTTTCTTCACTAGCTTCAAACTTTATCGTTTCTCTAACAGACAGGCAGAGTACAGCTAGCATATGTACTCACAGTGTTTGAAATACCACTGACCTGCAGGAATGCTAAGGTCTGGGATAAAAAAAAAAAAAACAATCAGAGAGAACAAGACCATTACAGGAAATTCTCAATATGAGAACAACTTTACTGTTGTAAAGGAGGATGGAGCACTGGAACAGGCTGCCTGGAAAGGTTGTGGAGTCTCCTCCTCTAGAGATCTTCAAAACCTTTCTGCGTGCATTCCTATGTGGCCTGCCCTAAGTGGTTCTGCTTTGCAAGGGAGCTGGACTCCATCTCTGGAGGTCCCTTCCAACCCCTAACACTATGTGGTTACACAGCACAAGTCTAACTATTTTCCACAAAAATACAGGACCTTTCCCCTCATCCCCACAGATAAGGAATTTGGACTCCACAATGTTTCATCTGGTGACTTTGCTGTTGAGCCAATTTGTCACCAAGTTTGACAAGGGGAGATGTACTGTCACTGCACATGCACCATCACTGGGGTGAGCACAAGCTCTCTGCCCCCTACTTCTGCCCTCCTCCCAGAACATGCCAAGGGGAGAAGGGCTGGTACCAGGAGTAACTCTCCCTGCATAATCCAGAGAACAACTTCTAACCTGACACGAGGCTGTTGAACGGGCAGAGGAACACCACACCCAAGAATAATGAATGCTCTTGTACAAGCACTTGCTCTGTCACAGCAAGATAGTCCTAGGTGGCATACAAAGATGGAGAGGGCTTACAATTTTGAAACGCTGACATCATGCAAAGGTCTGATAAAAGTTACAAAAATATTACCCTTCATCTTTTGAAAAAAATATTTGAACAATTACTTTGCTGCTCTGGATGAGAGAATTAGGAACTCAAAGTCTCCCAACCACACTGGGGATGCTTTTACTATACTATAAAATTCTAAAAACCTTATTTAAAATCAAAGCTTCTCAGGTCTGGGGAAAAAAAATTTAAGAGTTTTATATTATTGGTAGAGATCAAAATACACACAGCTGTTCTTCTCAGGCTTTCATCCTTATAGGGCTCTAAAGTCATCAGGAAACTGATAAATCAGTGGCAGAAAAGACAGCAAGAACACCTTGAAATCAAGCCTTCTCTCCAGTGTTGTTGTTGAGCTCTAAAGTCATCAGGAAGCTGATAAATCAGTGGCAGAAAAGACAGCAAGAACACCTTGAAATCAAGCCTTCCCTCCAGTGTTGTTGTTGAGCTAGCTGTTTACAACTCCTTATCTCCATTTCCTATTGACCCCAAATCAAGTGCTGTGAGTGATACCAGTGTTATTACTACTGGGTAAGAGTTGTGTTGAGAGCTTAAGAGTCGTTCAGAGTGCAGCTGCCACACTACATCTGGCTTCCTGCTTCCGTTTTCCAGGGAAAAAACATAGCACATTTTCATTAACTGGAGGTGTCAGTTAAGAGCAATCCCCACCGACACAAAGGGAAAGTGGAACAGAGCATGCAGTACAAAATGTCTGTCCCTGTCAGATAAGCTTACCTTTATCTTCTCTGTCTACATATCTCAGCCCTACTAACACACTTGGCAAAGGCAGTGGGAATTCCCCTTCTACAGGGTCAGACTAAAAGTTCTCAGGAACAATATCTACCTCATCAGGACAAATACAACTACCTAATATTTTGTGATGCTCAAGAGTAATTTCTGAGAATTCTTTGGACTCCAGCTGCATCTTCCTAAGGCAACAAGATGTGATGGCCTGAAGTACCCAGCCGCAAGAACTACCTGTTTCACCTCCTCAGATAACTGACCTAATAAGCCTACCAGCTGACATACAGATGACAGGGCTATGAACATGCACCTCCAACGCAGAGGAAGAGTATCTTCCAGGCACTTGATTTGTGCTCCAGTGCATGGCTGAGCACCCAGGCATCTGTGGTCAGACATTGAAATAGGTTTCCCAGGGAGGCGGAGGAGTCGCCATCCCCGAAGATGCTCAAGAAACGTGTGGACACGGCACATTGGAATGTGTTTTCACAGCCGCGGTGGTGTTAGGTCCATGGTTGTATTTGACCTTAGAGGCTTTTTGCAACCAAAACAATTCTGTGATTCTACGGCAGTCTAAACTAGACTGCCAGTCTTCTTCAGAGGCTTTATGGAGATACCACAGTGCTGATATGGGTTCAGGTTAACAGGTAACTAGTAGCAGTACACCACTCAGATGTTTTTGATCCTCAATCTTTCCAGACTTGTGGAAATGAAAGCTACAGAAATCAACTAGTATGACATCAGTGACCTTAATGTTCCAAGATCAAAAAAGAAAAACCCTAAATCCTGTGAATCCATGCAATACAAAGAAGAAAACACAAACAGAAGAGAGAAGAGAGTACTTAAATATATATTTACAATGCAGGACAAACTTCACTCAATTGAGGCCTTTGTGAAGTATCACATTATGACTTCTTCACCCAAATCAAACTTAAATACACAATACAAAAGCAATGACAAAGAATTTATAACATCTCAGTGCTTCTCTGAAGCCAAGAAGACAAGAAGACATGAAGACAGTAATCTAATATTCAGAAACTGCCAAGGAAAGCTTCCCTAGTGCTGACTTTCAAATTTTCTCATCACTCATCAAGGAGTAAGTCATATTCTTAATTCACGCAGATGAACAAGAAAATTCCACTTCAGTAAATGAAGTGAAGCTCTTTATATGCAGAGCTATTTATGAGGGAACTAAACAGGCTAACTCAAAACGCTTGATCAAGACAGAGCTGACAAGCTCCATGTTTCTGAAGGTATCCAAGGACAGCATGGCAGCTGTCAAAAAACTGAAGATTTAAAGCTATTGGGTATTTTAACATCTTTTAATGATGTAAGCAAGTTTAAAATTCGTATTTTCACTAGAAATGCAACTCAGTTAAGACAGAACCTGAACTTTGTAATTAAATGAGATCATAGTCACCAACTAGCAATTTTCATTGTTCAGTCTAAATAACATGCAAAGAGTGAAACAGCCCACAGTAAAAAAAGCTTTCAATTAAAAATTTGAATGATCTACAAACGTTATCAGAAGACAAAGAACATTTTAAGATATGAACTTTACGCTGAGTGTCCTTTTAAAAGCTAGCAGCAAAAAATATTTTTTAACAGACCAGTCATCTCTGTTGCATCCTGGACAGCAGAACATCATTTTGTTGGCCATGACTTCTGGCTCTCATGTCTTGCAAATGCCGATACATCAAGATGCTTGCCGCTGCTGCATTGCTCATATAATGTCTGAAAGTTAACAAAAACATAGAAGCTCAGGTGAGCAGTTGTATTGCACACTGATTCAAATCACATCTTTATGGCAAACATTACCGCTTGAAATAAATCATCATGTATTGAAATGTTCCCAACTCCATACTAAAACTTCTCTCTCAAATCAGAAGGACACATTTAAGGCAGCTCAGCGAAGCTGGAGATGGGTAGGTTATGGGGCGAAGCTGGAGATGGGTAAGTTCAGGCTGGACATGAGAAGAAAGTTCTTCACCATGAGAGTGGTTGAGACCCTGGATTGGGTTACCCAGGGAGATGGTTGAGGCCCATCCCTGGAAGTGCTTAAGGCCAGGCTAGATGGGCCTCTGGCCAGCCTGATCTAGGGTAGGGTGTCTCTGCCCATGGCAGGGGGGTTGGAACTAGATGATCCTTGTGGTTCCTTCCAACCTTGACTGATTCTATGAGTCAGTTGTAATGCAATGTAGTGCCTAAAAGAAAACATGTGATGATTTAGCTGTATGAGCAAGTTGGCTGAAAAAGTAATTACTGAGATTTGAAAAAAGTCAAATTTATTCCATTAGTTGTCTCTGATGTGGTAACACCAGCATAGGAGGAGAGAGGCATTTGCAAGCTCAGGGTGAGCAAGCTTTATACAAGACAGGAAAATAAGTGGCCACAAACATAGCTGCATCATGATGTCATTAAAAGGGTAATTTCTTGTTCACTCCCATATTTCAAAAAAAATCACATATGACTAGCAGTGCAAGTCAGTGCAATGATCTTCTCCAGATTTACTTGATGCATGCTGAATTTTCTTTCTTTCCCTTAAAAAAAGGTTTGTATTCCATCTCAACTTATACATTTGACCACCATCACCTCATCAAGAGAGATGGAAAGAATCCAGCTGGTGAAGAGTTATCAAACTTCTCTTTCAGGCAGTAAATCAAGAGGGTAGAATCATAACACCTCTACATGCTGGGAGTATTTCACACATAGCAATGCATTAGCAGTTCAGCAGCTTCCAGGAAGATTGTTTAAGTCCAAGAGCTTGCACACATGGCAAATTCATACCACTTTTGCATGACAATGGTTCTTAAAATTAGAACTACTTCAGGTTTTGGGCAGCATAAGAGGAAAGCAGTTCAGTAAGGACTGCTTTAGAGAGGAGATACTGGGGCAGTGGGGTATTTGGTAATAAAGCAATGCAGATGTACTGAGAAGGAGAAAAACACAACCAAGAAAATTAAGACTACCATCATCCTTTCAACCTTTTCCATTCAGAAGGATGCAGAGAGATTCTGCATGCGTTCAAACAAACATCGTCAGAGTGCGTAATGTTTTTCCAACTGCAGTTACAGCTTTGCTAGAGTATCCCTCCAACTTCCACTGCCAAATGTTCCAACCTTTGCTCGAATGAGAAGGTACTACCACGCAGAATGGAAAAAATGCACTTACCTTAGCAGCTCTAGAAATAGAGTTGGGAGAATTCAAGCCAACTAGTTGGCCAAGGATACGTTTCACTTCCTCTGTTGTTCCTTTTGCATTTGGAATACCTGCAATTAATTTAAAATAACACTAAAGTTGTATACAACTACATAGAGGTTACTAGTGCAGTTCATAAGAGATACTGTAATCTTTTCTGAAACACACTTAGGTACTAAACAGAACAGACTGTTACATCAGCAAGCTGGAAGTATATAAAGGAGTAGAGCATCTTATTTTCTTAAATTAGAAATACTATTTAATAAAAATGTATTTAAAATAAAAGTGTACCTGTTTGGCAATGACTTTGAATTTGAACATAGGGATGTACCAGCAACTCCGAAACAGATATTCTTTGTTTAGGATTTCTTATTAAACAGTGCTGCAAATGAAAACAGGAAGAATGCTCTGCCCATAAATCAAGAATTTTCCTAAGAATAAACTTCATAGAAACCTGTCAAAGCTTCTTTACTGCCAAACAACATAAAGACTCCAGTCACAATACAGTAAGAGATTAAACTAATTGCCTTCATTATCTCCAGAGTAGTGTTTGGCCTCCCGCTTGACTCAAGCAACAGCGTCAGAAGAAGTGAAGACTAGAATCTACAATATCCTTTTATTCCCCAGGACAATAAAATGACACCAAGACTTGAAAGTTATCCCCTTAACTGCTACAGTTTGTCACCTGCTGAGCAACACAACTAGAGTTTGAGTAACAGCACAGGCCAAGTTTCAGCAGGCAAGGGAGAGAGATGGCAAGTACAAAAGCTACTAAGTTTGCTTTAGATTGTTCATCCAAAAGGAATTAAACCAGACTGTAACTATTGACTTGTTAACTGAGCTGGAAAAAAAAAAAACAAACACATTTTTACTGTGACAGCTATATGAAGTAGCCATAGATTCATTAAATCTTTTGGCCTGTTACTACAAGTAGCACCAAGCATTTCTGTCCAAAATTTCTCAAGCACAACTCAGTCTCAAGAAAACATGCTTTGAATAAACAAACTGCCATTATTTGAACTAAAATTGATCTTAATACACAGTTACCTTTAGCACATCTTGAAGATCTTTCTCAGCAATATCTGGAAACTCTATTTCATAGCTAGGATCAACAATAGCATGCAGTTTATTAAGTGGATTTGTTATATGTTGAAATGGAGTCCTTCTGTATGTCATACAGTACAAAATGCATCCCAATGACCACACATCACTTTTGGGACTTATCTAATAAAAAAAAAAAACAAAAAACAAACAGATTACTCCTCACCTTAGGAACTTCCCCAGTTTAGTTGTACTGAAATGACTGCACATCTTCACACTGGTTAACAGATCTTAGTAACTCTCAAAAAAACCCCAAACCATCACCAAGACAGTGCTGCTAAGACAGTGCTGTGACTTCAGCCATTAATATTCCTTGAGAGCTAATTTTATTGATTATCTTTGAAAAACCAACCTCCTTGAACAACAAAACATTAAAGGTAGTCCTTAACAAGCTGAGCAGCAATACTCTAATTTCATACTGATGAGTATATATTGATAACAGCATACTAAATGATTTCAGTCCAGAAACCATTGAGATAGAAGCCTCAGTGATGTTCAATGACCCAACAACAGGCAACAGTGCAAGCTGCAGCAGAGGAGATTCCATGTGAACATAAGGAAAAGACTTTTTCACTGTGAGGGTGCCAGAACACTGGAGCATCCACCTGGATGCATTCCTGTGTGACTGGCTCTGGGTGATCCTGCTCTGGCAGGGGGGTTGGACTGGGTGATCTTTTGAGGTCACTTCCACCCCCTAACATTCTGTGCTTCTGAGATCACAGCTGTGTCCCCAGAGTGCAAAGTCAGAGTTCGGTTTCTCTGGGTTTAAAGGATTTAGATCCAGATTTCAACCACCACACCTAGGCTGGTTTCTTACAGGACTATCTACCTCTGCTGACGCTGAAGCACTTTAAAGGAAAGCATATCAGGCTGGGGCGATCAGGGGAGATATAAGGAAAGAGACACAGAGTGCTTGACTCCAAACATTTCTCCCTAAGGAGAAGAAAAAGAATTGCTACCTTAGAGCGAGGTTTCCCATTTTCTCCATAGGAAGACATATCTTTTATCGCTTCTGGTGGCATATAATTCATTGTGCCAACCTAACCATAAAGAAGTAAAAATACTAAGTGAAACATGTCCTTAGTTTAACTCACCTGACTAAAATGTAACATTTTCTCACAAAGCACTGAAAAGCATCTTGGAAATTTGCTTCCATTAAGGCTGAAGGCCATTGCTATTCCACTGAATAAAAGCTCATGTGAAAACTCCTGAGTATTTACATATATGAAACCATTCAGCATAACATTTCTTTACTCAATGAAGTTACTACATTAATCAACATTCAGCAAGAACTATAGCACTTTTCTGTAAGGTCTACATTGGTTTTCCACAAGTATTTCACCTGAGAGTCTTTAATGATGCTTGTAACATCTGGCTGCATTTGGTTTGCAATGCCGAAGTCAATTAGCTTTAACATTCCATCTACTATCAGAAAGTTTGCTGGTTTCAGATCACTGTGAATAATGCCTGTAAAATAAGAGTTTAAAGTCAATCCAAGTTACTACTATAATTTTTTTTTATTGCTCACATCCCATAACCCTTGCTCAGAGAGATAGAGTGCTGGAGTGAGTACAGAGGAGGCCAACAAAGCCAATAAAGGGCCTGGAGAATAAATCTTATGGAGAGTGACTGAAGGAGCTGAGGCTGGTTAGTTCAAAAAAGGGGAGGCTGAGGAGAGACCTCATCAGATGTTGTGGAGAGGTTGGTGCTGGTCTCTTCTCACAGGTAATTAGCAATACAACAAGAGTGCCTCAAGGTGCAACAGGGCAGGCTTAGACTGGACGTTAGGAAACATTTTTTCACAGAAAGAGTGGTCAAGCATTGGAATGGGCTGCCCTGGGAGGTGTTTGAAGGTTGTTTAGATCTGGCTCTTAGGGATATGGTTTAGGGGTGAACTTTGTAGAGTAGGGTTATTGGTTGCACTTGATCTCAAGAGCCTTTTCCAACCTGCACATCTCTGTGATTCTGTGGAAAGGGGCAGATCAACTTTACCTGACCAAACCCATAATTATTCTTTGCAGATTTCATAAGTGTTTTCGTGTCTTTTAAACAGTTAAGACTCATACAACTTTTTGTAGTTTGAAATTATTACTTATTCATATCTGCAGGCATCCCAAATAACTCCAAGATGTTTGACTTGCATAGTTTCTCTCAGTTAGACATGGGCCCTCGAGCTCTGCGTGCATATTGCCACTCTGGAGCAATTCAATGGCCTGTCCACTCCTGTTGTTCTCTCTTAAATAATCAGCTAAGCAGCTACTTCAAAGAATTGTTTCTTAGTCCGACGTTTTCTGCTTCCTGATCTCAGAAGGTACTATTCACTGAGGATTACCCATGACTAGTCTCTCACAAACCCTATCTACAAGGCTCAGAGCAACCTGATCTAGTGGAGGCTGTCCCTGTCACTGCAGGGAGGTTGGACTAGATGACCTTTGGACCTTTCTATGATTTTAATTGAGCAATCCATCTTTATTTTGTACAACTGTTTGTTTCAAGGACCCATGTCATATATAGCCCGTGTCTTAGCAAGTTTTGCTGTCTTTATAGCTTACTGAATGTTCTCTTGTGCTGTAAAGAGCTGGTGCTCTCTGATATATGCACAGGTCACTTCACTTTCTTACAACGGGAATATCATGGAATCACTAAAGGTTGGAAAAGACCTTTAAGACCATAGAATCCAATCATAATCCAGCTAGCACGACCACTAAACCATGTCCTGAAGTGTCACATCTCCATGCTTCTTGAACACCTAAATGATCCAAAGTTGCTCTTTCTTGTTATATAGCCAGACACATGTGAATCAATTACATAAAGATGAACAGAAGGCCTGAAGCACTAAACAACTTTTACACTGTTGTATAATTATTAATGTAAAAGCTTTACTGGAGAGGATGATTGGCTAAAGTTTGGGAGCATATAATGTGTAGCAGAGGAAATAGAGAATAATTCCTAGGAACTAGAAAGCATTGTACAATGCTGATATTTTAAGATCCCTTTGAGTTAGCAAAGGCTGTCTCTGCAGCAAGATATACTTTGCTGAAAAGAACTTTCACATTATAGTAAGCACACATCTTTGAAGATCACCAGGCTTATAACATAACTAAGAGAAGTACTACTCCCATAACATAAACACATTCATTTTCTCTCTGCCATATAACCTGTACAAATACCTAGAATTATTTTGCAATACCATATTCGTGGATTGTGTGAACAGCTTCCAGCATATTTTTCCAATAGCTCTTTCGTTCCAATGCATCAATGTTTTTTTTCTTTTTGAGCCAGCTATTGAGATCAATATTTCCACACTCCATTACCATGTAGATATGCTGATCAGTAATTTCACTAAAAAATAAATACAGTTGTTAACATTTAAGGCAAGCTTTTACAGAAAGAGGTCTTGGTTTAAGAAACTCAGAGTTTACTCACTAGCCATAAAGGCGGATGATTTTATCACTGTGTTGCTGCAATTTGCTCAAATGAGCAATTTCATTCTTGTAGCTCTCAACAGTCTGTTTATCGGCTTCCTCCAGGTTCACATATTTGACAGCATACAGCTGCTTCTTTTCATCCAGGACCTGAAACACCTGCAATACTGTGTCAGTTAATAACTTTATTCAGTCCTAGTGCTGATTTACTATGGTACTTGCAACTATTCACACAGAGAATTCCAAAAGGAAAAGTGTACTTTTTCAAAAGTGTACTTCCTTTCAAAAGGAAGAAACAACATTGAATTTACAAAAGTTCATGTAAGTCAGGGTAACAACAAAAATTAAGCCACTAGAGCAGCAAAGTTTGTCATAAGTCACCTTGCTACCATGTATTTCACTAAGTGTATTTGATCACAAGTCTGAATAGTTCCTGAGAGCATAAAATAACACTTCTCTGACCTGCCTGCACATCCATGCCATAACACCAAAATAAGTTGAGGTTAGACTTCATGGCACACAAGAGGCTGAAAGCAATGAGACGGTTCAGTCTTAAGATGAGAAGGCCACAAGGAATCTTACTGCTGCCTTCAGCTTTTGAAAAAGACAGTATGAGAAAAATTCTTTACAGTAAGGGCGGTAAGACACTTGAACAAGTTGCCCTGGGAAGTCATGGATGTCTCCTCCCTGAAGGTGTTCAAGGCCAGGCTGGATGAGGCTTTGAATAACCTGGTCTAGTGGAGGGTGTTCCTACCTATGGCAAGGGGGCTGGAACTAGATGGCCTTTGAAGTCCCTTCCAATACAAACCATTCTATGAAAACAACCATCAAAGTAGCGGGGCAACAGGCATAGCGAACAAGGAAAATCCCAATTATGTATCAGGAACTTTTTTCACCTCATGTAGTCAGAGGAACAGGCTGTCCAGAAACTCCATCCTTTGTGATACTCAAAACTCTACTGCAAAAGACCATGAATAATCTGTTCTATTTTAGCCTTAATTTAAGGAGGCCATTGGACATGCAGGGAAACTTCTTCCATCCTACCTCATTCTATGATTGTACACTGTGGACACAGGAAGCTTCTCTTCCTGGAAGTCCCTGCTGACTGGAAGCTAACCAGCACTGTTTCAGTTTGCAAGAACATGAGTGAAGACCCAGGAAACCACAGACTCATTAGCTTCACATCAGTTCCTGGAAGAGTTACAGATTATGGGTTTTGCTACAATTACTTCTGAACAGGAAATTTTGCCAGAACTGTTGCCCAAGATCCTAAGATTCCAAATTTGCTTACAAGAAGCAGTTCACTCACCACTTCAGTCATACTTACACTCCACTTCCCATGAGTTACAGATATAAGAGATCGTCTGTTCACTTCAGGAACTTTCAATCAACTTTACAAGCCACACATTTCCTAACACCACAATCACGTTGCCCCAAACAATAGCCTCTCAAAATAAGATGTACAGTAACACTGCAGCACACCTCTTAGAGTTCAGTCCACCATAGAAATGATATTCATACACAATTTACCTTCAAGACATCATGCAGAAAGCAAAACCAAAGCAGGCTCCCACCATTGTTTACTTAAGTCAAAATTTCATATGCTGGTTAGAGTTGATTGATCATTTTTTATTCCTAGTTAGGTAACTTCTGTTCAGTGTTCTTACCATATCTGTTTCTGTTCACTGGTTATTTTTCACTGCAACACAGCCCCTTTATCTGCACCACTAGTTTTACTTTATTTGTTCTCTAGAATGACTAATACTGTGCCTAATATCCTGCAATATAGGAAGCATCACTTTCATAATAAATAAATAAATGATGAATTAAGCAGTGATTACTGCAGGCTCTCTGAAGACCCAGATGTAAAAGCACCATACCAAATCTAAACTGTGCACTGTTTCTTCTGCATCCAGGACAGAAAAAGTCTAAGCATAAAACAACAGATGTCTAGATTCTCTGGATCAGACACCTTGTACATGTTAGTAGTAGGTACTCATTAGAGAAGTTAAACATGTAAATTTACAACGCAGCTGCCACTGTGTCAATGAGTGACTCTAAAAAAGATAAAACACCATCTTACCTTACTTGAGCCTCCACTACCTATCTGCTTTAATATTGTATAAATTCTTCCTTTAATATTAAGGCATTCATGTGAAGGGAGAGAAGCTGGAACCTGGTTGCAAACAGAAAAGAAAATAACTATTAGCCACATATGCAGAAGAACTCAGTAGTGCTCTGCTCAGCCGATACAAAACTCAGCATGAGCCAGCAACATGTACTTGCAGTCCAGGAGGCCAGCCATATCCTGGGCTGCATCAGACGCATGGCCAGCAGACTCAGAGGTGATTCTCACCCTCTGCCTAGAGTGCTGCATCCACTTCTGCTGCCCACAACACAAGAACATCAGACTGCTGGAGCAGGTCCAGAGAAGAGCTATGAAGATGATCAGAGGGCTGAGGCACCTTCCCTATGGGGACAGGCTGTGAGAGTTTGAGCTGTTTAGCTTGGGGAAGAGAAGGATACAGGGAGACCTTATAGCCGCCTTCCAGTACCTGAAGGGGTCTACAAGAAAGCCGAGAAGGGACTTTTACAAAGGCTTGTTGTGATGAGAGGCAATGGCTTTAAGATGGCAGATTTAGACTGGATATTAGACAAAATTCTTTACAGTGAAGCTGGTAAGACAGTGGAACAGATTGCCCAAGGAGGTCTTGGATGACCTCCCCAGAGGTGATCAAGGCCATATCAGATGAGGCCTTGAGCAACCTGGGCTGGTAGAAGGTGTCTTTGCCCATGGAAAAGGGATTGGAAGTAGATGATCTTTGAAGGTCTCTTCCAACTCAAACCAATCTATGATCTATGAAGTTAATATGCTATAAATTGCCATCATTTTTCTGAACAAGATAAAAAGTAGTAAAGCAAGAGATATCCCCAGCAGAAGTACTTGTATAATGACTATCACTTTGAAGATAACATCATTCATATCTTTTATAGAACATATCAATGTTCTTCATACTGGAAATCAAGAGAAAGGTGCTCTTTAATAAGGCTTAGATCATTAGACATCCTCCTCTTCACAGATAATGTTGGAAACTAGATTACCTAAAAGACTCTCAGTCATCAGCATTCAACTAACTTAGAGCTGTACTCTACTCACCTACTATTTCATATAGTTACCAGCTAGCAGACTTCTGTGCTGTGAAGCTGAAACAGCCTGCACTGCCCATACCTGCTACAAACTGTAGAGCAGCCACAAATCTTAAATACAAATCCTCTGTTATGAAGCTTAAACATATGGCCTCAGCCCCCTGCTCCCCGCCCCATCTACAGCCTCAGCCTCCTGAATTCTTGAAATCTAACAGAAAGGAAAACTTCTTCATTCTTTAACCTCCCTCAGCCTCTCCCGGTTTTTAAACACACACTCTCAACAAGTACTCCACTGTACTAAGTAGTACCAGTATAAAAGCATAGCTGAAAAAATGCAAAACACAGTGCCTCTGGTGCTTGTCTCTGTCTTGAAGTAGCTTCTGAAAGGGCTCAGATTTCAGACAAAGACTTCCTGATTTGACAACCTGATTCTTCCAAGAGCTGACTTATTTTACTGAAATTCAGGCATTCACACAAAGAAACAGTTATTTTGGAAAGTAGTCTGTATGGCTTATTCTCATTACTCACGCATAAAGAGCAACTTTAGATTAAAAAAATAAATAGATGCATATATTTAAACAGAAGCAGTCCCCAATGAAAATACATGTACTGAAAAATGGCAGAAGACAGTGTAAAGTCATTACCTGCAAACCAGTTTGATTTTGAAATCCAGTTGCTGGAGTATGTGGTAGAAAATATGGGAGCTGGCTGTAGGAAGTAGAAATTTGACCTGGGAGAAATTTATTCTTTACAATTGGTGTTCTGAAACTAAAAGAGAAAGGTGTTAACTGTATCAGCAGTTATATTCTTTTAAAGATTATTCTAGCAATGAAGCTGAAATCTTCAGTGCTTCTTGAAAGTTAACTTTTATTTATTAGCAAAAGCTCTGCTAACTTCAGTAATTAGTATTAAGACCACTTCAACTTCTTGGCTTAGCAGTCCTTTAGAAGTGCATTTAAACTGTAATATACTTAGGAAACGTTTCTTAAAACACAAATGAAATCCCCAGTTCCAGATACTAGCTGGCACTCATTACAAGCTGGACAATCAAGACACCAGGTAACTAAACTAGCTGGCTTTAAGACAGCAGGACTGTCTGACTCACAGTTAGCTTTCTTTAGTTTGTATTGTTCTTTACTCAAAGTCTTTTTAGATAGAGCATACTGAGAATTCCATGGCCATCATGAGAGGTTTTTGGAGAGCTTTAACTACATTGTGTATCAACAAAGATAGCACATTTAAGAAAACTAAGAGTGAAATCATTTTTGTTGTTGTTTCGGGTTTGGTTGGTTGGTTTTGTTTGGGGTTGTTTTTTGTTGCTTGGTTTTGTGTATGTTTATTTCTTCTCTTGATTTATCTTCCTATATAGTTATATTTCCTAATATTTTTTCTACAGCATTTATAGAAAACTGTGCTAAAATCAAAACTGGAAAAAAATTTATTCCTAACAATTTTTTTGTAAAGAAGGATAAAGTCTGGGGGGAAAAAAGGCAAAGCCAGACAAAAGCACAGTTCTCAATGAACACAAAACCACTCCATTCCATTTATTTACCATGTGCCATACATACTGTGTGTAATGAGAATTTATAAAAACATGCATAAAAAGTTTAAAAAAGCAAAACCAGAATCTATTTAAGGACTATTCTTATCAAGCTCCATATGGAAGAACATGCTTAATTCACTCTATATATGTTTATCCATGCAGTCATTTTGCAAGTCGAGTGCTCACTTCTGCAAACTGTAGGTAAGATTCCTTATATGTTCATTTATTGAAGCCCACAGATGCATCACAGGAACCAGACTAATAGAGAGTTGAAGTAAAAAAAGCCTATCAGCCACAAAAACAAGGCATCCAAAAGAAAGGAGTGTATAGCAGCAGAGAAAGGCAAATGCTATCATTTAGACCTTGATTTGATAGTGTACTTGAAAGTGCTGAAAAGCTGACTAAAGCTGAGAAGTTCCCTAAACATAATCTGAATCTTAAAGTCAGTCAATTGACAGTAAGTCTTGGAATCCCTAAGATATCCTTTTTGTTATCTGATCAGAAACACTTAACACTGTTGAAGACTGCTAAAGTCTTTCTAGAGACTGACTACCATCAGTGTGCAGATGAAAAAAGTGGCTCACCAGTCCATATAGTCATTATACATAGTGCCTGGTGTTCCAGACAAATGTGGTGGATTGCTTGTCCTAGAAGCAGCATCTGATGGTGATAATTCCTTTGAAACAGGATGACCAGACTGTTCAAGGCTTGACTGTTTCAGCTACAGAGGACAAAGCACAATTATTAATTTTTCCAACATGTAAAGGTTGCTGCATCTAGAAAAGCACTGCATATTTGTTATTTACCTCTTGATAGCAGCCCTTCTGCATCACTTCTTGAACTGGCCATTTTTTGCTGGCACTAACACAGTTCAGTTTCATCTGTTCCAACTGCTTTCTACAGCTTTCCCCAGAACGAAATTGTTGCTGTTCATTTTCCAGACTCTTTGGCTCTGGTACCTTCAGCTCCTGATGCAGTACTTTATTTTCTGAACAAAACAAACCAGATTATAAAGACTTGATATTTAGTACTTCAGTTTCTGGCACATATTTATCCCACAGTTTCTAGACATTTACCTCATGTTCTGTATCAGAATACATGAACATAGTTGATTTACTGGAATCAGCAATTAAAAGGAATTAGTGCAGTCTTCAGGATTCATTCAGTATTAGTAACATCTGAACTTTATTCAGAACCTTAGGATACCACTATATAGCTGTGTGCTTCAATACACAGAACAAGTTGATATTCATAATTTTTGCTACAACATCCTGGGATGCTGAGCAGATTTATAAAGCAGTGAAGACAAGCTTAGTCCAATTAGAAGCTTGCTGTCTGAGGCATAAAGCTGAAGCAAAAGGCATAAAGAAACAAGACACATTCCACCTTGTGGCTCCTTTCGTGGAGATAAAATACTGAACTGGTGGAACAGGGCAGGGCTTGAACACAGCCTAATTCAGACTGGATCTTAGGAATGTTCTTCAGTATGACGGCAGGGGGGGAACTCTGGAATAGGTTGCCCAGAGTGGATGCCACCTCCCTGGGTGTGGTCAAGGCCAGATTAGATTACTCGAGCAGCAGAGTCTAGCTAAAAGGCAGCTACCCATGGCAGGGAGGTTGGAACAGATGATCCACAAGGTCTCTTCCAACCCAAGCCACTCTATGCTTCTAAAAGCATCCCTTTGTGCGCCCCTTCAGTTTTCAAACACAAAGCAGTATCCTATGCTAAAAGGTTGGATAGAATTCAGCTACTGAAAGACTAAACTGCTACAACCAGCATCTCATCTGGAAGCTTGAAAGAAGCACAAAAAGGTCAAGTACAACCTAAAGAAGCATGAAGCTGTAAAAGATTAGCACACATATTTACTATTCCGTGATGTGGGTGCTAAGTCAGTAGTAGGACCTTTAAAATTTTGACCAGCCCTGAGATACTGGCCATAAATCTGAGTCATTTAAAATATCTCCCAGACAGGCTGTAACACAATGTGGTCTCATTTCTATGCTATGAGGTGACTTCACACAATAGTCAAATCATGCATTAGATAAGTACTTAGGCTCTGCTTAAGTTATTTCCGGAATACATCACATATCTGTTTCCAAAACAAGATAATTCCCAAGCTTCTTAGCAATCCAGCAAGAACTTCAAACATGCAAAACAGCACAACTTCTATTTCTATGAAGAAATTTAATCTCTAAAAATTACAATACATGAAACCACACCGTTTAAAGCAAGAGCATTTACAGTCATCAAAAGTGTGACAGTGAATTTGATTGTCACTGAAATTTAACAAGCCTCTAAACACTTTTTTAATACAAGTGTCACTCACACAAAGGATTCCTGCAGTTAATAAACTTGATTGCACCACGTATATAGAAAATGTGGTGACAATAATTAAAGATTTTTTTGCATGACATTGGAAAAAAGGGACAAATTGCTTTTTGACAGTGTTTTCATGCTTTGGGAAACCTCATAAAGAGAGTAATTATAATATTAAAAAACATATTTGTCTATATCCAAAGATGCATGCACATGCTGCTGTGGTAAAACTCAGGTGAGGTATGCACTATGTTACAAGTTATGAAATGCCTAAAGTTAAATAATTTTAACATTCAGACGTAAATATGTGTGGGGCAGTGAAGCTAGCCAAAGACAACATCTACTTAACAGAAGAAATCAAGAGACAGGCAAGAGAAGCCTTACTAAAGCAAACTATTCAGATGTATGAACAATCCTAACACAAGAAATATAAGAACAGTGGGAGAAAAAGCAACTTAGGCTTTCATGTGGTAAAGGGTATACAAGATAGACAGTACTGGACAGATGATACTGGATGTTCTGCATTCAGAGAAAATTGGGAGAACTTTGCATTTTTTTCCAGTTGAAGACAGTGTCATGCTCCCCTCTGCAAGTCTACTTCAGCCAAACAATCTTGGATTAAACTTCTACAAAATACAGCGGAGTTATGGCATCTACGGGGCAAGCTGAGAGCATACACAAGGCAAGCCATAGGAAAAGCAAACTAGTACCTAAAAAAAGTCCTAAAGATTACTTTCATTTGAATTTCTCTCAGCCAACATCCATCTTTCTTTGGTATAACATAGCACTGTTCCCACGCACTCTGGTAGTATTTTTATACACTCAGGCTGGGAAGGCTTCATCTGAAACCTTGCACTACTGCCATTTCAGTGCCTATTTGTTACACATACTCTTAAGAGTGAAGGAAAATGAATTAGCACTACGCATTGGCATTTTACTTCAAGCCCAGCACTCCATGCTTTTGGACAGTGTCACAGTGGGGATTTTTGTGGGTTTCGATTGGATTGTTTTAAAATTTAAAAAAAAAAAAAAAAAAGCGCGCTGCTCAGTTCCAAACAGACCAATTTTTTCCACTTTTTGAAGAATATTCTATTTATCAATTAATTATTTTAAAAATGCGATCAGCAAATTTTCAATGCTTCTTCTATTTCATATTACTGAAACGTTAACAGTTACCTTCTCTTTTCATCACAAGACTTGTATCCATTTTGCTTTTGAGAGTTAAAGTTGAATTGGTAGCTGTTTCTGAGCTGTTCTCATCTGGTATCTGCAACCACAAATTTTTTTCTTGTAAGGACTAAAGAAAATAAAAAGCATCTTAAAAAAAAAATAAAAATCAAAGAACTCAAGCATGGTGTCTAAATGATATTTCCTTATGATAATTAAAAAATGATGCCCCACAAAGTCATTATGCTTCAGAAGGCAGTGCAGGGTACATAGACAAGTACTACTGAGTTTCCATCACAGTTACTATAACAAACTTAAATCCTTCCTAGTCTTGAATTTTCTTTGGGGGGATGAAGACACGTGACATGAACACGCAAAGTATAACTTGTATTATTTTGAGGCTAATTTTTCCTGAGAGAAATTAAATCCTTAGCTGTGAGAAGAAAGAAAAAAAAAAATAATCTGTTCACTATTCTTCTTCTAAGAAACACAACTCCTCAAAATATAGCTAAGACAGGCACTTCACACACACACTGATCAGCTCTCACTTTGGGCTGTGCCTTCTTTCTGACAATCCGCTCTCTGTGGCTGATTCTGCATTTAACTCTCTAATCCACCTAACCCCTTTCTCCTCTAACCTCCTTGCCATCTTTTTTTTTGACATCTCGCCTCGGATCGCCAGATTTACCACACAAGATATACATGGGTTGATCTGAGGGGTTTGGGTCGGGAGCCCTCCTGGAGACTGTTTCTGGGAGGGGTATTGTGTTTCTGTGTTACTTTTAATTTGTATATAACTGTATGTATTTGTGTGTATCTGCTTGTATATTGTGCTAAGCTATAAATATAGCTTCATTCTTTAATTTCCAGGCATCTGAGTCCAGTCTGGGTGATTTTCTTAAGTGGCGGGGGTGGGTAACTCCCAAACCATCACATAACTGGAAATTATTCCCTATCAAAACTTGTAATTTGTACCTCCATAAAGCATTTAATGAGCTTGGTGAAATGAATAGAGTACTTCCCATGAAAAAAACTCCTAAGTAAACCAAAAGGGCTTCTGCAATCAAGATGAAATCTGTTTATTCCTGCTTCATAAATCACATGAAACATTAACACCCACTCGGTTTTCCCATCAGGTGCATGGGTCAGAGAAAGCTCTTCCTTAATGCCCACTTATGCATAACAACTTTCAAATCTGAAAATCCGCAATTAACATCACTAGTCACAAGTGCTTAAAGTGAAATTCTACCCTCTTTCTTTCACTGAAAAAAACTGTTACTGTTCTCCTTTCTGCTAAACAGTGAGGCAAAGTTCCATACAGCTATTTCAAAAAGATTTAAGTTACCTGATCATACAATTCGCCCCCACAAGGTTTTGGTTCTGGAGGTGGAAAATGTGCAATCAAGGCTGTACGTTTGGATCTGGATATTTGCCTGTTAAAATAACATTATTAATCACATCGCATGCCAATAGCATGCAGCAATTGCCTTTTGTGAACCAAATCAAAAAATGTAGCTTGAAGACTTTTGGCTACAAGTTTCTAACATGCATAAAAGCAGGTCCAAGAAGCTAAGTATGCAGTTTTTACTCTCTGATTATCTATTTCTTTTTTTAGTTACCAAGTTCCCATTTCTGCATTAATTTAATCAGAGCAGTAAGAAAAAAAGTTAGCAGAACAGAGTTGGAGGGAAGCTTTCTCCTCTGTTTAATTCCTAGCTCTGCTAGAGTCAGGTAGCATGTAGCAAAGTTTGGCTCATAATAAAATGAGCATAATCACTTACTTAATATAATTGCTATCATATGTCAAAAATGAGGATGTAAAATTCTGTTAGAAGTCACAAGACAATCTTACATCTAAAAAAATGGAACACAAAAATGTAAAGTTATTTTGAATACATTTTTTGGGGCTTTAGTCTCCATTTTGGGTCAGCTGATTAGCCAGAACAGGAGACTGACCTCTGCATGCTCCCTTACAAAGACTTGAGCAGTACATTAGGAAGCTGGGTATTGCAATACCTTTTGCAACTATAGTGGCTATTTGCCAATTAACTTCAACATATAGCACCTGACATTTTCACTATCCAAATAGCCA
Source organism: Tricholaema leucomelas (assembly GCA_013400475.1). NCBI lineage: Eukaryota > Metazoa > Chordata > Aves > Piciformes > Lybiidae > Tricholaema lacrymosa > Tricholaema leucomelas. Next base: position 82,155 of record WAAF01006355.1, on the reverse strand, counting down.
TACCTCTTCGTAACACTAGCTGTAAATGGGACATCCATCGATTTCACATCCTCCTCATCATCACTTACTAGTTGAACAGGAACCCTCCCAAAGGGACAGACCTAAGAGCAAACTGGAAGTTATCAGATGTGCAAAGCAGAGGAGTTTGCAATTCTGAAGTAAAGTGATGCATATTCTACCTGGTTACTTTTGTCTAGTGGTCTCAATGGATTGTAGTTATTCACTAAAGCATCAAGCTCCCGTGACTTCTCCTCCCTGAAGGCGAGAAAAACAAAACACTGTAAATGTGTGTTTTGGTTTGCTTTAAAAGACGGTTTTAGAAAATTAAGTAAGAAATAAATCTATTACCCAAACAAATGTCTGGTAACAATAGAAGAATTTTCACTGGAATCATTCTTTTTAATGCTTATGTAATTTCCAGCTGTGCTCTGATGTCCAGACTCGTGTGTACTTGGCACTGTAGGTACATTAGTTAGAATTATTCAAATATTACTGCAAATGGTATTTGTTTCAAAAGAAAAAGAGTTTGTTCATAATAAGTCACACTTTAAAAATATATATTTTTGTAGTAATATAGCATTAATGATATATTTCTATTTTCTACTGATCTAGAGGGACATTACTATATTTAAAAAAATCAGATTAAAAAACACAGACTTGCAACCAGATGGAGCTTTCCAAGATAAGCACATAATGCTCTGTAACAATTATTAAATATATTTACTACTTGTTTTCTACATAGTTGTTAGCTGTAAGCCACATCTAAACACACAAAAGGGAGATTCAAGATGTCTAAAAATTGTCAAAGCAATTTAACATCTAACTACAAATCCTCACTGTTGATCTTAACCTATGTTATGCAAGAGGAGGAATACAAGCACCAAAACCATTAAATAGCATCTAGGGGGAGTGAGAAAGAAATCTATGCTCTCAGAGCAAGATGATTTTCCAAGCGGACACTTGGCTGGGTTAAGCACTAGGTGGATGGCTGGGCCCAAAGAGTGGTGGTTAGTTAATCCAGTCGGCAGCCAGTCACAGGTGATGTTCCCCAGGGTTCAGTTTTTGGCCCAGTCTCATGTAAACAAGTGGCCATGAGAAGTCAGAACACTCTAATGCAAATCCATCAACACTTGAGTAGCTGCCTGTGAACACATTGTGTTCTTGTTACAATACAGAACAAGTAGCTTAATCTCGTTTTTAGTGAACATTGTGCAGTGCAAGCTGTTAAGAGCCTTCAGATATACACTAACCTCTTACATTATTATTTTTCCTGACAAACTCTTTTTAAAATTCAGATGAACATCTGATTATTCAAAGATCTCCTCAACAATACACAGTAGGTCTTATTTCAAATTTTCAGCTGTAAGCGCCAATAGAAAGTACAAATATCTAATGACCAGAGGAACACCCTCTGCAAAATTGGGAAGGCACCACCCTGTGGCTCGTGCAAAACCACAGGCCCTGCACTGGGGATAGAACCAAGTACTAAAGAAAGAAGGATAAAGGTGCCTGTTTGGAATAAAGATATTGCAGATAAAAGATGCCTGTTTTAGACAACAGCAACTCGAGTTTGCATATAGAAGAGACAAACATAGAAATATATTTTTTCAATCTAGGATTACAACATGAGTAAACTCAACCAACATTTTAAGGAATTGCAATTACCTGTTAAATTCTCTTTTTCTTCATCTGAAAGCAACTGTTTTTTATTCAAATGGAAGTTTTGTAGGGCAGTTTCCAGCATTTCTGGTGGAACAGCAGAGCACTCCACAGCTTTCAGAAGGAGGTGCTTACACTTCTTCACGTTTCCTAAATAGCACAGAAAACAGACTTCAGAAATCAAGGAAATGAAAAAGCAAATATACCGGAACAACATGGTCTTCTGTTATCCTTTTTGAACTTGCGATAACATCTATGCCATCTATTGTCCACTTTGCATCATTATCTCAAGATGAAGCTATTGTTCATTAGGCACTTTTCCCCACAGATAATCACTTCACACCTGCCTGGAACTAGTTACAAACTAATCAGGCAGGTCAATTTTTCACGTGACTGCCAAATCACAAAATATGCTTTCTGAACTCAGAAATGAATTCTCAGTATTTCTTTAGTATTGTAGAAACTGCAGGGAAATAACAGAAATTCTAAAATCCAGAGGGTTTGTGGGTTTGGGTTTTTGTGAGCTTTTTTTGGTAGTATCAGCAAGGAAAGATGACCTTCCTGGACTTCCATTTACATCTGACTAGATACAAACTTTATTATATATGCATTATAAAATATCTTTAAATGCACTTAATAGAAATAAAAAGTAAAAGCAGATGTTAAATCAAACATCATTACTTCAGTTAAACAGTACTACAGTTAAAGGAAAGAAAAGGAAAGGGGTTTTATGTTACAGTTTCACTATTAAGTGCCACAAATGGAGACTGAGAACTGCAGGGGGAAGAGGCAGTCTAACAAAGCATTAAAAGCAATCAATTTATATATAAGTATGTACACATACAGCTATTACAAAAATAATCTTAAGAGTCAAATTAGGAAAGGAAGTGTACTGCAAACAGATTATATTCTTTGGTTTAGAGAGCATCAGAGCAATCTTAAAGCTATTAACCTTGAAATTTCAAATGCCCTTTGCCCTCAGTTCAAAGCAGCAAAACCTAAGCCGCTTCGTTCTTATAGGTACCACATACATATGATTTTTTCTCGTACAATATGCTACTTCAGAGCACTAGCACTCAAATCTCCAGTGATAAGCTAGATGTCACTCACACTAGGTGTGGAGGAAAACAGTGGGGTGGATATTAGGAACTTAAGAGCTCGTTAAGAGCAATGAATGGATGATATTGGACACTGAAGCAAGACAAACGTGAAAGTTAAAAACGGTCTATTTAAAATCAACTTGGTGCCTTCTGTTATAACTTGGGTTTTAACCACAAAATCAAACACTGTTCCTCCAAAATTCTTAACAAGTGGATACTTGCTATTTCTTTTTATGAATCCTACCTTTAGCCACACTTACTAACAACCCATTACTTCAACAAGACCTGCTACCCAAAATGAAAGTAATGCTTCCTAGTACCATATACCTCATTAAATAATGTGACACCAAAACATCCACGTGAAAAATAAGCACCTTCATTCCCCTTAACAAGTGAGGGACTTCTCTTTGCTCCCCCTCACTTAACAGGTGAGGAGCTAAGGCACAGTAAAGCCAGAAGTATGTGAATTTCACAACAGTTCACATACAAAAAGCTTGAATGTTACATCTAGGCATATTACATAGCTGAAAGCAGAGATTTGTTGTCATGAATTTCGAGCAATAGACAGCAAATCTTGTTTCAAGCATGCTGCCCAAGCCACACCAAATCAGACAGCTCCTCATCTGACCTATTTAAAGGAAGCTGCATTCAGCATTTAAATAAAACCATGACAGAATGGCACACCTTTGTGTTATTCCATTTCCAGGTCATGGATATTTATGAAGGAAATCAATTTCCCAGCCATAATTTTAGCATTTTGACTTGAGCTTTAGTTCATAATTTTTCTCAATATAGAGAAGTGAATTAATTTCCGTCTTAGCACAAAGGGAAATTCAGATTAATCCAGCAGAAACTGACAGGGATGCTAAAGGACTGCTGAAATCACTGGGATGAGGAGATAACAAAGCACTGCCCTCCTCCTTTCGCTCTGGCATGAAGCGGGCACTCAAGTGAAAAAGCAACACTCAAAGTGACAATATACAACTCACAAGTTATATTAATGCTTTCTCGAAGAACACTACAGCTCCATTGCCAAATGTCAAACAGATCATAGAATCAACCAGGTTGAAAGAGACCTCCAAGACCATCCAGTCCAACCTATCACTCAGCCCTATCCAGTCAACTAGATCATGGTACTGAGTGCCTCATCAGTCTTTTCTTGAACACCTCCAGGGATGGCAATCATCTGAAGGGTAACAGATACAAATCAGACAGCACATCGGAGATAAAAATCGAGCCAATCATAGAAGTCTTACTCCTCTGGAATTAGGATTTCATTTTACATTGACTATTTGCTGTCAAAGAGATTATTGCATAAACACATCCCAGAGCTACAGGTCAATTAAATCCACAAAATGATTGTGATAGAAGGATGCATTTAGTCACTGGTAACATTTCTATACTAAGTTACACAACAGGTTTTGCTTATTACACCTATTTGTCAATATCTTGATTACTGCAATATTACTGTTTTATAATCTTTAGCCAGCATGCAGTGCTCATGAAAATTATAAACAGTAGTAGAAAGTAACTACTAAGTTCAACACAAGTACATATTAAAGCAAGACCAGTCAGATAACTCATCTGAAACAGAAAAACTGGAATTAAGTCACAAACATGCAGATTGCCTTATTCTGTGAGGAATCATACCCAGCATCCACCAATTATTTCACATAGTATGTATTTCTGAGGCAGGATTTTCAATCTTGTCTTCCCTTACAAGTCAATTTAGAAAAAAACACATGGAACACCTAAGTAGAAGACAAATAAGTATTTGCTGTCCAATTTTAATGCAGTGGCTCTGCTTCATGGGACACACTTTGCACATCTAAACTGTACCCTACAATACAGTCAAAAAATAGTACTTGGCTGAAAGTATTTTCCACTGATAGTGGTTTTATCTGTATTCAGAACCCAGAGTGTACAATAGATTGCTTCATCTCCTTTAATTACTTGTTGTAGCTAAATTTTGGGAGAATGTCTCATATTAAGTAATACACAATAGCTTGCATGGTACTGATTAAAACCATGCAGGAAAAAAAAAAAGGGCACAAAATTATGAAAATGTATCTGCCATGGCTGCTTCTATTCAAAGATAAGAGCTTTAATGGAATATTCTTTTCTTTCTGGACAGAGCAAGCTGTTAAAGGGAGAAGATAAACACATCGCAGAAAGTGACATGGATCACTGCCCAAATCACCCACAAAAAGACACCCAAACACCCAACCCTGTGGGTAGTCAGCACAACATTTCTGACAAGTACCACAGCCACCTTCCCTACACGACAGGAAACAAATGACATAAGCCCAGGTGAACTTTGTGGATTATTGGCAGAGTATTGACGAAATTGTTCTAGATAGGTTAGACCATAACTTAAAAAGACTAGGACAATCTAGAGAGAGAACTCTAGAACCCCTCACTACAAGAGACATTGAGACCTGAAGCAGGTCCAAAAGAGGGCAAAGATGGTGGTGGCCATGAGTAACCTGACCTGGTGGGAGGTGTGCCTACCCATTGCAGCAGGGTTGAAATGAGATGATCTTTAAGGTCCCTTCCAACCTAAACCATTGTACCATTCTGTAAGGATGTGGAATACAGGTCTTATGAAGAGAAGCAGAGGGAACTGTGGCTGTTTAGCCTGGAAGAAAGGAGGCTGAGGAGAGACCTCATTGCTCTCTACAACTACCTAAAAGGAGGTTGCAGCAAGGTGGGGATTGGTCTCTTCTCCCTGGTAACAAGTGATAAGATGAGAGAAAATGGCTTCAAGATCATTAAGGGAGGTTTACATAGGACATTAGAAGAAACTTCTTCCCTGTCAGGATTCTCAGCACTGGAATAGGCTCCACAGGGAGGGATCCCCATCCTTGGAGGTGTTTAAAAGATGCACAGAGATGTGGAGCAAAGGGACAGGATTTAGCATCAGACTTGGTAGAGTTGAGAGAATGGTTGGACTCAATCTTTAAAGTCTTTGACTGAAATTATTTTATGATTCTATGAGCAAAACTAAAGAAACAACTTCATAGTTATATAAGCAAAAGGGGAAAAAAAACACCAAAAAAAAAAAAAGTGATGCAAAGACACTCATCATCATCTCCTTCCAGCAAGCCAACACCCAGCCAGTTTCCAAGCATCTGCTAGCATGGAAAGACTATCCTCCAGTTTTTTAATGCTGAGCATTATGTTATATGGCACGGAGTATCCCTCTGGTCAGTTCTGGTCAGCTGCCTCAGCTGCTTGCCAGCCTCTTACCCAGCCCCAGCCACTGGGCAGAGGAGAGATGAAGCAAGAGGCAGAAATTCTTGACACTGTGCAAGCATTGCTTAGCAGCAGTTAAAGCACTGGTATGTTACCAACACTGTTATAGTCAGAAATCCAAACCACAGGATGATATGAGCTGTTAAGAAAATCAATTCTACCTGAGCCAAATCCAGTACATCAATAGACAGGATAAAAAAAAAAGGCATCTTAGTAAAGATCACTAGAATTTTTGACAGACATCACTCTCATATCAGAATCTTGCCTTAAACACTGCTGTACGGTACCATATAACAAAAACTACCATTCTGTTTTGAACACTGACAAACGGCACCCCCACTTCAGCTGACTGGAACACAGCATCTATGAAACTGGCAAAGAAGTCAATCCACAGCATTTATGAAGCAACAGAAGCTATAAACTGTCTCTGTTGTTCCAACATAAATGTTCATCAGGAAAAGAATCTATTAAAATCCAATTGCTACCTACTTAACCTGAGTGACATGAAAAAAAGATCTAATGGAATCAGATTGCACATTTATGGTATATTTTGATTTAACAGAAGTAATGCATCTACAGTTGCTGTTTGGAAGACAGAATTTCTTCTGCAAGCTTAAAGTATCTATAGTGAAATTACCATTCAAATTTGAGCATTAATTTTTCAACACGGTAAGAGCCTTACTCATCTGAAATACCTAAGCTTAAAAAAAGAAACAACAGGAGAAATGACTGCTGGTTTTCATCTTGAACGTTATTTCTGAAAAGGAAAAGCCTCTTAACAAGTGCAAACACATTTCCATTAAAAAACACATGTTCTGATTAAATTTCAATTAAAAAAGAGTGTCACCAGATTTTTCTTCTCATACCTAGCAAGTTTCCTTGCAAATTATGTAACAGAAGTTCAAAACAACAAAATCTATAACACCACACAACAGCAAAACCAACTAAGTGTTTATTTGATTGTCTGGTTGGGATTTTTGGTTTTACACACCTTGTGATAGCTCAAATTGTGCAAAAGCCACATGTACAAAAGCAAATTTCTTGCAGTTCAGTCTGGCCAGATGAAACTGGTCCCGTGCCTCCTCTGGATCTTGAAGACTGTAAAAACAGCATATCAACAGTTACACAAAGTGAAGAGCCTGCTATAGGTAATTCTCAAAAAGCAATCCATCTTCAGCTGTAGAGTCTTAAAATGCCAATAGAAAGATATAGATCTGACCCCTTCCAAAAGCCAGAATGTGCTTAAGTCTGAAGCAGAAAGATTAAGGACTCATTCTTGCTCACTGCTTATATTATTCCTCAACACATGTAGATAATTCTTAACACCCACTGACTTGCACAGAGCACACACTCGTAGCCCTTCCAAGCTACATGGTGGCACTATCCAGAAAAAAAAAACAACAATTCTTCTAGATGCATCCACTCCTATACTAAGGAGGCTGCAATTCAGGGAGAGATATGAAGGACATCGCTTCGGAAACACCAAGTCTGAAAAAATGGATCATAGTAATCAAATCAGAAGAAATACTGTATATATCATTAGTTACATCCTGCAGCAATATAGTCACCAAATTTCCCATCCATTAAAGCAGAACTGAACTCCAAAATTCCCCTTAAGCTCAAGCTTTTTTTACATCAAAAAGCTTCTGCAACTTCATCGAAGTCAGAATCCCTTAGTAGGGCTATAGGTTACTGAAGCGTTGTTTCTGTTGTCACATCTGTAATAGCACACCTACAGAAAACTGGACCACAAGAGCATGTATCCAACAGCTACCTCTATTAAGGTTTTGTAGGAATATAGTCTTTAGAAGATACAGGGAATTCATTCTCTCTTACTCATATTTTGAGGCAACAGTCTTGCCAGTTACATTTGGTAACGCCAGGTAGATTTAAGTCCATTTTCTGCACAGACATCAGAAGAAGCAATAGCTAATATTCTATACTTCCAAAATGTGTAGATGCACCACAAAGTTCAGACAAGATACTTCATATTTTAGTTTCTTCACTTCTGCTAAATTTTCATCCTTGTTTTACTTTCAACCAGAGATTGCTAAGTAGGAAAGGTCAGACACATACAGTACAACAACATTCAAACATTCTATGGCTTCAGAAAAACATTCAAGATAGAGAAGGCCCAAATCTACATCATCATGAAATAAATTCACATATTTCAATGGACTCTCTCTCTCTCTTTCAAATCTTCCTTTTTAATATTAAAGATTTTCAGGAATAAAGATGTTAATAAAGAAATAAAGGAGATGCTTCCAAAAATTCAACCTTGGTTCAACAGGTAAGCAAAAGGTAGTATAGTGAAAAATGTATGACAGAGGCTTAACAGCAAAAGTACAGAAAAATACAACACTGAAAGAAAAAAAAAAAAAAAAAAAAAAAAAAAAAAAAAAAAAAAAAAAAAAAACCCCCACACCATTTTCCCAAAAAACCCCCAAGAAAAAAAAAAAAAAAAAAAAAAAAAAAAAAAAAAAAAAAAAAAAAAAAAAAAAAAAAAAAAAAAAAAAAAAAAAAAAAAAAAAAAAAAAAAAAAAAAAACCCCACACCATATTTCCAGTAAAACTCCATGGAATTAAGAATGAAGAAAAAAAGAAGTCTTTATCATGGCTTAGGCACGTTGACTCCAGCAAGTTGAATAAACACTACTCTGATCGTCCAAAGCAATCAGGCACAGAATAAGGTATCTCCAGGCAAGGTGACAGTAGCAGAAAATGAGCTGTAGTGTGTGACATTCCAAAATGTTGAGTTCCTATGGAAAGCAGCAATGACTTGGATAGCAATATGCAAACCAAGACCTAATGTTAACAACACACACCAAGTGCCACACACTTGGTGGCACTGTCCTACAGCCAGAATCATAACACAAAAGCAGACCTAGCATAGCTAATGTGCAACAGGAATAATCAGTCACAGATGCAGATGACTGTTCACTTGTACCACAGTACAGTCAAGGGTTCTTCAACCAGCCTCACTATCAGAGTAATTAAAAGTGTTTTGGCATAATCAGAGTGCAGCTAGAGGATATACCAGGACAATACAGGTCCAGTGCCAAGAGTGGAATAATCCAGTTTTGATCTGAGGACAGTGTTGATGATGACAGACACTAAAATTTCAAGCCCTTGTCACTGCTTCTGAAGTTTATGATGCCCGAACTTGCTTTTCCTGTCAAGTGGAAGATTTAAGAGAACAACAAGCAGAACTCTGATGTATGAAAAAAAGTGCTCTTCACCAAAGGTGGTATCAGAGCACCTATGCAAATTCTGGCTTCAATTGCAACAGCAGAAAGTACAAACTGAAAGCTTATGTTACAGTTGGTTTTGAGGAAGTTCAACTAGCCATTGAACAAGAAGTCCATTTCTTAGTGTCTTTAAAGATAAGAAGTCTTTCTGGAAGATATGTTTTTTTCCACAAGAGCACCTTACCTCTTCAAGATACTAAGGATTCACAGCAGGTCATTATTCACTCCTGCTTGTTTCTCAACAGTAGATTGAACAGATTACTTCCATTGTATGCTTTTAGTAAACATGGATGCAGCAAGATCCATGCAAATGATAGCACAGACAAAAGAAACAGATGATATCATACTGCAAGATCAAGCCACCTGCCAGAAAGCCAAACAGGAGAACATACAAGAAATGGAAAAAAATAGCTATATTCACTGGAAGACTACCTGCTCAACTCTGTTCAGACTGTTAGAATGCATTACAGCTCTTGCTGCAATGATATTTCATGTGATGAAAGAACTCCTTTTGAAAAAATTCATATTATACCTCTGTTCCAAGTTATGTCTGAACACATCTCAACAACGACACTGCTCAAACGTGGACTGAATAAAACAAGAAATCACCACCAAAAACCACCCCGATTTCCAAATTATAAAAGTATAGAATGTTCTGAGTGATTCCTCCTGCTCCAAGGTAGCTGGTTTAATGTAGCTGGGAGAAAGCTGTAAGCAAAAAAGTAGACTGGACAAGGATAGACCACTATGGTTTGACTAGATGGGTTAGATAACACCAAAATGTCTAACTCACAGCCAAATCCATTTTAGAAGTCCACATGGAAATTAATCCTGAGAACACACAATTTAATACACAGGTTATAACTACCCAAAGATGTATCAGATTTCACTCATGTGGCTTCTTTCAAGTTGTGGTATAAAGTGAAGGAAGAAAAAGGGGTCTGATGCTATTTCTCTACATACATTAGAATGCAAAAAGTGTTAACATCCAAGTCCATCAGCTCTGAACAATCATTTATTAGCATATACAAAAAAAACCAAATGCTGTGGAGATAACAGATAAGCTGACTAGCAAAAGATGCAGAGATTCAAGACGCCAATACAAATACACTCAAATTTAAAATGATAACTTGTTGCAGAAACAACAAAACCAGACTGGTTTTATCATCATCCAACTACAAAATTCTTAATGATGAGTTCTTGCACTGAAAATCTGTACTTACACTTTCAACTCAGCAAATCTCACAAGGATGCGAGCATAGTTCTCATCTTGACTATGCTTCTCTGCAGGTAACGCAGTCACTGCTTGACTGTAACGTCCAATGAGTCTGTTCAGCAGGCTACCATCCATCTGAGGAATACCCTTTTTCTCCAGTTTAAGCAAAAAACACAGCCAATCTTCTGGATTATTTGTTGTCATAATTATTTGATTAACAGTTCCAGAGTTATCTTACAGAAAAGAAAACAAAGGAGCTTGATTAAAACTGCAGCAAACATAAACAGAATAAAGCACTTTTTAGAAGCTTTCATTAAGACAGATAGGGATTTATTTTCGACACAATCAGAACATAGCTGATTGAAGAACAAGAGATTAAACTATTTTGTGGTCATTAATACTGAAGAAATGCTAAACATTGAAACCTTTCAATTAAAGGTTCTTTCCCTCAATCTAGATGAAGATCTGTTGCATAAGTGACAACTAATAGAAACACGCACCTGTTGTATCAGCTGAGATTTTGGTGCAGTTAAGCTCATCTGTCACATTATCTTCATTTCTGTATTTGTTTCTCAAGTCTCTAACTCTATTCATGATTGAAGCAATTTGTGGCAATCCTCTTTCACTTAGGTCTTCCTCCTCCATCTGCAGACAAAAGGTTAAAATCCAGTGAGGCCAAGAGCCCAGTCTCTGTCCCTGTGGCCTGAATAAAGCATCTACTTACACCAGGAAACTATGCTGAAGAATTTTGAGTTAAGCCCTCTACTCTGCAGAGTACCTATCTCTACCTATGCCTCCTATGTCTCCAAACCAGGAACTTTACCTATGCATAGGTTTTCTAACACATTTTCATCATCATCATCCTCCCCAACATTTAAGCTATCATTCTGTTCCTAGGCAGGAGCATCACACAAACCTGCCTGTCAAGGCACATTCACCTATGGAGGGTCACAAAGGAACACCTCCAGACCCTTCCTGAACATCAGGACCTATTACTTGGACATTTAAGTACTTAAAATTTCCTGTTCTCAAGATCTTGTCACCTTAGTTCAAGCCAAATAAGAACATGAACCTGAGACAGTAACAGGAAACACATGGCATTATCTGGCATTACGCAGATAACAATCAACATGCCCAAGATGGTAGAGCAGAAGCTAGTTAGTTTACAGTTTCTTCCCTTCCATCAAAGCAACAATACCTACAAAACTGATAGTGCATGCTCTTGAGAGGGTTGGTCTGGCAGGTAAGGGCTTCTCAGCTCAAGGGGTGTGTGTTTTAGTATTACAACGATCTGTTAATGAGTAAAGTTCACTCATCAGGAACATGTATTGCAACAGCTTTACATCCTCACCATTTGGCCTTGGTGTCTTCTTGCAGCCTTCTGTCTAATGGTAACTTCCAGCACAGGCTAGGTAAGCATCCTCATTTTGCTGGCTATTCTTCAAGGACAAAGCTGCCAACAAGGCATGCATTTTTTTATTCAAAGTGAACAGCTTTATACCATAGATCAACGGTCTTTCTAAGGATCTAAGACCAATGCAGTATCGTTAACCCTAACTTCAGCACTGTCATTGTAGCACAGCCATTTACTCTTGTTTCACTCAGGTAACATAAGCAGTCACTCATTTGCAGTAGCTAAGCACTCCAAATCCTCTCCCACTTCAGTTCCCTTCATATGCCATACAACACCCCGACTACAAGACTGGGTTACATGGTTATTAGCCTTTTACTTAAACAGACTTAGTAACTTCTTATTGGTTCCCTACTGCAGCTACTAGTAGACATCTCCCCTTTATCCAGCCACTACTTCCTAAAAACACACAGAAATGTGGTGGGTTTGAAGCTTCTGCCAAAACTTGAAAAAGTGTATACATGTGCATCATCTTTGCTTAGTAGTGTTTACAGCTCCTAAAGCATAAATCAGAATTTTCTTATAGGGAAAACAAAGCATACAACATTTTAAAAGATCATTTAAAAAATATCAGCAACAACAGTTATAAAAAACGGACAGTATTAGCTACAAAAAGACTTAAAGATACAAAATAAAACTTGCCAACAACAGAGTCTGAAGCAAAGCAGCAGTGATCTGCTGCGGTACTAGCAGACCAGAGGCTGTATAACAGGGCTAGGGTCACCATGAGGCAAAGCATCACAAAACCACTGGGACACAGTTCCAAGTTCTAAAGGCTTAAGGATCCAATAAAGAGACACAACTGAAAGTAGTTTTAAATTCAGGGTATCATTTCAGGTATATCTGTATGTCTGCTGTATCACCGGCACTAGCCAGAGCTCAACGGGCACCATTTCCAAAGTTTTTCCTCCGGGTCCACATACACCTTCCTGTCTCCAAAACCATTTGCATAAATTAACATCAAGCACAGCTCCTCTTCACATCTATTTCTAGACAGTGACATTCCTCAGCCTAATTGAGAATCACGTGCGCAGCGGACTGATGTCATCACTCAGCTACATCTTTGTGTGTGCGTTGCCAAGTCGGCAGACAAAACAGCTGGATTATCCAGCAGTTTTCCATTTAATTACGTAGCATACCAAACTGAAGTAAGAAAATAACTACTACCACTCTCAAAACCCCTCGCCAAATTGAAAGACCACAGGGGTCTTGTCATGCCTTAATGATTCTATTAGTTTAAAGGTCTGGAGAGGAGCAGGTGAGGGAAATGGCGTTGGTGTAAGCCTGGAGAAAAGGAGACTGAGAAAGGACCTCACTCTACAAATAGCTGAAAGGAGATTGGAGCCAGATGGGTGTTGGTGGCCTCTCCTTAGCAACATGTGATAGAATAAGAGGTAATGGCCTCAAACACCATCCAGGACGAAGTTTAGGTTGGATATCAGAAGAAACTTCTTCGCTAGAAGAGTTCTCAAACACTGGAATAGGCTCCCCAGCGAGATGGTTGACTCCCCACACGTGGAGACGTTTCAAAGATGCAGAAATGTGCTGAGGGACATGGCTTACCGCCACACTTGGCGGAGTTAGACCGTGGCTGATCTTAAAGGTCTTCTCTATCAGAAAGGATTCTTTGCTTCTATAACTGGGGTTATAAAACAAAAGAAACTCCGAGCAGAGAAAGGCGATGGGAACAGGTCTTGAAGGAACAGCCACCCCGTTTCCTCTCCCGCAGAGGCGGCACCCAGTAGGATCCACCGAGAGCCACGCCGCAGCCCACCCTCAGGGCCCAGGAGGGCCGAAGGAACCGCCCATGCAACACCGTTTTCCCGACTCGTGCGCGGGGCGGCATCGACCTCCCGCGCGCAGAGGGGAGCGGAAGGCGAGGCCGGAGGAAGATAAACCCCGCGGGCTCCTCCGTCACGGGTGGACTGGCGCGCGCGGCTACCGCCGCCGTGGCCGCTTACCAGCCTCACCCCCCCGACGTGCGCTGCCGCCTCGCTTCCGACCCGGCCACACTCACCCTTAGCTTCACTCCTGCTACCGCGGCCGCGATCGCACCAGAGCGCGAGCCGCTCTCCGTTTGAATATTATCGGCGCCCAAAGAGCCTACCTCCCATTGGTCAGAACGCTCTCAGGGCGAGGAAGGAAGAGAGCGCTGATTGGCCGGAGGAGGGAACAACAGCGGCAGGCCGCGCTTCTGCCGGGGAGGATTTCTGGTGGCAGTGTGGTGCGTAACAGCGTCATGGCTTTACCCTGTGCCTTTGGTGCTCGCGTTTCGTGGGGCCTCCGGTGGTGGCAGCACAATGGGGAGCAACGAGCAGCGTAAGGATCGTCTCGCACTATCTGCTGAGGGGTCTTTGGGGCTCCCGCATTCCTCCCGGCAGAAACGGGAGAGCACTGTTGCGCTGCTGCGCAGGACGAAGGCGGTATCTCGCTGTCCAGCCGGAGCGACGGAAGCGCGAGAAGGACGTCCCTCAGCGCCGCTGACGGGTTTTTCTCGGCCGGCTGCCTGGCCGCGAGACTGGTGGTCTTTGAGGGGTGCGGTAGCTCCCGCCAGATTGCTGCTCAGAGCCGTCCGGAGCAGCTGTGCTTCACGGTCGCCGTGGGATGTTCCAGCATGGTTCCTGTCGGGTAGGGAAAGGGAAACATGAGGTGCTCGGGTTCACTTCTTGGCTGCAAAGTACAGAGGACAGAAAAGAACTTGCATAAAATGTGTCTGGAAATCCTTATTCTTTAAGCAATAGCTGGTTAATTTCTGAAGTTTCGTTTAGCTGTAACAGAATAGCGGGACTCTGGGGCCTGAGCGCTCCTTAAGATGAGGTCTTTACCTTTTGCTTACACGAGTTCTTCATTGCCTGGTATCTCCTCATTGTGCCTGAGACTACTAAAGGCTGCTCTTTAAGCTGCCCCCTTCTTCCTGAGAGTTAAGATTATAGTAATGCAAATGCACTAAAAGCAGTGCAGCCCCTCAGTTTGCGTTCTGGCTGTACGTATTCGTTACTCTGTTCTTTATGGTGGTATTGTTCTGATGCTTGTAATATTTTCAAGATTGTTAATGCACTAGTGGAAACAGTGAAACATATATATATAGATGCATGACTTACTAATTTGCTAAGGTACTAATTATTAGCTTTCTGTAGATACCAGAGATGACTTAGTAACTATTACCTAGTCTTGGTCTTTGTTGAATGTTGTCTTCCTAAAATCATTCAGGTTGGATAACAGCCCCGGGATCATCACATGCAACCATTGACCCAACTCTGCAAACTTCACCCCTAAACCGTATCTCCAAGCACCACATCGGAACGACCTTTAAACACATAGAGGGGTGGGAACTTCTCCACTTCACAGGGCAGCCCATTCCAATATCTGACCACTCGTTCTATGGCAAAATGTTTCCTAATGTCCAGTCTAAACCTAGCCTGTTGCAGTCTGAGTTCATTCCTTCTTGTTCTGTCACTCATTACTGGTGAGAAGAGACCAGCATCAAACTCTACAAGATTCTTCCAGGTAGTTGTTGAGAGTAGTGACATCTCCGTTCATCTTACCTTTGTTCATTTAGAATTTAAGTATCTCATCTTATCTAGTGATGTAAGCGTATTCTACAGTCAAGGAAAGAAGGCATTTCAAGAGAGGAGTTCAGCTTAAGCACCCGGTTCAGAATGTAACAGATGACTCTCTTGGAGGTGCCTGTGTTTCTCTGTGAAGTATGGAGCAATTCTAACTCAGCCGAGATTAAGTGAGATGATATTTTTTCTGTTGCCTTACTCCTTGTGTGCACAGATGTTTTGATGGGTTTGATGTCTTGTCATGCTGGAGTGTTCATGTTACACCAGAATGTAAATCTAGTAAAAATTTAAGAGGCAGCACAAATTGCATGAATCCTGCTCTATGTCTATGTGAGAACATAACTGCTGATTCTTTTATTTGCAGGGATTTTGATGGGGTCAATGGAGAAGAAATTTGTGTTGTTCTAGGAAATTAATAAGGCCATGAAGAATTGGCATTTAAGTTCTATAGCTGGAATGAGAAATGGGGATACCATATAGAATCCTGGCAAAACTGGAATAAATAAGAAAGAAAACAGGGTAGACCTCTGAAAAACAACAGAGAGAGAAAAGGATTGGAGAAAGAAAGGTTGTAATACTCATAGAAAAAATAAACTGTCCTCCAGATGGTGTTCTTCAGCAAAAATAAAATACATTAGGTATTAATCCTTTAAAAATTTATTTCAGTCAGATTTTCATTTCTTCACAGTGTTTGCTTTCTGGGAAATTAAATAAACTATTTCTGATGCATCCTTATATCCCTTGTACAAATCTGTTTCCTGTTCTCCTATTTTCTGATTTTTTCACTTTGTTTTTCTTTTTCCACTTTGCTACTTAAAGAATGCTCAAAATCTATCAAACAAGAGTTGGTTAATTTGCCAAGTAACGGTCATCAGTTGTACGAGAGAGATCTATGGAGAAGATGGGGCTAATCATACTTCTTTTATTGTTCCTGTCAAGTGTTGTGGCAGGGCTAGCCACTAAACTAGTGACAAACACTCTCTAGTAACCTCCCTCCCTTCCCGAAAGGGATTAAGGGAGGGAAAATAGTGGACTGGAAAACTACTATAATGAAACATATATATTTTTATATATTATAATATATAAAACTGATCTGGAACCCAAAACCCCTGATGGCTATCACATCACCATCACCACTGATGCTGTGAGCAGGCACTGGGGAAGTCCCAGGACAGACTCAGTGGCAGATAGGAACTGGATTCAGGAGCTGAATTCTGAACATAGACTCGGGAACTCATGGATCAGGATTGAGTACCAGTCCTTGGTATTAATATAAACTCTTGAGTGTTATCAGTACTAGAAGCAGACGCTGCATGTGAAAGCAGGCTGTTAACTGCACAAAGGGCAGGCACTTGGGAGAGAGGAGCTGGAAAGTAAAATCACTAGACAGATTTAGTTCTGTTCTAGCTCAAAGCAGGACAGCTCTGTAATCTGAACATCTATTTTCATCCTGACAGTGGCTTGGCATTTTCAGATGCTTTTCTGTGTATTACCAGTGCACAGAAGGCCTTGAAGGTACCTGGGAATTTTGTTTTCAGCACCTATGCAAGACTGAAGTATTATTCAGATTTTATACTGGAAAACTAAGGCATGGGAAAGTGAGTGGCATACTTTATGTAATACAGAGTGCCCAAAATATACTGGGATCTCTGGAGTTATCTCTAGATAATTCCAGCACAATAAGAACTTTCTCATTTGAGGATTTCTTTGGCAGTCAATAAATGTACTAATCTTTGAGGAAAAGTGTATTGGCACTTCACATGGTGACAATTGCAAATGTATTACAGTTTCAGTCTCTAGAGACTGGCACTGAGTATGACAAACTTATGTGGTTCCTCACCTGCAGACTGGATAATTAGTTATCTACCATGTACGGCTTTTGAGCTGGAGTTCTGCTGTGTTTTGTTCACCAACAGGGCTTTAAACTAGTTTTGAAGGGAGACAGGGATGTAGCTGGCATTACTGAGTATCCTGGGGGTCGTAGTCCATCACTTGAGGAGCAGTGTGTTGGTATCTTAGACAGCCAGAAGGACTTCCTATGACCCAAGGTTTAAAACGATGTACTCAGCTCCCTCCCTGAAGTGTTTGTACACCAATGCATGCAGCGTGGGCAATAAACAGGAGGAGCTGGAGGCCATCATACTACAGGGTAACTATGATACAGCAGTCATGACAGAAACTGGAGTGCTGCAATCAAAGGGTACCAACTCTTCAGAAGAGATAGGCAAGGTAGAAGAGATGGTGGAGTGGCCCTCTTTATTATGGAAGCGTATGAAACCACATACATGAAAGCGACGATAAGGTTGAGTCATTATGGGTGAGAATCAGGAGTAAGGACAGCATGAGCGATACTGTGATGGGAGTATGGTATAGACCACCCAATCAGGATGAAGAGGTAGGTAATATTTCTTGTGAGCAGTGGAGAGAGGTCTCATGATCACTGCACCTTGTTCTTGTGGGAGACTTCAGATTCCCAGATGTCTGCTGGAAATACAATACAGCAGGGAGAGAACAGTCCTGGAGATTGCTGGAGTGTGTGGAGGAGAACTTCCTGACACAATTGGTGAGAGAGCCAACCAGGGAAGGGGCCCTCCTGGATCTGCTTCTTGTGAACATAGAAGAACTAGTGGGGGAAGTAATGGTTTGAGACAGTCTGGGGCTCAGCAATCATGAGATGGTTGAATTCTCTATCCTTGGGCAAACAAGAAGAGGGATCAGCAAAACTGCCACCTTGGATTTTGGGAGGGCAAACTTCGGGCTGTTTAGGACAGAGTCCCTTGGTAAGCTATCCTGAAGAATTTAGGAGTCCAGAGGGATTGGACTCACTTCAAGAGGGAAGTTTTAAAGGCACAGGGGCAAGCTGTGCCTGTGTGCCCAAAGACAAGTCGGTGAGGAAGGCTCAGGCCTGGCTAAATAGCAACTTTTGGCTGGACCTCAGGAACAAAAGGAGAGTCTGTGGCGTTTGGAAGAGGGGGCAGGGCTCTCGTGAGGACTAAAGATGTAGTGAAGCTATACAGGGATTTTATATCAGTGCATTTTTGAAGAGTTCTTTAATGTCAGATAATACACGTGCACTGCAGCAAACCCTGTCAGACACCTTACACTGGCTGCTAACCAATTCTTCAGTGAAATGGTACATCTGAATTTTGATCTGTAACATTGTAGGTAATACTGACTGCTAATTCTGTAAATAAAGCTTTGGCAGAAATAGTTAAGGGCAATCAATCATATAGCTACAAGCTACTCTTTTCTGTCCACATTCTGGTCCAGTTGGGTATAGATGGAGCTCAGAAACGACACAGTTGTACTGGGACAGCCATCTGAAACCTGCCTGAGAAGCAGCACGTTCTAGTTTGTACATAGTGTTCTTCTGTATATCCCATAGACTCGTTGTGGTTACTTTGTGACTAGCTTAAGCTTGGCCAGAGAAACATGAATCTATTTTCACCTCCCCCTTAGAAAGTGTTGAGAGACTGCGGTTTACTTTTTAATGAGGCCAGCAGAACCAGGGCAGTCCCCCTGGCCCTGCACTCAGCACTGCTCAGGCCACACCTTGAGTGCTGTGTCCAATTCTGGGTCACTCAGTTCAAGAGAGATGCTGAGGTGCTGGAAGGTGTCCAGAGAAGGGCAGCAAGGCTGGGGAGGGGCCTGGAGCACAGCCCTGTGAGGAGAGGCTGAGGGAGCTGGGGGTGTGCAGCCTGCAGAAGAGGAGGGTCAGGGCAGAGCTCATTGCTGTCTGCATCTATCTGAAGGGAGGCTGTAGCCAGATGGGGTTGGTCTCTTCTGCCAGGCAACCAGGGACAGAACAAGAGGACACAGCCTCAAGCTGTGCCAGGGCAGGGTCTGACTGGATGTTAGGAAGAAATTCTTCATGGAAAGAGTGAGTGGGATAGGAATGGGCTGCCCAGGGAAGTGATGGAGTCCCTATCTCGGGAGGTGCTTAAAAGGAGGCTGGATGAGGCACTTAGTGCTGTGGTTTGGTTAATTAGAAGGGTTAGATGATAGGTTGGACTCCGTGATCCTAAAGATCTTTTCCAACCAGGTTAATTCTGTGATTCTGTGAAAATAAGGAGTGTGGGACATCATCTGTGAATGAGTCTCAGCTTAAGAAATCTGAGACTTGGCTTTGCTCACCATCTGTTCTTGGCCTCTTTCCTCATAAATGGCTGACCTAAGACTTTGCTGTTGTTAGGCTTTTGAGAAAGTACTCCAGGCTATCAGAAAGGAGTAAAAATAGTTTTACTTGGGCAGCTCAAAGTAGTACACTTAATAATGTGGATTTGTGAAAGACGCACACAATACCAAACCAGGGCCTGAAGTTGTTACAGCATGTTACCATTGTTCACTGCATTATTAGAGTATTTCAAAGAGTGAGTGGCCAAAACACAATAATGTGCATCAGTCTTTTTAACAGACACCTTTCAGAAGAGATGTGACAGATGTCTAAGCAGCAATCGCCATTAGAGCTGTGATACCACGCACAGCAGTGGCATTGGACACTTAATGTTTCGCTATCTACAATTCTATTTGTAAATGCAGAAATGCATTTGTTTGTTGTCAAAGCCTGCAGGTAAAAGGGGATACAGATTTGTTTCTGCTAATTCACCAGTCTTTGTCACTGGTTGGGGTATTTAGAAGAGTGGGAGATGTCTAAGGTGTTGGGCATGCTGCTTTACAGGCTGTGTAACTGTTGAGACTATTGCAACTGTTACAAGTCTCTGAAGACTTCTTCAGCAGAACCAATCAAAGCAGGAGAAAATACCACACATAACTGTGAATTTGGTCCTGAAAGTGATGGCAAGATCCAAATTTGTGTCTTAACCAAAAGAAAGTGGAAGTGACTTCTTAATATTTAACCAAGAAGTTGGGTCTTATCAGGGTACTTTCATATGCAGCTACTACAAGCTTAGTAACAGAAAAAAAATCAATTAGTTGATTTTCCAGAAATTATCTGCTGAGAAAAGGAGCAGGCCTGAGAGATAGAGAAGCTTTGAAGATGATACCATCCAAGAAGGCACAACGTAGAGCCAACAAACCCAGACAGGGCTGGGCCTTCAAACACTAAATCCAACAGATGGGAACACCTCCTCCACCTCTCAGGAATAAGTAGGACCCCATACCTAGACCATCTCTTACTTGCCAGCTACTGATTTTCCTAGCATCCCTTTTCAACAATTATATAAACCCTGGGATGACAACAAGCTGCCAGGGAAAAGATTGGTGCTTCCTTCACAAGTCTTCCATGGTCTTACCGACATTTAGCTAAGGCTCAGGGCTTTGCTTTTTTTCCTTCTTCCTTATCTATGCAAAGTGACGGGAATAATGGATTTGTAAGCATTGCAGTTCCTCAGGCAGAAGATGCTATTATAAGTATGCAAATGCAGTTATTGTTACTATTGCATAAATAATAATATATTTGTACTGGAGTTAACTAGGAGAAGTAGGGTTCCAATTTTATTTAAGTAGCCAATCATTAATACTCCACCCTCTGAAACAATGTATTATGCCACAGAGATTGCACTTCTGATCCATCTTTATTAGCAACCTTAAGAAGGAAGTAAATAAAGTATTAGTGAAACTGATAAGTGAATCGGAGGAGTTGGAATAGAAGTGAGAAGCATGTAGCAACCTTAGGAGAATAGCACATAGAACCAGAACAGAAAAGAGAATAATAAAAAACAACCCTGCAAGCATTCAAAAAGAATGACTAAGTGGGCAAATCAGTAAGGCTGCAAGGCAAGTATGAACTCATAGAACTGTTTCTGCTGGAAATGACCTCTAAGATGTTTGAGTACATCTGTCAGCCTAAGACCACCATGGCCATTAAGCCATGTCCCAAAGGGCCTTGTCCACATGCTCTTTGAACATCTCCAGGGATGGTGACTCTACCACTTCCCTAGGAAACCTATTCCAGTTCCTGACCACTCATTCCATAAAGAAAATTTTCCTAATATCAAATGAAAATCTCCCCTTATATAAGTATAGCTGATGTTATACAAGGACATAAGGATGCCCCCCAGAAGCAATTGCCACTTAAGAAATTAAGGGCTCTAACAGAATTCTCATGTTCACTTTTGCTATTTTCTCGCGCTTTTAGGAAGAAGTAGTTGAAAGTCACTACTTCTGTAACGCAGATTGCAGTGTACTCCTTTAATCTCTATGAAAGCAGGATGCTTGAAGGAAGCGTTGCAGCTCAAACACGCGTTCCTTTTGATGTACGCTGTTACAGGGAAGATAGGCAGTGGGGTAAAGGGAGTCTCAAACTGATTCACCTCTTTTCTCAGCAGTATGATCAAAACCATCAGGCCAATTGCTCTCAAAATCCTCTCCCACCCCTGGAAATTCACAGAATCACAGAACCATTGAGGCTGGAAAAGACCTCTGAGATCATCAAGTCCAGCCTGTAACCTAACACCACGACATCAGCTAAGAATTGATAGATCCATTTCTATCTTGAAAGTTCTCTTTCGTTTTCCCAACTTGAGTGGTAACAACATGCAGCATTCCACATTTGTCTCAGGCTTAGCGTTAGTGTGAGACTCCAGCAACACAAAGCATTCATCTGCTTATTTCAACAGGAGATTTTCATGTGCTAAATGAACTGTGAGCATACACAAACCACAACTGTACCACAAATTAAAGATGTGCTAACAAAGCTGTGTCCAGTTCTGGGCTCCTCAATTCAAGAGAGATGTTGAGGTGCTGGAAGGTGTCCAGAGAAGGGCAGCAAGGCTGGGGAGGGGCCTGGAGCACAGCCCTGTGAGGAGAGGCTGAGGGAGCTGGGGGTGTGCAGAAGAGGAGGCTCAGGGGGGACCTCATTGCTGTCTACAACTACCTGAAGGGAGGTTGTAGCCAGGTGGGGGTTGGGCTCTTCTCCCAGACAACCAGCAACAGAACAAGGGGACACAGCCTCAAGTTGTGCCGGGGGAGGTGTAGGCTGGATGTTTTTTAAAGTGTGATTTTTTTAAAGTGTGATAGATATTAAATTAATGCTTAGTTTCCTACATTTTTACTTTTGTCAACTGAAGAATAAGCATTTAATGGAACTGAATGTTTCTTTGGCTTTTTCTGGGATATCGCCCAGTAACTAGGAAAAAAAGAGGGGGATTATTTTGTATTTTGACCATATAAACAGTGGAGAATGGTAAGATTTGAAATATCTGGGATTGTTACCATTGCTGGAATTAGAAAATGGATTTCAAACTTCAGGAAAAGAGAAGCAAAGTGATATTTTAGAGTAGACAAGAAATCAATTTAAATGCTCTTTCTGAAAAGCATGAAGGAAGTTATAAATGAAGCTGAAGGAAGAAGTCTGGTCCCCACTACTAAGGGTCTAAAATAATGATGATGGATGATGTTTTCCCACAGAAAGAACTGACCTTCCCAGCCAAAAATGACACAATGAAGCAAAGCTAATGGCAGCTGCTCCTAGGCAGATTGACCAGAATGTAGCCTGAGGAGATATTTAGGAAAAAAGTTTGATCTAAGCCTGCCAAACACGAGCTGCATTTTAGGATCTTGTTACTATGAATAAATATGTAACTGATTTTTATCACAGCTGTAAACAGCAGTATGAGAACCAAAGATACACCTCAGGACATCCTCATTAGAGCTTTTAATTTTAGCTCATCTTCAATGAGCTAACCTGGTTATTGAAAGCAGTCCAAGGCCAGCAAGAGAGAGAGCAATGTGAGTTTCCATGTGCTGCTGAGAACTATTGTGCTGAGAAGCCATGCTCTACCTTGCATGGTTCTCCATCCTGTTACTATTACTCCTAGTACCAACTCTGCATTTTTAAAGGAATACCTATAAATTACAGCATGGTAGAGACTGACTTCCACAAGAATCTGACCATAACTTAAGAGACAAGCATGATTTAGTACAGAGCCAGTTCCTCTACTCTGGCCTGGCACATTTGCGATAAGGTCGATAATGGAAAAATGAGATTACTTCCCCGGGATTCAAATCTTGTGTGCTGAGCTGCACACTTCTGCAGCTGAGGAGATATGAAAGCAACAGAAAACTAGGAACGAGACCATGGCTTGGGCAGCAAACTGTACTTGTAACTCACTGCAGCAACACCTCCTCCCAAGATTTCTCAAGGAAGGAGGTTACTCAAAAAGGAGCCCATAGATTAATGGCACAAAGGAACCAATCACTAAGAGTGATTTAATCAGAAGCATGAGAGTTGAAATTAGCAATTAGCAAATGTCCCGGCATGAGAGTTGAAATTAGCAATTAGCAAATGTCCAGACACATAATACTGATAAAAAGAGATTAGAAGACTTTGTCCACTCTGCTTTCCATTGGGAATATGAGCAGGTGTGCACAGTTTAGCTTTATTGCAGAGGTAATATAATAGTCATGATGTGACAGCACAGTGTGGGACAGTATTCATTGTATAGCCCAGCTACTGCTCATGTTAGGGCTGTCAATGATGTGATTAACTGAGGTAGCCAGAGTACAGCCCACATAGTGATACTTGCCAGCATTGCTGCTGCATGTCCTCCTTTAGGGTGAACATGTGGAGAAACCAGTGGGGTGCTCTACCCAAAGGGCTAAACTTTCTAACACTGATGCTGGCTTATTGGACAGGCTGATCTACTTACTGTAGTCTTGCAGTAAGGGTTGTTTTCAGGCTACATGAAATAGGTAAGACAAAGCAAAGCTGCTTTTTAAAAGCAGAGACATGAGAATAACCACTTATTCCATACTTTGAGTGCTTCACAAGAGTGCTTGTCCCCAGGGAGAAAAAAAAAAAGAATAAAAGAAGGGGAGTCACTATGGCAGTGCGCGTTTCTGATGCTGTTTAGGAACAAAACCACACCAGTTGTCCAGTTTATCATTTCATGCCCTGGAAAACTTGATGTTTGAACATTATGGCACCTTAGAAGAACTTAAAACCACTGTCTTAAGAGAGAAATTTTTATTAACACTGCTAATACTAAATCATTCTAAACAGAAGTACAGTCACAGGTTGGATAAAGCTGACATTTTGACCCTGCCTTTACTATCCATTTTCTGCATTCTAGAAAAACTTGATTATTGCTGTCAGTAATCACTTGGTTGGACATTGGCACTTAGCCTTATTCTTACTGAAGAGAATTCTTTTGCTGATGTAGCCAAAGTATATTCCAGTGTATGCTTATGTAGACTCTGCATGAAAGCTCATTTGAAAACCTTATTCCTGTTTGCAGTAGTGAGAAAGGAATTTATTACGACCAAATTAAATGTCTTGATTGTCAAAAGGGAAGATCCTGTGCAACCAAGGACTGCCAGGACTGCCTTCTAAATAGAGAAACTTGTCAGGAACCCTTCAAACATAGCTGTGTTTGAGGAATCATGTTGGAAACTTCAAGCCATTCAATCCAAAATCCCAGTGGATGAAAATATTGAACCCATTAAAGATGGCCTGAGTGTTGAGCAACATAGCAGCAAAGATCAAGGACTAAGCTAGCACACAGGAAAAATGTGCAGAGAGGATGACTGTTTATGTTTGAATTAGCAGTAAATCGCAGAATCAGAGAATATATCTGTTTGGAAGAGACTTCAAATGTCATCCAGTCCAACCTTTGACCCAGTACTGAAGGGTGAACCCTAAACCATGCCCTTAAGTGCCAGGTCCACACTTCACTTGAATACCCCTGAGAATGGTGACTCCACCATCGCCCTGGGCAGACCATTCCAGTGTTTGATTACCCTTTCAGTGAAGAGTTACTTCCTAATGCCCATCCTAAACCTCCTCTGGTGCAGCTTGTAACCATTTCCTCTAGTCCTGTTGCTTGCCACCAAGAAGAAGCTGTCCCTTGCTAGCTTCGAC
The DNA here is from genome assembly GCA_013400475.1 of Tricholaema leucomelas. Taxonomy (NCBI): domain Eukaryota; kingdom Metazoa; phylum Chordata; class Aves; order Piciformes; family Lybiidae; genus Tricholaema lacrymosa; species Tricholaema leucomelas. The sequence continues at coordinate 56,881 of WAAF01006355.1, read as the reverse complement.
CTCACTTCAAGTAGTTGTAGAGAGCAACAAGGTCTCCCCTCATCAATCATTTCTAAGAGAACAGAGATAAAAGTCTACATCCTGAGTAGTTGGAGGTACTCAATATGTCTGGGTACTTAACCAGTCACTAACCAATACAGGCATGGCTCATGCCTCAGTAGCAACACTTTCATACAAAAATATAAGCTAATACTTTCAAGGTGCCTTAGAAAAGCAGACTACAAAGGAAAGCTGTCTTATCCACCAGTGTTATTCCTTCAAAAAATAAACAATGACCCGAGATGGTAGTAGTTACATTTTAAACATTTGTCTGAGCAGGAATACTGACTTACTTGCTGTAGCATGAAAATCCAGCATCACCTATGTAGCTAAGAAGGGAGACTGTTGTCCTCCCTGTTAAAATGAAAATATCAAGTATTCATGGTTGAACAAATCCAGTGTCTTACAGCTTATATTCTGTGAGCAGTCTATGAAATGAGTCCTCTTTTGCTCATAAATAGAGCCGGCTGTCTTTCTGATGTGCATGGCAGCTGAGCGCCTGATTGATTGCATTTCTCTACAAAAAACACAAAGCACCTTAAAAAATAACTGCTGAGTTCTCATCCAACATGAGACAACCATAGCAGAATTTTCTCACAAACCAAACCATGATGCTCCACGTTTACTGCTTCACTGGAATCTGAATTCCTGCATCTGAAAATCCCACAGTAATTTAAATTAGCTGGCCAGGAGACCGGCAGAGCAATCTGCAACATCTCATCTGGTTTTGCCCTAGTCTTTATCTTCCATGTCTTCTGGGAAGAAGCTATGTGTGGTCTCATATCAGTACCAGGAAAGTGAACTGAGGAGATAAATCTACCAGTCATTTGCTGTGGGCAGAGGTATGGTATGTACTTGCAGTTCATCATCTGTCCCTTAATTGCTCCTGTTCCATGCATTGTTGTCTGGTTTCATTTCTGAAGAATGTGGCAAACTGATCATCCCTCAGTCAACTCACTTTTACCACAAGGTGAGAGTAGGCACAGAAGCAGATAGTGATGAGTAGCTGTCATGCCTAGGGGTCTGCAGGTCCAGATTGCCACCTGGAATTCTGTCCACTTGCTCTTCTCCTAGGTATATGATTGTGATGTGTCAGGTAGAGTAATTGCATTTGAGAAAAGTGGTTATTTTAATTCAGAAAACCTGCAGGATCTAGCTTGAAACAGGAAGGTGTATTTCAAGACTCCTCCACAAGTCAAAATCCTTTCATGTTTATTTACATGTTTGCTTACATAGCACATTAACCTGTGATTTTGTGAATCTCTCTACGTATTTATGGCCTCAAGTTGTGCCAGGGGAGGTTTAGATTGGATAATAGGAAAAATGTCTTTACTGCAAGTGTGGTCAGGCTTTGGAACAGGCTGCCCAGGGAGGTGGTGGAGTCACCCTCCTTGCAGGTGTTCAGAAACATGCAGACATGATGCTTCAGGATGTGGTTTAGTGGTCATGGCAGTGTCAGGTTGATGGTTGAACTTGATGATCTCACTGTCTTTTCCAGTCTTAATGATTCTAGGCCTGGCCATGCTGCAGCCATGCAGACACACATATTTCTTGTGGTATCTTCTGATTATCTCAGAAGGTAATGGCAGGCTCTGATTGCACGCATTATCCCAGTACACATTCAGCTTGCAGATCTGGCACACACAGACAGAAGTCCCACCTCCTCCCTCTGTGGGTAAAGGGAGGCAGCCAGGGAAGATGAGGGATGCCTCCTGCTCCCACATCCCTTATTGTAGGGTGAGGTAGCTTAGGAACGAAGGAATGCCAGGTGACCGTGGGTCATGTTGTATGTTGTGCACTGCTGTGGTATGCATATCCACTTCCCTGATAAGAACTGATCTCATGTTATGCTTCAGAGACTTTTGGTATTGCACAATTTTAAGAGATTCTATGTACAAGAAAAGTTATGAGTGCAGCAACAAGTTTATTGATTTTACAAGCACATAACCTCACCTTTAGGGTACTCAGCCAATATATCAATAAAGTCAAAGGTATGTACAAAAGCAAAAGTGTGAGGAACAACTGAGAAGATTTTTAATACAAGAGGGGAGAAATGTCCTCCTTTCATCTGGGTGAAAGCTAAGGCCTGGCCAAGATTTGTTATCACAGAACAGCTAGAGTTGGAAGGGACCTTAAAGATAATCTAGTTCCAACCCCCTTGCCATGGGCAGGGACACCTCCTACTACACCAGATGGCACAAAGCTTCATCCAGCCTGGTTTTAAACAGTTCCAGAAGTGAGGCATCCACATTCCGTGTCTCACCACACTTATAGTAAAGGACCACTTCTTAATGTCTCATCTAAATCTACCCTGCTCTAGTTTCAAACTAGAGAAGACTGAGAGAGGATCTCATAAATGCTTATAAATATCCTAACAGTGGGGGTCAAGAGGATGGGAACAGTCTGCTGTCAGTGGTGGCCAGTGATAGGACAAAGGGCAATGGGCACAAAGGAGAACACAGGAAGTTCAGCCTAAACATGAGGGAAGACTCTTTACTTTGAGGGCAGCAGAGCACTGGAACAGGCTGCCCAGAGAGGTTGTGGAATCTCCTCTGGAGTCAATCAAAGCCCTTCTGGATGTTGTGCATCCTGCTCTATCAGGGGAGTTGGACTAGATGATCCCTAGAAGTCTCTTCCACCCCCTACCATTCTTTAAGTCCATGAATAAGACTACTTTAGCAGTATTTGAAATGTATTTATTACTTCCATACAGCAAGTGAGGGAGGTAACCTCACCATATGATTTGCCCTGCAGCTCTGGAGATGCACACATTGATGCTGGTAGGTTTAGAAATGCACATAAAAGGCACTGGGCACAAACAATAAGGAGATGAAGCCAGGAAGGGAGAGGAGTGGTATGGGGGAAAAATTTGCAGCAAGTTCGTACTGAAGATAGCCTCAGAAGTAGTGACATGAAGCCTACTGCAGGTATGAACAAAACCTGGCATTAGTAGATGCCTATGTCCCCACTAATAAATTGGCAGCAGGGAATGTTCCACAATCCTGAACTGAAGTCATCTACACTAGAAAACTTCTAAAACATTCCTTGTCCTGGTTTCAGCCTGAACCAACCAGCCTTCCTCCAAGATTTGTCCAGGGGACAGAACCCTAACACTCAGCTTTTCTTCATAGGAGAAGTGTTCCATCCCACTGACCATTTTTGTGGTCCACCCCTGGACTTGCTCTAAAAAGTCTATCTTTTTTGTGCTGAGGACTCTAGAGCTGGACCCAGTACTCCAGGTGATCTCATCAGAATCACCTTTCTTGACCTGATGACCATGCTCCTTTTGATGCAGCCCAGCATATAGTTGGCTTTCTGGGCTGCAAGCACACAATTCTGGCTCTTGTGCAACTCGTCACTCACTAGTATCTTCAAAACCTTCTCCACACGGCTGCTATTGGATTGTGTTTCTTTGCTGAAAGGTTGGATTCTGCAGAATCAAAATATGTGAATCATACAGACACATAAATGTCCCAAGTATGTGGAACAGGACAGGACCTTCACTCCATCCCTCCTGTCCTCAGTCAGTCTGGCTACATCTGTACCAAGTTTAATGTATGACTGATGTGAATCCATCAGGAATTAGCCTGTGCACACCACACCTTAACCCATTTACTTTGAATAGGGTGGCAGAAAGCATCACCTTACACTCTACTGATTTGGGAGCCACACCTTATGATTACCTTATCTTTGGGCTATGATTGTGAGGCATCCTCTGGTATTTACTTTATGGCACCGTTTTTCTGTGCAGCCTTAGAGTAGAGCAAGCTATAGCTGACATTTCTTCATCTCTAAATCAGGGGGAATTCTTTCCCCATGAGACTGATATCAAGCCACAGTAATTAATGTTTATAAACAGAGGATATCCTATAATGAGACAGATACATGAAAATTATTATTCATAATATGTAAGCACATTCTGGCTGTCTGTACATAGGGAATGTGCGCACTGGCTCACAACACGTGATGTGTACCTAGACTGTATAAAAGGCTAGGATTAGATTTCCTTAGTCACTTGACACTTAGGTATTTCGTGTAGTGAATGTTCCAAGCTCTTTCTCTTATGATACAGGTAGAACAACTCAGGTAATGGCTTGTTTTACCTAAGCGAGGTAGAAAGCATCTTGCTCTGCAAGCGCCTCTTTTTTTCCCTGCTGGCTATGAAACCTAGTGTAGTTGATGAAGATGTCTAGGTGCACAAACTAGAATGACATTTACCACAGAGCCACCATTTTGCTCAATCAACTGCTGCTTTGTATTATTTATTTGTAAGAATTAGATGGCTAAGGCATCACCTATGTAAGATGCTAATGCGCATTGTACCCACCACAGCCTTTAAGTCATGCTGGACAGGCACATAACAAAGTCTTTACAAGCGTGTACCCAGCTCTGTTATTGCACGTGTGGGTTGTTATTACACCGTGTTGTTAGTGTACAGACACAACACTGGAGAATCACCTGGAAACTCCCAAGTCCTGCAGACATGAGCTCAGGTTTCTTTGCTGAGTACATGGCAAGCCCTAGCCACAGAAATCAAATACATGGCAAGAATCTATTTAAATTTCACATCAAAGCTGAGCTTATGTTTGGGAAAAGGAAAGGAGGAGTAGGAAGAGGTAAAGGAGATAGAATCACCTCAGGTACCTATTTACACAGCAGTAAATCAGTGAATCATTGTTATAGTTCACTATACCTATGTAGGAGTATTTTCTTGACAGTCTCTACCCATAACATGGACCAGATACCATTTTCTTCAGCCTCCCTTGCCATGGCCAAAGAATTTTGTGTGCAAGTCTGTCAGAGTGTTTTGAAACTGCCAATATCTGACTATAAGATGTTTTTATCTAAGCTTGTGCTGCAAGGTCTTTATGGTCTAGATAAGCATAGTGAAGGAACCATGCTTTCTAGAGCATGCAGGAAGAATGAGCCCTACAATACACCACACATGCATCCATTAACTTAGCCATATGACAGCCATTGTTATATTCAAAGGTTCATTACTCTCAGTTTTACTTATCCAGGGGCTGATGTATGTTGTTATATTGCAGCAGGGCAAATGTTTTTCTTTAGTGCACTTTAACAACTGATCTTTTTAAAGGATTGCAGGAAGTACAGATAAATTGAGTCAACTGTCATTTGTCTGACATGCTACAAAGTGGCTTAGAATAGCAAAGAAACTCTTTTCCTTCCATGGCAGGTTATGCTACCAAGGAGCTACAGCCTTAACATATCTCATGCTTTTTATTTTCCCTTTTTAGTGTTTCAGACAGGGTTCTTTGGTGCTGAAATAAGGCTAATTGTTCTGTCATTTAAGGACACCCATAAAACTCATAAGAGAGATCCGATAGTCATCAGATAGTGTTGGTTTCTACCATACAGTCTACCTTTTTCTTGAACATTTTTACTTTCTTGCAATAGGTACAGCATTTACTCTTGCTCTAAGAGCTACAGATTCCAGTTCTTTTCATTAGTGCTCAACTGAAATTGGAAGTATGGAGAGCTGGCACAGGATGGGATAGGATGAGATGAGGAGAGACAAGAGGAGAGGAGACAAGAGGAGAGGAGGGGAGGACAAATATTTCAGTTGCAAGTGACCTAAAATGATCATCTAGTCCAGCTGCAAATTCCCATCCAGCATGAACAGCTCTGTGGTTGTTATCATTTCAGCCGTGCCCACATGGAGTGTGGAAACTCAGAAATGTACAGTGAAATCAATGAGGCACATACAAAAAGAATGAAACAAGACTGCTGCATCCTGGCAAAGGTGTACTTACATTTACTTCATAGTAATACCATCATGCATTACCTAGCACTTCCTTAGGCTATGTTCCTAAGAACAACTTTAAAAGTATAGCAACAGATAAAGTTGTACAAGTCTGTGCAAGGGATGATGTAAGAAAGAGTACCAACTTCAGATCACCATCAGTCTGCTCAGATTGGAGTGCTGATGTTTACTAAAAGTGATGAAAATTAACACATAGAGTCAAGGGAGGGAAGATAGAAGTTCTGGAATTGAAGGCAAATCACAGAATTTATGTTGGGAAGGATCTCAAGATCACGTAGTTCAATCCACTGAGTTCAAGGTTAGACATCTAAGGTTTGAGCACAATTGGACTAAATGATCATAGAATCAACCAGGTTGGAAGAGACCTCCAAAATCATCCAGTCCAACCTGTTACCCAGCCCTATCCAATCAACTAGACCATGGCACTAAGTGCCTCATCCAGTCTTTTCTTGAATGCCTCCAGGGACAGCAACTCCACTGATCCTTTCCAACCTAAATTCTGTGGTTACTCAGGCTTTTTGTGCCTCTAACAGATAGATCCTCTTCCAGTATCAGGCTTCCCAGGCTTTGGTTTCAAGCATCCTGCTCCATTACATAGGTAAGACCTAATATCTTGGGAGAAGACTTGAGGCAAAACAAAGCTTTGTGGCTAGAGGTGGCATTGATAAAATGTGCACAGCACGTAAAAACATACATATGTTGTGCACCTTCTCATACACAATACCTGCCTTTTAAAAAAGCACAACAGTTTGGAGTGCCACCTTCCCTTCTGGAAGTCCATTTAGCTGCCATGTAGAGTTCTGACTCTTACCTTGGGGAAGGTGACATCATTCCCACGAGAGCTTTGTAATCTTGGTAGAGTCTTCCTGAGTATTAATTGCCTTGCACACCAAGAATGGATGGCTCACAGCCTAGCACTGAGCCCAGCACCGCAACGCCCTGCAATGGGCACTGCAAACCCCAGCAGGAAGCAGGGTGTGCCTGCACAGCAGCTCTCCCTGGGCATTTCCTTGGCTGTCCTCAGGAAAGAGAAATGGAACTATGGCAACTTAGGCTCAGTGTGGACAGGATCTTGTCACGGAAAAAACTCTTTCAAGGTCCTTTACAAGATAGTGGCTGTTTTCCTGATTCAAGAACTGAATATTCTTGTGTTGTATTATCTGTTTCTGCTCTTGTTTCATACTCTTAAAATACCATTGTGTTACATACACAACTACTACACAATTTTCTGTTGAGAACTCTGCCAGCTAGAAAGCTTTAGAGCAGCAACTGCATGAAAACATATGAGAGAACTCTCACATGTTTTGCAACAAGCTGTGTGAATTCACTATACAGCACAGGAAATGTTACAGAATTGTAGAGTTAGAGAATACACTGGGTTGGAAGGGAACCTCAAAGGTCATCTTGTCCAACTCCCCTGAAGTGAGCAGGGACATCTTTAACTAGATCAGGTTACTCAGGGCCCCATCAAGTTTGACCTCAAATGTCTCCAGAGATGGGGCCTCCACTACCTCTCTGGGCAACCTGTTCTAGTATTTCACTCTAAAGAGCTTCCTCCTAATGTCCAACCTAAATCTACCATGTTCTAGTTTAAAACCATTGTGGCTTGTCCTATCACTACAAGCCCTTCTAAACAGTCCCTCTCCAACTTTTTGCAGATCCCCTTCAGATATTAAAATCCTGCTGTTACATTTTACATGTGTTTGTCTTGCCTACAGCTACCTAACACATCCTCTGGTTCTTTCCAAGTGGGGTTCTGAGGCTCCTGCCCTAATCAGTCATGCCTGAATATGATGCCAGAAAGACCAATGGTCCATGAGTTTATCCAAATGAATTGGCAAGACTCAGCTAACTTAAGGGAGATCCAAGCATTTGTACTCTACTCCATTCCAAAGAAAAGGAACTGGCATTGCTATTCTCCAGGCTCAATTTCTCCATATGTAAAATGCAGTTACTAATACCTGCTTATCTCCCTGCAGTGTTCTACAGCAACTTGCTGTTTATAACATATGCTACCCTGTGGCAAATACTTCCACAGGACCTTCTGAGGATAGGAGAACAAGAGCCTCTAATGAGGAGTGGCACTCAGGCTGTCCATCAAGAGTGTGTAGATCTGCAGAATATCTCCCTGGCAGGGTGAAAGGTGGAGCTTGCAGCAGGTCACACCAGTTCAGAGGCCAACACAGCCTTTAAGAACTTCCTTTACCTGAATTTTGTGCTCCACATGTCACACAGAGAATGGGTATGCCCAGCACCATCGTTACCATCCATACCCACACAGTTACAGCCAGAGACAGCATGATAGCTCCTGGCTTGCATAATCAACCTCTTCCACCTAACTATATTGCTATAAGCAGCTTCTGCAGGCAACTGTGCCCTACATTTCAGACCATTAGCAGTGCAGAAGCAAAGGTGCAAAATCATCCCTACAAACAGCTACACACCTTCAGGAGGCTGGCACACCCAGTGAAATGGGTGCAGTAGCAGTGACACACACCTATGGAAAAGGCTGGATTTGGGAGTTAGCGACGTGCTGTGGATCTGACCATACATGTTGCTGTCATTTCAACATAGTGCCCTCAAAACATCAGCTGATGGTTTGGCATAGCCATTCTCTAGCATGTACACATACGGAGCCCTCATTGCAAAAACCTGCTTGCCACACCTCACAAATGATAGATGCTGTGACAGATAGTACTGCAGATAAAAATCTCAGCTGAGCAGAAGTATGAGAAATCATGTAAGAAAAGTATCAGTAAGACAGAACAAGATAGTGTGCATACAGGGGTTTATCATCCTGGTGTCCCTGAAACAGGGAAAGCTACAAACGTGTACCTGCTGGGTACACAGCACATCTCATACACTGCCTATATACATTAGCTTGGGAGAAAATCTCCCACAGAGGAATTAATTATAAATTAATCTCTCAGAATGGGGGTAGGAAACAGTGGATTAATAGCTCCTCTTCTGGACCGGTACAGAACAGCAGCAGTTTAAGTTGGATGCAGCACAGCACTGCAAGCTAACTCTTCCAGTCACTTGCTAGACTTGTAGTAAACGGGACTAGTTCTACAGTTTAAAAGCTCCAAACTTAATGATCTGGAGTCAAACCACAGTTGTATTTACTTGGAAACAAAACCTGGCATGGCATGAGAGACAGCTGTCTACCACTTCCCTGTTTTTCATCTCAGAACCAAGCTGGGTTCTAGAAAGATGGAGAAGAAACATCAGTATGTGCCATGGAAATGAAAGTTGTATTTACTTTACTAGGAATTCTCTATGGTGGATCTAACCCTGGAGCATTTAAGCCAGGATATTAAATATGTTTTAATTCTGATGCTTTGGACACAGCCACAGCAAAAATGGCTGATGTTCAAAACACAAAGTTGGTACAGACTAGAAAACAAATCCAGTACTGGCAGATGCAAGTGAGGTCAAACCTAATATGAACTTACATAAAAGGTAAATTTTGGCCAAAATCTGCACTGAGTATCAACATCTCTGGACACTTTCTGATGCATCATTGCAAAATATCTGGCTTGGAAAAAACCCACAACCTGGTTAGATGCAGCTGACTGTATGCAAGGACAGATGGCATCTATCAGAAAGTTTAGAAGACAAATGAACCAGATCTGTTTCACATCCTGTGGAAGACTCCCTCTGCAAAAACTGTGTAATCCCTGTGTGCCTTGAGTTACCCCACCTCAAAATATGGAGTTAAAAACATGTTATGTAATAAACAAAGCAAAAAAAAATAATTAGTGCTGAAAGATATATTGTGGAGTTTAATGTTATTACTTAAATGAAATCATGGTTGTTTGAAAATGGCTTCTTTTAAGCATTTATAGTATAAAGCTGCCTTAAACCAGCCTCTGTACTGAAGCAGACAGCATTTGGACTATTGCATATGTGCATACTTTAGCCTGCATTTGTTGATACAAAGACCAGACAAGCTTTTATTTTGCACAGCTAGAGGTCTTTATAAGGTAAATCAGCTGAAAAGCTTCAATGCAAAGAGCATATAAATCTGACAGCCAGTGCAAGATTCTCCTGTACATGGAAAGCTGATGTACTCATTTATTTAATCATTTTCCCCCTCAAAACCTTGATGGAACTGAATGAAAAAAAAAAAACCCAGAAACTTCTGTAGTTCATCAAAACACATTTCTAAAGTCAAGGTCTTTCAAACAATTTTTAGTTGGTCATGCTTAATGCATATGTTTCGTATGTCTTTTTTACTGGTAAGTGAATAGGTTGTCCCTTACTGCATGCTATAACATTTAGATCTTCTGTCCAATGCATTAATCAAGCACTTCTGTGTTCTCTCACTAGGGAAGCTCCTGGGTCTGGTGATTTTCTTTATAGCTGGGCAAAGTTCTTTCACCGCTGCTTTTGTCTCTTGGTGAGCTGTCTGGAGGGGGTCACTGGTAGTAATGTACAAAACTCAGACTGCTTTCTTCCTACTATGCCTCGTAAACGTTATCCAACATGCCTGCATTTCATTTTGCCTTTACAACGATCTCATGGCTAACCTGGAGCAAAACCTGTGTGGGAATACGTTCAGTTAGTGCAGAAGCATCTGTTTGTTAATCAGATGTAACAGCAGAATGTGCTTTAGTGAAATCCAGGAACAGCTGCCTCCTCACCTGCGTTACAAACACATGGATCATCTAGACTTTGTATCATTTCTGCTGCTATTTATTCACATCATGAAGCAGCAGGAAATGGCTTTACGTAGTTCTTCAGTGAGATATTCTATTGTTTGTGAGGTTTTTGGGTTTTGCTCTGTTGTCGGGGTTTGTTGTTGGTTTTGGGGTGGTGTTTGGGGTTTTTGTTACTGTTTTGATGTGGGTTTTTTTGGTTAGTTAGTTTGGTATTTTACAAAAATGGGAAAATGGTCTGAAGTGAATACAAAGAAATGGTTTGTACCTCAAATGGGAACTGGGAGGAGACCTTCTTTGTGGCAGGCTGTCCCAACAACTTCCTGTCATCTCTGCACCTTTCCTGAAGCACACAGACTTGCCTGCTGTTGGCACAAGCACCCTGGAGTACTGGACAAATGGTTGGATCACAGGTGAAAATCTGTGTGTTCCTCTGGGGTCAGGTGCTACAGGCTTGCCTTTTCTGAGTGGAAATTTGCCCACCTGAGATGTCTGGGTTTTAGAAACCTGTAGATTACCACACAGAAAATGCAATACTGACTAATTAATGATATATTTTTGAGGTTTGGGGTTTTTTGTTTGTTTGTTTGTTTTACAGCAGATTTCCCTGGAGGCTGCTTTGATGCTATGCCTTTGGATGCCTTCCTCCTCCTGCTCACCGTAAGTAGAAGACATGGGTCTCAGAACCAGCACATCCTGCTGGATGCACAAACATAAGAAACTAACTGGGATGTGTTTGGAAGCCCTCAGAGACATTATTTTAAAAGCATGGCCATGTGCTTGCAGGCTTAAAGGTAAACTAATGAGAATACTCTGTCATAAACATCATGGGTTTTGAAGCCAATGTCAAAGCATGTAAGAAGTTACTCCAGTTAGATCGTACCTCTTCTCCCTGTTCTCCAGGCTTTGCAGCTCTCTTGTGGCTCTTCTCAAGGCTTAATTGCTCTTTAAAATTATCTATGTACAATCATATTGCCAATATAAGGGAATTAATTGCAATCAAGACAAGTTATCTAATCTGAAATAGATGAAACAGAGAACTAGACCATATAAACATTTTATGAACAGCAATGAATGGTGTCAGTTGTGCAAAACAGACTTCCACAGAATAAATTAAGAATCATTTGAATAAGTAAGTCTATCTAGGCTATAATAGAATTAAATCTTACTATGAAATATTTATTAAGATTGCTAATATGTTGTATTCCTTTTTGTTCTTTGGTAGACTGAGGATCTTTACTCCTTGTGTTGGTGGAACCCTGCTTATTTTACACCTTGTCTGACACTGGGGACAGCAGTGGAGTGCAATCCTTTGCTGTCTTGATTCATGCAGGAGCCCATTCCATTGCAAACATGGCTAAGGCAAATGGCCATACACAAGTATGAGGATTGCAACTCATTTCTTCTGGTTTCTTTTTGATTTAAATGACAGCACTAAAAAAAAGTTCTGAAGCCATATTTTAGACAGTGCTAACCGCCTGTCAAGTTTATAAGTACCCAACACCACACCACAGTGGTTTCACCTGAAGGAGGCACAGAAACCACAGCTAACATTACATTGTCTGCCTGCAGCTTGGGAAGCAGGCTGGCGTTAAACTTGCCCTACCCATTTCAGAGCTCTCAGCAGCCCTACTGCTATGATCAGTGCCATCAAAATGAAATGCCATTCAAGCCAGTGGAACTCATGCAGAATTTTGATTGACTCTTCTCAAGTGAGAGAAGTAGTAGCTGTCCATACAGTAGCAGGTGGTAACCTTGTTTTGGCTCTGGCTTTTCAGGCACCATCGGGGTATGCTGGACTTCCCTGTCCATCCAGGCCTCCAGGGGTTGATACAGCTCCTCTTTCTTTTCCCAGTGTGGGTGATCCCCACTCCCAAACACCCACTGGTTTCTGAGCTCTAGGCACAGCCACTCTGCTCCCAGTGACACAACTAGCAGTGGCCACTGTGTCTCTCCCATCCATAGGAGCCAGGGCAGTCCAAGAGCTGAGTAGAGAGTAGTCAACCAGAAAGATGTTTGAGCTGTGCTCACCAAAACTGAGTGACAAGAAGTGACACAGTTGCTGCTGCTGCACTGCGGGAGGGAGAGTAAGATACCATCTGAGCCGCTATTTGCCAGAAGGAAAGCTCTCAGCTTGGGTGGAGAAGGTCCCCTGCTGTCCCTCAGTGGGGAAACCACTCTTGAGAGTGGCATACAGCCATCCACATGATGTGGATCACTGGAGAGGGATATCGAGAGACAAGCTGGCAGAAGAGACAAAGTGTGCATGAGGAGCAGCTGGTGCACCCACACCAGGCAGAGGGTTTTTTGGGGTTGAAGCATAAGGTGCAGAATGGATGAACTGGGATTGCACCCACAGCCCTGCTTGCCTTTGCCATGGAGACGCCTTCTCCTGCAGCCCTTAGCCACAGCCCTTTCAAGAAGACAAACCGTTCTGTGCCATTAAGTGACCATAAAGGTCTAGGAGATGGAGTGGAAGATGGCACAAAAGACATCTCAGTGGTGCTTGAGGAAGTTGGGCAAGTTGCTGGTCAGGGAAATGGCATCAATCACTGCAGGTAAGGCAGGGAGGTAGTGAGGTCCTGCTGCAGTTGCTGTTTTTTATCAGTGCTGGGAGGGAAGGGGATTTTAGCAGAGGCTGAAAAGCCAGAACTTCCCAAAGAACAGCCTGACATAAAGTCAACACTGCTCAGGTCGGTGCTTTGGCCTGTCCATCAAGGGGAAGCGAGAGGGAAAGGAGACAACAAGAAAAATCCAAACTGCCTAAAAAAGCAGGGAAAGAAATAAAACTCGAATGAAATATTTATTCCCCCGCCTAGCAGCAACACATCTGAAAACAAAAGGCAAATTAAGACACTAAGCATCCGTTTTCCCCTCCGGACACTCACTGGGGGCAGAGGAGGGGATCCTACCGGCTGGCCATGGGCTGCCTGGCCGCCCCTGCACCTGCTCCCGCCGCAGTCCCCACAGCGCGTAGCAGCAGGGCGGCCGCCGTGCGCCTGCGCGGCCGGGCCTCGTACCCTGCGGACAGCTGCCGGCGGGCAGCGAGCTGGTGGCCACGTGACGCGAGCGCACCGCACCGCGGACGGTGCTGCGGAGTCGCGGCCACCGCGCCGCTTCCCGCAACCACCCCAGCTCGTTCTCTTCTCGCTCCTCTCCGCCCGCCTCCGCCTCCTCGCTCTCCTCCTTGCCCGCGGGGCACGGGAGCCGGTGACGGGAGCGAGGCGGAGTCTGGAAGGAAGATACCGAGAGATAGAGATTTAAATCACATCCCCGGCTGTAGAAGGGCAGCAGCAGCAGCAGCTCCGGCGCAGAGGCACGGACGCAAGCGCCGAGATAGGTCTGCCGGCTCCGCCGCTGCTGCTGCTGCTCACTATGGGTGCCGCCGCCGCTGAGCCCCCCCGCGCTATGGGCCTGGTGTCCAGCGTGGTGAACGATACTCTCGAGTTCTACCGCTGGACCTGGAGCATCCGAGGTAACGCGCCACGGCGGCCCCGCCATCGCGTGCCCAGCGGCACCCCTCGCCCGCTGTCACCGCGGCGCAGCGGGTTCAAAATGGCTCCGTTTCCCGGGAAACGCGCCGCGCTCCGGCGGGGACAGGGGTGGCCGCCGGGCCCGGGCCTGGCACCGCGTCTCGGGGCTGGTGGGTAGGGGAAGACTCCATCGCAGCCGCCTCTCCTCGTCGTCTTTCTGGGTGTGCGTGGGTGCTCAAGTTGTTTATCTGTCTTAATTCCATGCAACGGCTCGGGGTACTCGGGGCATCTCTCCGCGGTAAGGTGAGGGTGTCCCCCGGGCGCTTGATCTAGCAGATCCGCTTGCCAGAGCCGTTGTTCCTCTGGTTCCTTCTCACCGCAGCGTGCCTTGGATGGTCATACGGGAATCTGATGCCGGAGGTAAGCGAAGGCTGCCGGTCATCGGTGCCGGAGCTCAGGCAGCCTTTGGCTTCTGCGGCAGGTGAGAGCCCTGTGACAGCGTTGTGTGGAGTTCATCAGGATCACTGAAGGGACGTTGCTCCTGCAAATGCAGAAGCTTCTCATCTTGTATCAAGTGCGTTTGGTTCAGTTCTGCCGTTTTGGTTTTGTCAGGGTTTTTTTGCTGTTGACATCCTATGACTTCAGTCGTGGAAGATGCTGAAGGAAGTAAAAATATCTTGAAATATGGAGACATGTGAAAACAGCTCTCAGTGCTAGAACAGCAGATAGCATGGTAACTTGCTGCAATGACCGGTAGCTCTGGAAGCGTTGGTTGGCATGAATGTCTGGCTCTGGTGGATGAAACCAAAGGAGCAGGGTAGAGTTGCAGCTTTCATAGTTGCTGTTGTGACTAGTCTTGGGCAGCTAACAGAAAAAAAACGTTTCTCTGGATGTTTGGGGGCTTTTTCTTTTTGGTTTGTTGCGGTTTTTTGTTTGTTTTTGTGTTTTGTTTTTTTTTTTTTTTTTTTTGGGGGGGGGGGGTCGTTTGTTTTGTTTTTTTATTGGGTTTTGTTTGTTTGGGGTTTTTTGAGTTGTCCGTACAGGGTTGAGGTCTTGGTTTTTTTGGGGGGGGGGGTTCGTTTGTTTTGTTTTTTAATTGGGATTTGTTTGTTTGGGATTTTTTGAGTTGTCCGTACAGTGATGAGGTCTAGGTTATTTTGATTTTAAACTTAGAAATAAATGAAGCAAAGCTCTGAAGTAGGTGAAGCTAGGGATGTATTTTGTGGCAGTGTGAGAATGTGGGGCCATCATTACAGACAGGAAGCTCACTGCATCAGCAGTCCTTTCTTTTCCTCCCCTTTCCTTTATGCCATCTGTCAGACAATAAATTAATCTTACGTTATAGATGGAGAGAGCTCACTTTTTTGTTCCCTCACCGTTTATATTCCAAGCTTATATTCAGGTTTTTGCCATATTCTAAGAATTAAGCCTGTGTAGATAGCGTTTTCTTCTATGTTTAAAACCTGACAGAGTATAAGATCAAATAAAAATGCTTGCAGCAGCATTGTGTTACAATCTTGCCAGTGTTTGCTCCCCGTCTCTTGTAATACACAGTTGTTGGTAGACTGCCAGGTAACACATGAAAGAGATGCTGGTCTAGCCAATCAGTAACATCTACAGATGGATATGAAAACAGACATGGGGACAAGGTTGATATCCTTATGGATTGCTTGATCTGTTTGGAAAAAGACTTCAAGTTTCGATGTATGGTCTGAACCTCAGACATGTGATTTAAGTCTATATAGTCCATGTGTTATAACCAAAAATTAGGAGAGGGGAAAAATAATGGAAGGATGAAAAAGCAAGTTTACGTTCCTCACATGAAGTTAAGTAACACAGATTGATACTAGGTGTAGAGCAAACTTACTCCTGCTTCTTCAAAGAGTGTTAAGCAGTGGTAGGATGACATTGTGATGGCATTTAAAATTTGCTGAAGTCTTTTACTAACTTACTAATGCAAAATTACAAATTTTTGCTGTAAATTCAGTAGTGGTGTTGTTAACACAGGAATCCACTGTAATGAAGTGATTGATTCCATTTTGCCTAGGAGGTGGAGAGTTTCCTGTTCAGGTTCTGATTTCAGCAGATCTCTGTAAGGATAGCTTTGCATAGAGTCAAAGTCACATCAGAGGCATGTTACTGTGCTTGTTTATTCCAGATAGTATGTAACCCAAGGTCCTCCTGTAGTTTTATAGTCTGGTATGGATATGTGAGGTACATAATATCAGACAATCTATTTACAGGGTGGCTCTGGGTAGGGCAGTGTCATTCATCAGGCAATGATGAGATACTTTTTGATGAAATCATGCCTTAACACCTGAGGTTCCACTCAAATAGCTGCCCAGTTTGCTGCTTTTCTGTGTTTCTTTATTAAAAGACCCACTCCTCTCCATTTTCCATGAGTGAATACATGTTAAAATCATGACTTCAGCACTGTTACATGGATTCGTGCAACTCACCTTTGTGTCAGGCACTATGGCAGTGATGTTGCACAACAGAAAACAGAAATTAGGGTATGCAAGACCATTGCCTAACGTTCAATATCATTAAATAAAAAACTGTACCACGCAGCAGAGTTGCTCAACAAATGATGCCATGCAATAGCATTACACAAGAAGTCGGACAGAAACACTACTACACAGCAAAATTACACAACAAAAGGTGAAGAAATTGTATTCCCTCTACTACTCCTACACAAAACCTTCTCATTCATATAAACCCGAATGTGCTTATTCTCTCCAGTTCTCACTTCTGTTTTTTTATTGGACACCCAAGTCTGCCTTTAGTCCTGTTCTCAGTACTTAGCAGGATTGTTGTGCTGGCAGGTGTTTTCTAATGAGGCTTGTGTAGAACTGTGCCAGAACATCCTACAGGGTCTTTTGCTGCTTTATTTTTGTGCTGTGAAGATCTGGTCTTTTTTGCTTCATACTGAAAAGCAGCCAACCTTTCATGAGACCGAAAAGATCCCCGAAAGACTAAGTGTATGATGAGCCTCACTGGATTCTTGTTGTTTGTTTCTTTGTTTGTTTGTTTTTTAAATGATGTCACATATTCTTAGCATTCACCGTGGTATCTAGAGTAGTTCATGGTTTTCTGTTTCTGTTTAAGTTGTGTTTCGGAATAATAACAGTGTTCTGTGACTTTTCCCCATATATAACATCAGATACCTTTTCAGACTTAGCTTGGTGGTTTTGCCTGTTAGTTTGTGGGAAAATGACTTTTTTACTTTTCCTATTTTTCTTTCCTTGATCATCTTTCTAGACCTCTTTCGTGAAAGCCTGAAATCCATTGCAATTGTATATTCACATAAAAAGGCTGAAGGAGATGATTGAATATCAAGTAGCTAGAAAGGACAAAAACATGGTCTTAGCAGTCACCAGGAGAAAAAGAAAAGGTGGTCAGTAGAACAGTTACTATCAGGAATGATGATCTAGGAATTCTATGCCATTATTTCTGTAAGGGCATGGGACTGGTTATGTGTAATAGGTAGGGCAGGGTTTCCTTCGTTCTGTCAGCGCAGGTAGCCGGCTGGGGTGAGATCTGTCAAGAGGGATTAAGGGTATGATTAGATGACTGAGCAAGTGACTTAAAGGGAGGTTCCAGGCTGAGTCCAGGGGAACTATTAAGATAAATAGCTCGGGATACAATCCAGGATAGAAGAATGTGGAAATCTCAAAACATGGGCGAAGAGACCATTGGCAACTGGGGAGGGGAATAGGAGATTCATGGCTTGAAAAGGAGATTTGTAGCTTGTAAGGGAGATTTGTCATTTATTTTAGAGGAACTAGTTCATTTGCATATATTGAGCTAAGGAACAGAAGGCTTTACTGACTGTGGGTGAGAATGATTTTCTTTGAGCTTAAAGTGGAAAGGAGGCAATGCTATCCCAGACCACGTGGGACTGCTTTGGAACAGCAACTATTTACAGCTGTTGCAGTTAATAAGATTACAGACTTCTTCCATCAGGAGGAAAGGGGAAAGGAGAAAGATGCAAACTTTCACTTTAGTGGTAGGATGGACTTCCAAGTAGCATCTTGTTCACAAGCAGTATCAATAGTAGCTATAATCATTTGGGCCAGAAGTATAAGGCAGTGAGGATGAGAAACACAGGAAACTTAGAGGTGCTTGTGTTAAAAGTGAACCAATAGAGCATCTTCCATGGGAACTCAAACTGCCATACAAACATTTGCCATGAATATCTTGGGATCAAGTTAAGAATGCTCAAGAGGCTCAGGTTCAGTTTAATTTTCAGTCCAGGGATCAGAATTGGAAGAAAACAAGATTCTTTTTCCTTTCTTCTTTTCCCCATGAGGAAACCAAGCATGGTAAAAAAATCCTGAATGCTTCTGCTTGAGGAAAGTTCCTTTGAGTGGTAAACAAAAAAGTCTGAGTGGAAGTAATGATGTTGTTGCATTTGAGGATTTGTGCCCAAACTAGAGGCAAGTAGATTCCCAATGGAGGTTCTTCAGAAGGTGATGATGGGGAGAGACAATGAAGTGTAAGATGAAGGTTTGTGAAGCTCGTATAGCAGAAACAAAGCAGAATATCTTCAGAAGCTTTCAGAGGGCTGACTGAGCATCAGAATTGGAGATTGGACACAACACTTGACTTGCAGATACAATTTTCTTCTCGAGGGAACAGTTCTGTCAATCTGTGACTGAGTAAAACACGACTGGACAAGGGAAAAGTCAGCAGACACTGTAGAAGCCAGTAGAATTGAGTTTGACTGTCTTGTGGCGAAAACACAAAGGAAAACCTGTGGCAAAACCAACACTTGGAGAACTGATGGCAAAAGTAAAGCATGTTAAAGGCTAGGTTATGTGAATCTATTGTCAATCAAACTGAGCAATAGAAGTACCCCAGATGATTTGAAGTGTTTCATTAAGCACCACATTTAACTGCTTGAAAGTGGAAGGAGGGACTGTACTAGTGAAGAAGAAAACAGCTGCTGGTATTGAAGACAATTTGCTGATTGTTTGAGGGAAATTCCACCCACGTTTCATTACCAGAAGATTTAATCAGGTTCCACATAATTGGAACAAACCAGATACTAAACACCTTTGGAAATGTCTGCTCAGATGTTTTGAATCACTAAGCTTCAAGAACTTGTACCTGCGGGAGTCACTTGGAGCAAAGCTGGTATTGTGGATGGGGAGCTGAGTTCTTAAGTGGAAGACTTGCCTTTCCTAAAATAAAGGAGGAAGAGTTGCAGGTGATCCACTGCAACTCTCAGCTCCATTAAAAAGAAAGCCTTCAAAGAGCATCATCAAGAATGTGTTACAAACTTCTGTTTAAACACTCACTAGCAGGTTCCAGATATAAAAATTAAATGTTTGGGAAATCATCACAAACATAACTGGACTTCCAAAAATTCCCTTTAGGACTCTATGCATAGCGCATCTTAATCTTTGTAGGAAATAAGATAAAGCAGATCCTATGGAAAAAGCTTGGGAAGCTGCTTTATGCAGAATTTAACCAGGCTGGTTGTATGAACTTAGTACCTGCTGCAGAAGGCCAAATGGATGTATGTTTAAAATGGCAGCACATCCTAAATTACTCTTGTGGAGTTGTTGGCTCATATTTCCCAGCTAATCCTGCGTGCTGTTAGTGGGGTGCAAATCAGCATGTGGTCCTGGAGCCACATACTGCAGTGAAGGGTGAAGAATTCTTGACCAGCTGAAATATCAGTGGTGTGAAGCAGATGCAGTCATCCTTGGGACTACTCTGGGTATGTAAATTAATAGACCATAGTGGTTTAACTGGAAAAGCTCACATGGAAAAGATAAAGAGAGCACTTACATCAGATATGAATGAATGAAAAGCCTTCAAGCAAACGTGGAGAGAACTTTGGGAGGAAGAAATTGCTGGAGTGGAAGACTGAAGGTGGTGGATAAAAGGTTATGGTGTGTACTTAAAAGAGTTTTTTAAGGTAAATAGGGCCAAACATGAATGGCCTGGAAAACTGGGGCTAAATGAGAGTTCATTAGCTAAAAAGAATTTTACATTTAAAAAAAGAGAGATCTTTGGTTTTTAAGAGTTGGTATGAGTAGAGTGTGTCTGGAGCACAGAAGCTGGAAGTGCATGCTATTACAGGCAGATCTGATCTGTGAGGTAGGACTCCTGTTACTAGTAAACTGTTAGGTGGCAGGGCTGTGCTTTCTCAGGCTGTGTTTGAAAACGAAACTGAGTTCCTAAGGGGCTCTTGTGTGTGTGACTGAGCAACATCTCCTTTAGCAAGATGTAGGTGGGGGAGACCTACCTTCTGGATCGTGCTTAAGTAACAAGTAAGTACAATCATGCTCAATTCCAGTGCTGCTGAGCATATGGACTTTCAGCATCCTGTGGCATTTTAAGGATATAGATGAAGGCA
This sequence comes from Tricholaema leucomelas, assembly GCA_013400475.1. Lineage (NCBI taxonomy): Eukaryota > Metazoa > Chordata > Aves > Piciformes > Lybiidae > Tricholaema lacrymosa > Tricholaema leucomelas. The sequence continues at coordinate 36,553 of WAAF01006355.1, read as the reverse complement.
GCTCTGAAGTTCAAGTCTGCTGAGATACAGGTGTCATCTCTATTGCAATTTTCAGAACTGCACCCTAGACTGTAGGTAAAGCAGTAAGTAGTTCCAAGGCAAGCCTAGAGACAAGTTAAGTGCAATGTGTTCAATACTAACTCTTATTGTGTGTACTTAGCTCTCAAGATAACATTACGCTAGTTTACCTTTCTTTCATGAAGGGGAATAAGCTACCTCGATTTGGCTTTCATTTGATGCAAGGTAATGGTATGCCTGTGAGTGTTAACTGCTCTTGGTTGTGTCAGGTTAACTCACGTGCTGGCAATTCAGCTCTTTATGTACTTGGACAATTTCAGTGGTTTGATCCTTAACTCCTGCCCTAGAATGTCCTCTCTCTCCGTGGCATTTCTGCTTGTACCATGAGATTCTTTCCTAGTTTCACTCCATACAGCTACCTCCTGCATGTCATCCCCTGCTCCAGTGTAATCGTGGACTCTGACTATTCTGTTTGCTTCCATCGTATTTTCCTATTCCTCTTATCTCTTTCTGCAGAATCTCGAAAATGTCATCTTTCAGCTCTTATGTATGTTAGGCTTCAGCTGACATACTTGACCATGCTGGTTTTCTTTTTTGTTATTCTTTTTTTATTTACTTATCATGCCCTTCTTCCTCTCCCCCAGTTACAGCAAATGGAGAGAGTATTTTACTGCTTTCTAAATGCTTACAGAATGTTGCTCAAGGACAGGAATTTATAACCCATTTATTTAACTTTTTCTGTTGAGTCAGTAAATCTTATCTGTCTAGACAAGATTTGGTGCCCTTCTATTCATCAAGCATTGTGGTAACACACAGTTTTTAAATTATTTAAGATATTTAAAAGGAAAAAGAGGAAATACAGGTGCTAAGCTGAATAACCAGTGGATAGGAGAATTCATATTTTTGGAGTCTGCATTTAGTATTCAGTGGTTTGCCAGAAACAGATGTGCCCAATGGAAATACTGACACACAGAGTACCCCAAAATGTTTTCATATTTAGGTTAGATACTCTTCTACTCCATCTAAGTTTCAGTGATGCATGAACTTCTGATCCGGAGTGAGAAACTGTATTGCAGAGACTTTGGGACCACGTGTTACCATGAAGGTGATAGAACTATAGATGTTGAGCCTTAGTTGTAGCAGTCACTAGACATTATCTAGCAACCAAACTGATGGGTTTGCTGCTGTACACTTGGTGAGTGAAAGATTCAGACACTGGTAATACTTCTGGTCATCTTTACATCTAAAAACATTTTCTCATTCAGTTCATGTTTTGAAAATTAACCTTTCAAAATTAATCACTTTTTGCTTGGTTTTTTTTGTCATTTTTTCTGATGTCAAAGGCATGTTGAAGAGCTAAGTTCTAAATGTTTTGTCATGCTGTTTTAATTTGGAATCTTTGACTCATAGCTGTGTTAGGCAAACAGGACCTAATGCACCTTACAACTGCCTCTGAACTTGGTGATAAGACCTGAAATATTTCAATAACTCCTTTTGTAGTTTACTCGCAACAGAATTCCTCCCTCTGTAAAACCAAATTCATGTGCTGATATAAACAAATAAAAATATGTGCAGCTTCTGGTAGTTTTCTGGTATTGAGTTAGATTTCACTTGCCATTCCTGCATTTCTTACATGTTCAGTTGTTGCATCTAGGAGTCTCTAAATATCCATCTGCAACCCCAAACCATTCAGTGTTACATGAGCAACAATAGATGTTGTTTACATTTGCTATGTAGCCAAACATCAGAATCCTTCTGCTCTATGAGCAAGACACATATCAGTGTTGAACTTACTGTCCCATGTATGCAGAGTATGTAACGTCTCTGTGCAGTGTATAAGGCCTTGCAGAGTTGCTATTAACCTGTTATTAATAACCCTCCATAATTTTCAAGGGTGCCAGCTTTTAAGTGAGGGAATCTAATTTAAAAAACTGTCTATGGGAAAGATTTGTTCTATGATCATCCTCTTCAGCTTTGTAACTCCCCGAATCCTACTAGATGAGCCTGTAGTCTAATTTGGTATTGCAACATTAAATATGCATGAATCCTTCGTTTGTATTACTGCTTGTTGATACCCCTGCAACTGTTTCCACAGAGCAAAAAACCCACCACTCTTGTATGAAGTAATGACATCTCCTGTCTGAGCTCTGAGTTTTGGCTAAGACTAGAGAATTGGATAAAAGTTGCGATAAAGAAAACATTGTAGAAGGAAAACTTAGAGTGCTGTGTAAGATCCACTCTATATTAGAAATATAGAAATAGGGGCTGGAGTATACAATTCATAGGTCATAAAACTGCATCCTCTGGGTTGATTTTTTTTTTTTTTTTTTTCCCCATCAGTTTTCTTCTGCTTTCTTAAACCTTTCAAGTTAAAGCCAGGCAAGTATTGCTGCACTGGGAACATACCTTGCCTTCGTGATGTTCAGAAAAATAAGGTCTGACAAATAGAAGAGTTCTCCTATGCCTCCAGGGCTTATTATCTTGCAAATCTTGTGTAAGCTTCAGTGAGGGTTACGTTTTTACTGCTTCTTGTAGCATGGTGTTGTCACTATCCTCACAAATAATCACAATCAGCAGGGAGATAAATAAATAATCATAGAATCATAGAATCATAGAATGGTTTAGGTTGGAAGGGACCTCAAGGATCATCCAGCTCCAACCCCCTGCCATGTAACTAAGGTGATCTTTTGTACTTAAGAGTCATGAAACTTGATGGTGAATTGATATGAATCATGAACTTCACAATAATCCATTGTTGTCAATGCCTTGAAACAAGTGAACAATTGCTGTGTGCAGGCACAAAGACAGTATGGTTTTAGTGACTGAATGATTAAAATACTGAGAAGACTTAGTGTGCATTAAGGCAAGCTTAATGGTGCTTGCTTTGTAGATTGCACTAGATAGTAAGGTTTCTGAGATGGGTTACAGGCATCACCGTCCCTGTCCTCCATAGAAATAGCCACAGTGCCAGAAGGCTGCAGGCTTTGCCAGGTGTGATAGGTGAGATAGGGAATGTCCAGTGTATGCTGCTTTCTCACCTTTGTGTCCCAGTCCTATTGCTTTCTTGCAACAGTCTTTATGCACAGTCCCACCTAGGAGGATATAGAGACTGCTCTGACTGACAGAGGAGTGAGGCTATGGTGTGGTATTATATTTTGTGTGCTAGCTTAAATCCTCTGTGAGAGGATTTCATGTAAAGAAACTTGATAGCCTAAAATAATTGAGAATTAGAATGCAGTATTTGCAATGAACAGTCAGTCTCAAAGTAGACAGTTCAAACACTGGAGACTTCTTAAAAGAATTATTTGTTTTGAGTCTTATAAACGCACTAGGTTTGTGATAAATAAGTGAATTAAAGTATAGGCATTCAGTCCACAGAGATATGCCCTCTCAATTTTGACTCTACAGTGGTACTTCTTGAAGTCCCCGGTCTCAAATTGTGCAGCCCAGGTAGTTAGTTGTATGCTGTTTATGGTTTCATAGATTAATAGAATCATTTGGGTTGGAAGGGACCTTAAAGATCATCCATTTCCAACCTCCCTGCCATGGATAGAGACACTTTCCACTAGACCAGGTTGCAGAAGACCTCATCCAGCCTGGCCTCGAACACTTGTAGGGCGGGGGCATCCACAGCCTGCCTGAGCAACCCGTGCCAGTGTCTCACCACTCTTACTATAAGGAATTTCTTTCTAATATGCAGTCTAAATCTGCCCTTCTCAAGCTTCAATCCGATCCCTCTCCTATCACTACAAGTGCTTACAAAAGTCCCTTCCCAGTTTTCTTGTACGCCTGCTTCAGGTTCTGGAAGGCTGCTATGAGGTCTCCCTTAAGCCTTCTGCAGGCAGAACAGCTTCGTGTTTCAGCTCTTGTTGTTCCATTTGTACATTCTGAGACTTCAGTTAGTCAAGTACTGAGCCTTTTTCTTGGAATCTCTACAAGCTGGTAGCTGGAAATGTACTTTTAAGTGATTCTGATGCATTGCTCTATTTAGTTTAAAATCCTAGGCTATAATCAAAGGGATGCTCGTTTGAGTTTGAGCTGGGCCGGTCTGCAGTGGTGGTATAGCCCCAGTGAAGCTCATATTGCAAATACAGTATTCCAAACACAGCAAGAGAAGGATGTGGTATAGAATCATGGAATTGTTTCTGTGGGAAAAGACCTCTAAAATCATTGAGTCCAACTGTCAACCCAAGACCACCATGGCCATGAAACCACATCCTGAAGTGAATATTAAACTGTAACTAGAAAGATGTGGAGAAAGGGAGCTGGAGGGAGGAGAGGCACTGAAACACTGCAAAGCTAAGAGGAATCCGTTGTAAATGTTTTAAATATGCAAAGTTATACAAGAAAAGGTGTGAGAAGCCTATGTTTTCATTATATGAAGTCCTTCAATTGTAGTGCTAGTGGAACTGCTAACAAAATGTGTGAAAACATGAGATGGTTATTGTTCTGTGAACCGTAGTCCAACTAGATAATGCTGGTTTGCCTTCCTTGTACTGTGGAAGTAAAATTTAACTCATCTAAGGAAATCTTTCTTAAACTTGAGGTTGGGCTTTGAGAGGACTTCTTGTTGAACAGCATGATCCTCAGAGAGTTCTCACTGTTTAACCACTTTAGACAGTCACCGTCATTCCTGCGGTGTCTTCAGAAATGTAACTGGACAGATGGATGTGCTGGATTGGCACTGTAAGTGTCTTTGCGCTGAGAATAGTACCAATAGCTATTAATAACTTCAGAAGGCTCTCCAGATAAATTAGTGAGTATTGACCTTATAGCTAAGGAACACATAAGTAGTTAAAGTGAAAATACAAAGTAACAATTTGAATCTAATATGAACGCGTGGAATTTTGAGTCGTGTATTTTAGTTATGTAGTACTTTCTCTAAAACTAATATTAAAATTAGAGATAGTCACCACTGTACTGTTTAGGGATTCCCCTAATAAACTTGGGAGCAACTGTGCATTCGCTTATCTTTAAAGTGTGCATTTCTTGAGGAAAGAAGAAGGAAAAACAGGAAGATCATAGGATCAGTAATATGCAGGGAATCTAACCATCTAAAATTCTCTCTACTTTGAAGGACATGCTGAACCACATTTAGGAGAAGCATTTGCATGTTGAAATACTTACAGTATGTTTCACAGACATTTCTTGTGACTTTTGACTTCTATATCACCATCAGTGCAGCCTCAGTAATTTGTCTTGTAAGTTCATAATGTCCTCTTTGGACATTACCAGGTAGGATATTCTGTTCTTTTCAGTGGTTGTACCCTTGTTCTTGCTTTGGAAGGAGAAAGCAGAGGTTTGCGGTTTTCCCGTGAGTCGGTCCAGATAAAGAATTACATCTTGTAAGTATAGATGCTGCAGGTCAATTTAAATTACTTATATGTGTATGTAGATATTTCTTGTCTTTGTGGTGTGAAACTCTAAAATCTGTAGACACAAAATGACAGGAAAACTTTGTGTATATAAACATTTCATATTCTTTCCTTACATAACCGTATTTTCCCATTGGTCACGTGTTAGCAGTTACCTTATTCTGCTGCGGATTCACCTTTGCAATAGAGTGCAGCTTTACTTGTTGTAAACCTTCTTCCACCTTACAAAAAGGCACTGTACTACAGGCTGTGCCTTCACAACAGACATTGTTTTTTGCGATCAAATTAGAATCTAGGTCTTAGGATTTGAAAGACAAACACATTAATCCCCTGAAAGATTCAGTCAGCCTCTGTCAATTCTAATCAGGCAAAGGCATTGGTCATTTTGCTTCAAAGCAGTTGGAGGGTTTTTTTAATTCAGGGAGCTGGCCTTTTTATTCCAAGCTTTTTTTCATTTTTCAGGTAATAATGTACCTATTGCATGTGAAGTACTGATAGAGTCCTTTAAGCTAACACAGTTCTCTGTAATTTGCAGAAATCATTGGTGGTCATCAGCACCAGCTAGTAAGTAGGATACAAAATTATGCCAATTTTACTAAAATGAGGTAGGTAGTGGGAGGGAGAAGGGTGCTGGAGTAGCTTGGGAAGTTTGTCACTTGAGGGAGTGGGTTTATCTTGAATTGAGAGTGTCCGAAAAGAGCTTTGGGACAAGTGTATACATGTGAGTGTGTTGTCTGCATGTAAAATGGATGAGCAGGCTTGCCTGATCAACTGAAATCAAACTGATTTTTAATACCTCCTGTGCAACAAGAATGGTGCTTGGATTTAAAACTGAGTAAGTTACTTTGCATTATCCAGGCGAGACCTTGTGATGAGAATTTTTTTAACCCAGAAAGTTCAGGGATGCCTAGTAACACATTTTCTGATGCCACAGTATTAGTGAAAAATCATTATCAGTGTCCTTAAAATGAGTGCAAAGTGGTTTTCTTAGCACAGTAGGAAATAGAACCATTTTTAAAACTATTTCTGTGCTTCTGCTTGGACAGATTGTATTCCAGAACTGAATTGCCTATAGTATTCCCTCTCTTACAGGCATTTTGTGTTCAGGTGTAACTAAATGCCCTAGGAGAGGTTGGGCCCACAGAATCATCATCAGGTAGATGCCCTAGGCGGTGTCTTCTATGGTCTGTATTGCTAAATTATGATTTTCTTGCAAATGTTTTAAGGCTTGTCAGATGTGATAGCCCTGAGGAAAAGGACCTGGGGGTCTGGGTCGACGAGAAGCTCAACATGAGCCGGCAGTGTGCACATGCAGCCCAGACAGACAACCGTGTGCTGGGCTGCATCAAGAGAAGTGTGGCCAGCAGGGCAAGGGAGGTGATTCTCCCCCTTTACTCTGCTCTCCTCAGACCCCTCCTGGAGTACTGTGTGCAGTTCTGGAGCCCTCAGTACAAGAAGGATGTGGAACTGCTGGAGCGGGTCCAGAGGAGAGCCACGAAGATGATCAGAGGGCTGCAGCAGCTCTGCTCTGAGGACATGCTGAGAGAGTTGGGGCTCTGCAGCCTGGAGAAGAGAAGGCTTCGAGGAGACCTTATAGTGGCTTTCCAGTATCTGAAGGGAGCCTACAGGAAAGCTGGGGAGGGACTCTTTACACGGTCTAGTAATGTTAGGACGAGGGGGAATGGGTTTAAGCTGGCAGAGGGGAGATTCCGACTGGATGTTAGGAGGAAGTTCTTTACAGTGAGGGTGGTAAGGCACTGGAACGGGTTGCCCAGGGAGGTTGTGGATGCTTCCTCCCTGGAGGTGTTTAAGGCCAGGCTGGATGAGGCCTTGAGCAGCCTGCTCTAGTGGGAGGTGTCCCTGCCTATGGCGGGGGGTTGGAGCTGGATGATCCTTGAGGTCCCTTCCAACCTAAACCATTCTATGATTCTATGTGGTGGCTCACTGTCCAAAAAACCCTGTGCAGGGGGAAAGTAGCAGGTTGAAAGCATAGTGCAGGCATAAAAGCATAATGGCAGCTGCCCAAGTGCTCTTACGTTGTTTCTGAGTTAATTAAATCTCTCTCTTTATTTTCTCCACTTAAGTTCTTAATTTTGCAGTATCTGTGGCAAATTGTTTATGGTGCTGATGAAGCATATGCCAAACCCCACTTGCAGGTGGGCTTTCTTAAAAGTTGCCCTTTTGTCCTTCCTGTCTTTCCTCTAATACATCTTCATCCGTTCCTCTAGAAATCTTTGTCTTCTGTCACAAAAAGAAATTTGGAATGAATGGTGTTTTCCCATTTTCAGAAGTGGGTGGCACTGTTCGTTTCCTGAGGAATGTTCAAATCTGCCCTTTTCATGTTTGTTGATTGTTCGTTTGTTTGGAGTGGCTTTGTTTGGTTTGGTTTGGTTTTTGTTTTCACTAGGAGTTTTTTAGGTGCCTTTTTTTGCTATTGTCACTTCAGTGTTCAGGATACCATGAAATAAAGAGTTAGAAAATAGAAGGCAGATGCTGTCATATAGTCTAGCCTATTTTTATCGCTAAGTGCAAGAAGGTTGGGAACACAGCCTGTCTCTTGCCTCACGAGCTCTGAACTCTTTGCGCACTATAGTGTCTGAAGTGAGATATGACTTTGATTAAAGCATTGCACACATTGGCTATCCTCAGAGCTGCCTCTTGATTAAGAAGTGACACTTGTCTTCTTGCTTAGGGGGAGGTGAGTCTTTGCCCACTGGTTTGTATCAGGTGGAGGCTGAGGTTCACAATTTCTCTTGTATTTTAAATGATGTTATCTTTTCTATTTCTGTTCAGAGCAAGGGCTGAAGGCAAACAGGAACTAAAGTGTAAGAGGGACAGCAGTGTAGTAATTGCAAAGCAGTGGCATGATTTCAATTTCAGCGTGTAGCATTCAGTGAGGTCTGGAAAACAGGGCTGTTCCTTTACACTCCAAGACACTATGGTGCTATAAAGCAATTGTCTCATGTTTAAGGTGGAGTACCTTGTACTGTAATAGAAGTCTCTAGTCCAGGGACATGCTGAAAAGTCTCTCACATGCTATCTTCTCTCTTCAGTTCTGTTTCACTGCCTCTGTTTCTAGAACCATTCTGTATGGTCTTTTTACCAGTCCTTCCTACACTACTCCTTGCTCTATTTTCCCATTTGCCTCTATTGGTGGATTTGTTTGCAAGGCTGACTGCTGTCATTCTGGCAGCCTTGCTGGAGCCTTCCATGTATTAGAATAACTTCTCTCTCCTGATGTTAAGAGCCATAGTAGAAGCAGCTAGGTTGGTTGGTTTCTCTTTGTCATTTTTCACTTCCTTTTAGCATCTCACATGCAATGTTTGGGCCACATATTATTAAATCAGCTGGAAGCATGAGGAGTTGGGGCCATGTATACTCTCTCTTTTTGTAGACCAGCATATGTCTTGTTCATAGAATCAACCAAGTTGGAAGAGACCTCCAAGCTCATCCAGTCCAACCTATCACCCAGCCCTGGCCAATCAACCAGACCATGGCACTAAGTGCCCCATCCAGGCTTTTCTTGAACACCTCCAGGGACGGTGACTCCACCTCCCTGGGTAGCCCATTCCAATGCCAATTACTCTTTCTGTGAAGAACATTAGATACAGAAGGCCTCTTGAAATTTGCTCCCAAAATAAAATTCTAATTTATGATCTTAGAGGCAACCAAGGAAATGAGAAAAAATTCTGTACTTTGCTTATTGCATCAAAGTTCCTCATTCTGCAGACAAGAAAGCTTTTCTAATTGACCTGTTAGTATCCTTGGGATCAGGAATTAATATATGGTACAGGTTGTGTGGATGTTCTTGTGGTTTTTGAGCTGCCATAAAGAAGAACAGTTCTTCAAAGAAGCTGTCCTCTAGGTAAGTCTGTGTGCAGCCACATTGATCTGTTTTGAATTTGCCCTCAAATGCTGAAGGCAGTTGTTTTGGATCTCTGAGCTTCACAAGAAGCCCTGTGGTGTGATTTCTATCAGAACTGCAACTGACTTCAGCTGTCTGAAACCTAGTTAATAGCACAGAGCTGTGCAGTGTCTGAAGTATTGGTAGATATGAAATAGTTACCTTTTCTCTCTTGCTGTAACTGGAAATTAGCCTTCATATGGGGGAGGCGGAGGAAACACTGAGTATGGAAGTGTCACTGTCATCTCTCGTCTCCCTTCTCTATTGCAAAGCCATTTTCTAATCCTAGATGTCACTGGTTCATCATACTAAGAGTGTTTTTTTGATACAGATCCAGATAGCAGATTCTGGGCCCTAGAGCATGTGTAACTCTGAATCTCATGAGCGACTAAAGTAGACTGTAAATAAAAGCTTTGTCTGTCCTGTAGCAGCACAGATTAGTCCATCTAGAACCATCCCTTTAAAGTCTTCTATTCAGTTGTTTTGTAGTCATGTTGTTAGTATTCTGTCTGAGTTCAGTCTGAGACTGACCTGCATCGAATAAACAAAGGTACATGGTTAGAATCATACAACCTGTATGGAATAGGAGGCTTTCTAGTGCCTGATTTTAAACTACTAAAAATTACTTCTTTGATCAGTATTTTGCCAAATTTGTGTAGCTTTCATTTGCAGCAGTTGCATTGCCACTGCAGTTGCTATTCAACATAAGCAAAACTGTTTTTTGAGGGAATAATGGGTTGGATTTAGGTTTGGGCTCACATAATTCTTGTTGCTTTATTGTTCTGGATTGTAGAACTGGACAACAGAACTTGCACGATGTAATGAATCTGAGCTAATGTGATGTAGTGTTGGGGCTTTAAAAGCTATTTAACCTTTCTAGAAAGAAGGAGTTTATTGTTTCTGCTATCTGATGTGGCTGTTCCAGGAGAGCAAAATACTTAATAAGTGCAATGCTTAAAATGATGATGATATGTATATTTTGTTCAGACCTTTCTGACTCCTCCTGTTTGCTTCACCCCTTGCAGACAAACGCGTTGATGACTGGCCCTTGATGCAGTCTCCATTCCCAACACTGACTATAAGCACTATTTATCTCCTCACTGTATGGCTGGGCCCCAAATGGATGAAGACAAGAGAGCCCTTCCAGTTACGTTTCCTGTTGGTTGTTTACAACTTTGGAATGGTTCTACTCAACTTCTTCATTTTCAAAGAGGTGTGTATGCCCTCTTGTGAGAGGGAATTTTTGTTTAAATCTGAGGGTGCCTACAGATTGTAAAATGAACTTAATCTTACCTGTTTGTTATGTCTATTGAGATTGGATGTTTTGTGCAGACTTCTTAAGCTGAGTTTGCCAATCACAGAATCAACCGGGTTGGAGAAGACCTCCAGGATCCTAGAGTCCAACCTGTCACCCAACGCATTCTGATTAACTAACCCATGGCACAAAGTGCCTCATGCAGCCTCCTCTTTAACACCTCCAGGAGCACCACCTCCCCAGGCAGCCCATTCCAGTGCCAGCCACTCTTCCTGTGAAGAACTTGGAACTGAGTGTTTCTGTTGGCGAATACATATGTTAAATGAGTCTGTAGGAGAGTTCGTGTACTAGCTATTAAAATATCTCCTTAGATTTATGATCATGTAAATACTGGACAGACTAACTAAAATCTGTAAAGATTCAACACTTGTAGCTGTCTTTTTTGCTTGGTTGTAGTTTTTGTTTTTCTTTTTACTAATCCTAAAGGATGTCAGAATGTATCTTGTTAGAAATTGAACTGTTTGGTGCCTTCAATGTGTTTATAATTTTTAGAAATTCATATATCCCAAGTATGTAGTGAGGAAAAGTAATTTGTCTGTTGGTTATCTTTTAGAATAGGAACAAAAATGAAGTGAACTGTTATCTTCACATGAACATAAAAAAGAAAAAAATCTTCTAATTTCATTTGCAACGTTGAGTGTGTTAATTTGCATATTTTTTGTGTTGTTGCGTTTCTCCTTTGTTAAGTGTTCTGTACAGAGCAATGCAGTGGATTGGCTCTTTAGCAGTAGCCAAGTGGGATTATTTAACAGTTTGCTGATCATGTAGAAATAGTGGTCCAGAACATAGCTGATGTTGAGGAACAGTTTATGCTGTGAGACTTTGCTCATGTGGATTGAAAGTTGTCTTCCAGGAGGACTTCAGATCATGAATTTGCAAAATGTATTTCTAGAAGTAAGCACACAAACAGAACAGCTACTGTTACAACATTACAGAGCTCTCTTTTCCTGGCTGGTCTGTTCTGTGCTCTTGGCAGTAAAACAAAGCGTATCTAATGAAGATCTGCATATTGACCCTTCTCTAGAGCCTATATAATAAGGTCATTTAACTGATTCCAGCCTTTGATTAAAACACGATTGATTAAAACAAGGTGTGATTTTAGCCATCACACCTCAGTGGTCAAGTTGTCTGAATTGTTTCCTTGCACGATTCAACTAAGTAATGAAATACTGTAGGTACATGAGAATTTAATGTTGACACCCAAGGATAGGTGTGGGAATGGATGAAACCAAATTATCTTGGCAGGTTAAAATCAAAACTCTGTAATTAATTCTGCAGTGCCATGTCTGTCATTTTCTTTTCTTTAAAATTGCCTTATTTTATCTGTACGATGACTTGTACTGGAGCTGTGGTCAGTTAATTTTCCAACTTATGTTGCTTGTAGGGTAACACACGTGCTTGTATGACATTTCTAAATCACCAAACTAATAGAAAAATGAATGGCACTACAAATACGCCATTGCTGCTGGCAGGTGAAAGCTCATAAATTTAAACACAAGGTTGTAGTTTCCTGCTCTTTCAATTGGGATGGATACTAAGGCTATGGATACATGATTTACAGAAGTGTCTTGGCTCCATTTGAGAGAGCGACAGGAGGAAAGTGTTCAGGTTTCAGTTGTTCCCTTTATCCAGGCAACTTCTCCTTCAGTCTGCCTCAGGTTTACAGTAGCAGTGTGCCACTCTAGTAGTTTGCATCAGTAATGTAATTGCACAGTTTATAGTTTGTGCCTGACTGTAAAGTTTCCAGGTATTGCTGAGAACAGAATTGGAATGTGAAATGCTTTTGCATGTCATTTGAATAATCACCCTGATTGCAAGCTGTGTTGTTCATCTGTTATAACTTACATTAAAATAAGTCCATAAGTTAAGTTGCCAAGTCCAGGATTCCTATATGTAAGACTCAAATTCAGATTCAAATTAAGAAAAATTTTGCTTAGAATGCGCAGAAGTCTCAGATGCCAAGCCCCTGTTTAGCCACAAAATCTTGAATTTCATACTCTTCTTTGAGACAGTCTGGTGGGATCAGTTCCTGCCTTTGTCAGATAAACCTTGGTCAAATTACACAACAGGTCACAGTAGAGGTTGTTCAGTTTCTGTAAGTGTGTACTTAACTTCCCCTCTCTTATATTACCAAAAGTGCTGATGGCTGTGTGGGACCATGCTGAAGAGCTCTAGTGTTACAGCAATTTGTAGATGGGCATAGATGATGCAGAAGTAGTTCAGTTTCTTTCTTTAGATCATTTCTGTGGACAGTTCTTTCTCCTCCCTACATTAGCACACAAGTGCAGCAACTAAGTCCAGAGTTACAGGTTTTTGTATGTTGATTTTAATATGGATAACACTGCTCTGCCTGTCACTGCACTCCCTGCGCTCTGTGCAAATGAGATACTAGAATAAACTGGAGTCCAGGCTAAATGTGATGGAAGTCATGTTAGCAGCTGTAGTAGTCAGTGCCTACCCGTGTTTGTTTTAGAGACTTTTGTATCACTCCTTCGTTATCACAGCTCACAATTTACAGATTGTCTACTCCACTGCTGTCTTCTTTCCTAGAATGGGTCAGGCTGGAAGGGACAGTAAAGATCATCTAGTTCCAAACCTCCAACCATGGGCAGGGACACCTGCTAGACCAGGTCATTAAAGGCCCCATCCAGCCTGGCTTTGAGCACTTCAAGAGTTGGAACCTCCACAACTTCTCTCAGCAGCTTCTTCCAGTGCCTCACTGCCCTCATGGTGAAGAGTTTCTTCCTGTTGTCTAATCTAAATCTCCCCTGCTTTAGTTTCAAACCATTGCCCCTTGTCCTATCATCACATGTCTTTATAAAAAGTCCCTCTCCAGCTTTTCTGTTAAGCCCTCTTCAGGTACTGAAAAGCTGCTATAAGATCTTCCCAGAGCCTTCTTTTCTCCAGGTTGAACAACCCCAACTCTTCCATGTCTTTGTAGGAGACATCATCATTGTGGCCCTCCTCTGGACCCATTCTAACAGTTAGGTGGTGTTGTGTTGGGAACCCCAGAGGTGGACACAGCACTCCCTGGCCACACTTGGCCACTCCACTTGCTGGCCACACTTTTAATGCAGCCCAGAATACAGTTGACCGCCTGGGCTGCAAGCTCACATTGCCAGCTTATGTTGAGCTTCTCATCAACCAGTACTCCCAAATCCTCTCCTCAGGATGGTTCTCAATCTACTTGCCACCCAGCTGACATTGGTGCTTAAGATTGCCCCAACCCAGGCTTGGGACTTTGCATGTGGCTTTGCTGAACTTCATGAAGTTGGTATTGGCCCTGCTCTCAAGCCTGCCAAGGTCCCTCTGAATGGCATCCCTTCCCTCCAACATGTCCAGCACACTACGTACAACTTCCTGTTATCATCAAACATGTTGAGGGTGCACGCAATCCCACTCTCCATATTGATGACAAAGATACTAAACAGCCCAGTCCCAGTACAGACCCCTGAGGAATGTGACTCATCATTGTCTCCACTTAGATATTGAGCCACCGACTCTTACTCTTTGAGTGTGATCGTCAAGCCAAATCCTTATATACTGAGTGGTTCACCTCTCAAACCCATGTCTTTCCAATTTAGAGACCAGTGGAGGGCAGTCAGACACTTGGCACAAGTCCAGGGTGATGGCATCAGTTGATCAGATGCTTCCTCCCTGGAGATGTTCAAGGCCAGGTTGCATGAGGCCTTGAGTGACCTGTTCTAGTGGGAGGTGTCCCTGCCTATGGTAGGGGGTTTGAACTGGATGAGCTTTGAGGTCCCTTCCAACCTAAACCATTCTATGATCTTCAGTGATCTTCCCTTGTCCACCAGCACTGTTACTCCATCATAGAAGGTCACCAGATTTGTCAGGTACAGTTTGCCCTTTGTAAAGCCATGTTGGCTGCCACAGACCACCTCCTCATTTTCCATGTGCCTTTGCAGAGTTTCCAGGAGGATTTATTCCACAGTCTTCCCAGATAGAGAGGTGAGGCTTCCTGGCCTGTAGTTCCTCAGGACTTCAGTCTTTTCAGAGGTGAGGGCTGTGTTTCTCCTTTGTGGGAACCTCACCAGGTTGCCATGTGACTTTTCAAATACGATGGAAAGTGGCTTAGCACCTTCATCCACTGGTTCTCTCAGGACCTGTGGATGGATTGCTTCAGGTCCCATGGACTTGTCTCAAACCTGTCAGAAGGAATCCTTAGGTTTGAATAGTTGAAGGTTGTATTGGAATTCTTACTAATTTGTACAGGGCTGTAATTATCTGGACAGGTACTTCAAGGTAAAAATGAATATTTTAACAACAGGTCATTAGAACTGGCTTTCTTCAGTAGTATTCTCAGGACTGATAAGGATACTTAGAACTTGAAATTTGAACTTCAGAACCACAAATCCGCCATATTTGAAGTATTTCTGGTCAGGTAAGTTTGATGTAGCAAGAAATTTGCTGATAATTGTGATTAATATATTCTGTATATTAATCTTCCCCTCATGTATGACTTTACTGTTTTCAGCTGTTTTTGTCATCAAGAGCTCGAGGGTACAGCTATGTCTGCCAGACTGTGGATTATTCAGATAATGTTTATGAAGTTAGGGTGAGTATCACTTCTCTTGAATTTGTATATGAATGTGTGTCTTACATAGCACTACATGAGAGTTTGTCTTGTCTGAAAAGGGTGTTTCCAAAGTTCTGCTAAGAGCCATGACTGTATCCCGTTAGGTTTCCACCGACCACTTCAGGTTTGACTGCGTTGCAGATAGCAGGTTTAATCAAAGTGCATCAGTGTATTTCATTAACTTCGTCTGACTGCTACAAGTCAGAGTAGTTTTAAAGATAACATCCTTGGCTTCATCTGTAGTTGTATAGTCCAGGATAAACTTTGTAGGCATACTCTGGTACCTAGACCTGGCTGGAGTTTGTGATACCAGGCTAGCTGTGGTTAGCAAAGGTGTAGTGTTCAAGCTAGATCAAAGCAAGTGAGGTTGCAGTTCACATATTGGTGAGGCAATGTTTTGTCTGTTTTACCCATATTTGGTTTTATGAGATCTTGCTGGCCTCCAGCAGATGTGTCATCAGTACATTTCATTGTGGAAGCTTAGATTTCCAATGTATGTTTTTTGGAAAGCATTCAAATGAAAATCAAAGGGCAGATGCTTGTTGATCTCCATAACGCTGCTGATTAGCTCATGTGCTAAACCTTATCTTCTGGCAGAGTTGACTCTTGAGAACGTCTCAGCTGTCCTTGCAGCTTTCACCTACTGATTACAACACGTTCCTGAAAATGTAATGAAAGTTTGTCACAGTCTAAAAACATTTATTGTTTATGACACGTTGAGAAAGATGCCTGTCTAAGGTGGCTGTTCATGGGCAGAACTCAAAAGCCTGTACACATGTCAGGGAGTGGTAGTGAGAAGGTGAAGTCTGAGTCGTACACCTTAGATATGATAGATCCTACTGCAGAAGAACTCTGTGTGTAGGTTCTTATTTGCCTTATGAAAATTCCCCAGCTTTCCCCTTTGCCAATGCTGTGTACTCACTGTTGCAATCTCTAGAAAACTTCTGTTAATAATAGTGTTTTTAAAAAAAACATCCAGGCAAGTATGAAAATGCTAGACAAGTTTTATTTCCGATAGACAAGACAAACAGAATGTCACACAGGTGAGTACAAGGATAGTGAGGACTAGTATGGCATATGTTGAAGGGGTTTTTATCTTAGCTAAGTACAACAGATAACAACTTTATAGTATGCAGAAGCTCTGTTTCATAGCCTCACTTTTAAGTGTCTTTGTTTGTGGGAAGCTGTGGAGGGGTCAGACCTACTCCAAAAGCCCTCATTGTGTGTCAAGACAGTAAGCCAATTGTGATTTCAAGGGGAGGGTTTGTGGTGGCACTTCTCCCATATAGTCTAGCAACATTAGTGATCTTTAGCTCTCAGACTTAACTCAAACACACAGCCTCTTCGTTTAGTCAGTTTTGAAAGGAATAGTCTATTCAAGGGAATTCTTCCATTATTTTGTTGGTATGTTTTCTTCAACTTCATCAGGCTTCTGGCTTTCACTGACAATTACTTCTGCAGGTAGTTTTCGCACAGTACAGAAGCTGGTACTCCTCCTTACTGCTTCAAGCCTACCTACACCTGTTAATCTTACCCAGGCTCCCCTGGATGTTTTTCTACAGGAGGCAATGGAAGCTGGAGCAGGCAGGGATGGAAACTAGAATCGACAGTTTCAGAAGCATTTACAGAAATAAACTCCTGTCTAAAGGAATTATTTTCTGGGTGTTTTCACCACAGTGACTGCTGTTAGGAAGTAGAGCAGTGTAATTGGTTGTATAAAAAAATAGTGGTCATATTAAAAATGTTTGTAGTAGACAAAGGAAAGGGGGAAGAAACCCTCAAGAAGGGATTTTGGAGGGATACCGAATACTCCAGTATTTGGAGTGAACAATTTCCTAACACTGTCTAAACCAAGACATTAATGTCTGTGAGTAGTCACTTTTCCCCTCTGCTTACATTTTTGTGTCTCTGTCTCCCAGGTCAAGTGCATTTATTTTATTAACATATCTGAAGAGCTAAGAATTAGAAATCTGGGTCTATGTGATTTACTTCCTAGTTTTAAGTATGCTGGTTGTAATCATAGAGCTTGAGCTCTGGCTGTCCTCTTTGCTGCATTTATTGTATCTATGTCTAGAGCTTGAGTAGCTTCCTCTTATGAGATAATAATAATAATTTAAACTTCTGAATAAACTTCTGTGAAAAGGGAATTTGTATCTTAACGAAATAGACTTCATGCTCCTGTAAACAAAATTCTGTAACTGAAGCAGAGGAAAGAATTTTCTTTAAAAGGAACTTTGATCTTTTTGTATTATTGTTACCTTCTTAGAAGTACCTGTCCCATTGAACCTCTTGATGGGGAGCTGTCTCCAACCTTAAAATGAGGAAGGAAGGTGTAGGAAGGGAGTCCTATGTTAAAACAGCCCTCTATTCAAAAACCCTGCAGCAGGCAGAGGTCATGGCATTGGACCTCTTCTTGACCCACTTAATCCTAGGCTGTAGTGTAATCTTTCTGTGCCATCTGGTATTTTAACAGACTTAGACTGGCATATACAAAAACTGCCCGAAAAGGTGCGGTTGTGACTAGTATTACTCATTTCAGGAATATGCCTTCTGAATGCAGATTTTCTTTTAAACTCAGTCTTTCTTTCATGCTATGTCCAAAGAAAGGCTGCAGGTTAGGTCCTATCTCCTGATGCTTTGCAGAAGAAGTTTATTAGTAGCCGAATGCTCTTGATGTAGCTTACATGTCAGTGTCTTGTTCTGCTTTATTTCTTCCCTCCATCACTGATCACATGCATGGCCTCAGGCAAATGGCTTAATATCTGCTTCCTATTTTTTCTGCATCTGTAAGCTAATGACCAAAACACCTGCATAACTCACTGAGAGCACTGAAAATAGATCATTAGTACATGAACCCTACCAGATTTGAGAATAAATGGCCATAAAATGTGATGGGGAGAGAGCCAAAGCTGTCAGGCCATAAAATCTACAGGACACAAAAAATCAAGGGGTACAATCTTGCAAAGAAATGGAGGCTAAGTGATGGGAAATATTTTGAGCAAAAGTTCAGCTGATTTTTGGTCCACAGGCTGCAGTTGCATTCTTTACAAGGCAGGGGGAATTCCAAAGAATAGGAGTAAAGTGTGTTTAATGATTTGTCCAGGAGCTTATAGCAAAGCTGTGGTATTTTGGGTATCAAACATAAGGCTTCGTTTGTTTGTTTTCACTTCCTTCTCCACTGACTTAGAATAAACTGGCTGTTTGTCTCTCAGCTCTTTGGCTTACCCTTCCACTGTTTTCTTTAATAAAATCCACATCAGCTTTTTAAGATGTTTTATGGCAGTTTGATTGTAACTGAGCTATTAATTCTTTAAAAGTAAGAACCTCCAAAGAGCTTGAGTATTTTCATTTTATGGATACAGTCCAAAATGCTTATTGTTAACTTAGGAGATGAAGAGATGCTTATCTTTATTTAGGAGGTGCAGCTTTAGCAAAGCTCTGTAAAAGATGCTGGACTGTTACAGTAATCTGTGGATGTGAGACGAAGCCTCGATAATGGGTGTTACGAAACACCTGACTACCTGTCCCAGAGACAGAACTGTACTGAATGTTGAGTAACATATGTATAAATATTGATATATTTATGGTTCTTGCAGCCTGCTTGTGTGTCTGGGAACTCACAACATTTGAGGAAGTCACTTCTATCTCATTAAGCCTTTCTCCAACTTTGACAGATACTACTGTGCATGTGTATATGTACATATATATATAATTGGCAAAAATTTGCCTCCTTTTCTTAAGACCTGAAGTAAGTGAAATCATGGCCAGAGAGTGCGAAGGGTTTTCATGAATGGATGAATAAAAGTCTGCAGTTTGGCAACAGTAAGTTCTGCAGTTCCATTGGGAAACTGCAGACTCTGCAGTGCAGATCTGCAACGGTTTTCTGCTCTCGTGCTGTCTTTTTAGTTCTGCTGTAATCTCTCCTAAGATGTTCATCAGTCCAATTATGGCTGTGACAAACTGAGGAGAGATGCATTACTTTCCTCCTTGTTGGGAAGAGGTGGAGAGAAACACCATGCAGGACTGTGGCATTCTTATGTACTGCTTGTTCTTCTGATTCCCCTTTCTCTCACTTACCTAACCGTGTGTAAGGATTTGGGAAGGGAAACTAGAGTTTCGTAATTTCTTCTCTTCTGTCTTTCCTGGGGACTGAGTGGGTGGTGAGATTATTTCACACCATGTTAAGGTAAGAAAGTCCAATCTGCCATCAGACAAGTCCTGAAAGACCAGGTGGACCTCTTACAAGTAGGTGTGTTGTGACATTGTCAGCTCTGCTTGCTGGTGGTGCCATTTCCAACTCTTCTTTTTTTTTTCCACTCTCTGTGTGAGTCACCACCTGGGATGTGTTCTGGTCCCACCCTTGCATAACTAGCTAGATGACTTACAATGCCAGACTTGTTACTATGCTTTGGAATCTGGAAGGGAGTCCCCACCACCACCATACCTCCATATCATAGTATTAGCAGATTGCTACACAGAGCTTTAGGGCTTTACCTGGTGCAACAATATCCTGATTTCAACAGGGAGCCATATTTATATTGCATCTTGGGATGGATGGATTAGAGAAATAATTTTGCATGTGAAACTGCCCTGTTGTGTATCTCTGCAGCTTGTGTGGCTCCAGTGGTCTCACCTTTTCTGTTTCTGGAATGGCACAGAACCCCTGGGGGAGTGCTGATATCCAGAGGGGCTTATTGAGCAGGCTGGGAGAAACCGAGGGGAATATTGGTCTAAAGGATGTGAAATCTGTGCCACAACTGGCATGTAAGAGCAGTTTAGTGTCTTCCCACCCATACATGCTTGTGCTACTGAAAGAATTTCATATAAAATTTCAACCTTTGCAACTTCATTTTATCATAATGGTCCTGCCTCTTTGTTCTGACCTGTGCTAGTTTGAGCCTAGCTAGAATGTTTTTGTGAGAAGAATTAGATCATAGGCTGAGGAATGAAAACAATGGTGATGTCTACTTCGCTCACAGTCTTGCTGAGATGTGTAGAGAGGAAAAGCAAAACATTAGATAAAGTCGCTTCACTGGGCACTTCACTCTGGGCTTTGCTCTCAGCTCTTTGCCTGCTGGGGAGCTCTGGGGCTGCTGGCTGAACTCCATCTTGCTTTCTAACCTCACCCTCCATTTGCCTTGGCTGATTCACCTTTGCTTCTTAATCCCCCTGGCCGAACCTCCATTCTTCCTTGGGACTGGGTAAGGTTGAGAGGGGTAGGGGGAAGGTGAGGGGTGGTTGAGAGCCCCTCCTGGGGACTCAGGTTTCTGGGAGGGGAGTTGTGTCTGTATTACCTTCTTACCCTGTATATTTCTGTATATATCTGTATATACTGTAACTATCTGCTTGTAAATTGTGCCAGCTGTAAATATAAGCTTCATTCAAATATCCAGGGCCGGCTGAGTCTAGTTTGGGTGATTTCTAAAGTGTGGGGGGTGGGAGACACCCAAACCACCACATGACCACATCAAAGTGTTGCCTCATTAATAAGGGAAGCCCTGAGGTAGTCTTGTCCTGCAATGCTTAGGACAGAATGAGGGCACAAACTCCCTCTGTTTACCTGATGAACAGCTTAGAGATAGTAAAGCTTTTTTTACAGCTGCGATTTGTGAACAGTAGGCTCAGAGTGATACTTCCATGTATAGAATAGGTGAGTGGAGAATTGTTTTTGTTGTCCTCATACCATCAGACATTTGATGACTCTACCTGAACATTTGCCAGGATCTGGGGAAGGAAGAAGTAACCTTTTCTTGCAGGAGACATGTGGAGACAACTTTATTCTGTTCAGCTTGGAATCACTAAAACTTGTGTGTTGTCTTCTTTTTTCTCCATTGCAGATAGCTGCTGCTTTATGGTGGTATTATGTCTCTAAAGGAATTGAGTATTTGGATACAGTGTTCTTCATCCTGAGGAAGAAATTTAACCAAATTAGTTTTCTTCATGTCTATCACCATTTCACCATGTCACCTTATGGTGGATTGGTATTAAGTGGGTTGCAGGTGGACAAGGTGAGTTCTTTCCCGTACGCTTTAGAGTGGGCAGAGGAGAATTACTGCTGTTTGGTGTGCTGGTTTGAGGCTAATTTGAATATTTTAATGAGCAAAATTAGATCACTGGTTGTGAGAAGAAAATAATGTTCACATCTATAACCTTCATTGGTTTGCTGAAAGGGATAAAAAGCTAAAATGTAAGCGATCTCGGGCAGTCTCTGCTGTGTCGCTGGATCTGTTCACTTCCTCTTAACTCTGCTCTAATATCTTTCCACTGATTTTGGCTAACAGAAAACAACATCAGCTTTGCTGCTTGTTTTTGTTTGTCTGTCTGGGAAAGTAGTGGGAGAAAGAGGGGGGTAGCTTCTGGACAGTTTCCTTTGTCCAGGAGGGATTTTGGATTTCTGTATTATTTCTAATTTGTATATAACCGTAAATACCTGCAAATTTACCTTTGCTGTAAACATAGCTTCATCTTACTTCCAAGCTGTCTGAGCTAGTCTGGTAAATTTCAGTGGTGGTGGGGAAGTTCCTAACCCACGGCCTTGGGGAACAATGGAATAAATTTTTTAACGTTATAATATAAAAGATTGTTTAAGTAGTGCTGAAGGAGTACAGTAGCTGTAGCGTGTAGAGATTTCCTCTGTGGGAAATGTGGGGGAGGAAAAGATAACAGGACAGGAATCTAATGAATTGCAAAACTTTTTTCCTTCATGGCCACCAATTGCAAGCCTGAAATTGTGTCTTCAGAACTATCCTTGCTCTGTATGAGATGGAAGAATGAATGTGTCTTGTTTAACTTGAATTTTTGCAGATACAGAGAAGTGCAGAATATTCAGTCTGTGTGCAGATGTAATGAAGTTAATGGAGATGCTGTTTTGGCATTGTGTCTGAGTTTGGGATTTTCTTTCTTTTTTGTGAAGAGGCATGTCAAAAACCTGAAACCTTCCCACAAAGATGAGCCAATAAGTCTGCCAATTAACTTTTAGAAACTTCTCATACTAATACAAGTCTATAATTCATTATAAGCCATATTTTTTCACATTCTTCCTTTCTAAAGCCCACATCAAAGAATTTTATTCCATGGTACTTACCACACTTCCCTTGCCTGCATTGTACTCTTGTTGTTTTGTCTTGTCTCTCTCAAATTATAAGCTGTACGGAGCTTATAATTCAGGGAGAATACTGTTTGTAATGTGCTTTTTAGGCTTAAGACACTAAAGGTGATGTGTAATAAACACCACACCAGAATAAGATTTCAGGGTGTTTTGTCAAACCTTACTAATACTTTGTGCATGACAGGTTTATGCTCTCGTTTATTATAGATACCTTGTACTGAGTGGTCACATGTAATTGAAAGAAGTAATGTTTAAAATCAGTGTCTGTGATTACTTAGGAGAAGAATTCAAAGATAATCTGCAGGATGCAGATCTTTCACTAGACATTTCCTGTCTTCACTGGCTACTATGCCCATAAAATAAGTTCATTGAAGAATGGATGCTTACTTGTAGTCTTATTTAGAAATTCTCTGGGTATCTCAAAATGTCATCTCTCATTTTGCCTTTTCAGATGTCTCGTGCCAAATATCAGCAGTTTTCAATACAGCAGTTGCAACTATTTCCAAGTTTATTTATCATAACCACTACTGTTCTTGCACTGCCTCTTAGATTCCAGCCCCTGCAAAAGGAAAAGCAAAAGTTGCTCTTCTGCATTTACATAGTGCTGCTGCATCAGTATGGATAGATTTATGTTCTTCTGATTTCTAGTTGGTAGCACATTGCTTACAAAGACAAATCTATTATAGACTAGAGCCTGTTATAACTGAGTCTAGACCACATGGGCAGCTGAGCTGTTTGATGTCAGCAGCTTTTGGCTGTATTGCCCTAATGTTAAATGTGAGGGCCTTTTTGAGCCTCTTGACACTGTAAGAACACCTTAACAAGGCACAATTTGTGTCCTGGATTTGGCCATAACAGACAGTGCTGCTTGGGTACTAACTAAGCATCAGTCAGCAAGTGATGAGCAATTGCGTTGTGCATATATTCTAATTCTTTCATTATTATGATGAGTTTTCTGTTCTGTCAAACTGTCTTTATCTCAGTCCACAAGTCTTACATTTTTTGGACTTGCTCCCCCATTCCACTGGGAACGGAGAGTGAACAGCTACATGGTGCATAGTTACCAGTGGGGTTAAACCATGACAATTTGTTCCTGTTAAGTTATTGCTAATCTGGACAGAGCAGAGAGATCTTAATGCCAGTGGAGACTGCTGTCTCTATTTCCAGCATGGATCATTCTGGGGAAGGTTACACTAAACATTTTATATATTTAAGAAGTCTGGCTATTTTAAGTCATAGATAAGGAAACCAGAAGTGAGTAATTTGGACAAACTCACTTGGAAATGCCCTTAAACATCTCACAACCACAACTGCTTTGCTTTGTAGGACTTCTTTGAGCTGTTTAATCAAATGAGTTCCTTGACTTCCTGCTGAGAAGTGAACCTTGTGTATTTAAATGCAATTGAAAAGATTTAAGTTCAGAACCTGATACTTTATCCATTGTCAGATACAGCTTTTAATTATCCTCTAGGAAAACAATTGCAGTTACACTAAATAACTAATGTGTTTGTATTCACGTAACTGTGTGGTGTATGTATTTTCACCAAATCTTATGAAAAGCTTCTGCATAAGTGGTTCCTTGTGTCAACACATTGGCAGTCAGGTCTATACTATACTGCTGAATGTTTCAGAGATGGAATGCTGGTGATTGGGGCAGTGGAATATCTTCCTTATGAGGAAAGGCTGAGGGAGCAGGGTCTCTTTAGTTTGGACAAGAGGAGACTGAAGGATGATAGTGATAGGATAAGGGGCAGCTCATGCAAGCTGGAGCATAGGATGTTCCAGGTGAACATAAGAAAAAGCTTGTGCCAGAGCACTGGAACAGGTGCTCAAAGAGGCTGTGGAGACTCCTCTGAAGGCATTTCAAAACCTATCTGGATGTGTTCCTATGGGTGGCCCTGCTCACTCAGGGGTCTTGGGCTGGATGATCTTTCAAGGTCCCTTCCAAACTCTATCATTCTGTGCTTCTGTGATGTCCTGTGCTTTATAACGTTTACTATCAAATGAATAACACTAGAAAATACTTATTTCTTTTCTCAAAATTGTGACAATTTTCCCTTCTGTTCCTGGACAGCTTTTTTCGGCGCTCAGATGAATGCATTTATCCATGTCATTATGTACATGTATTATGGATTAGCTGCCTGTGGCCCTAAATTTCAGAAATACCTGTGGTGGAAACGATACTTGACCATACTGCAATTGGTAAGTGAAATTTCTCTCTTGCTGTCAGGAGCTATTGCATTGGCAGAGCTTTGGAACAGATTCTGCACCTTCCAAAAGTTCTCAGCTGTCTAGTGCTCACAGTTCAAGTCAGAATATTTTCTGGAGTTAGAAGTATTTATTTAATTCCCCCAAAAAATACATGGCAGAAATAAAAGTGATGTCAGTAAAGTCTAGTATTACTTTATTGGTTGCTTCAACAGAGCCGCAAAAACCTATTCAAAAGTTAAAGAAAACCCAGATCTCTCAGCATCCTCTCATTTTCCTGTTTCTGAAAACTGGTGCCAGGTACTGCCATAAATTTGACAGCCCTGGCCACTCGTGTGTGCATGCATGATGTGACAGCCAAATCCAGCCTCCCTACCTCTTCCAAGTTTATCAGCTTTTAAAGCTTTATGCATTGCTCCAGACCTCTTTGACTCTTACTGAATATATCCAGACCTTTTTCACTCTGTATTCTTTGCTTTTCAGGTGCAGTTCCATGTGACTATTGGCCATACAGCATTGTCTATTTATATTGATTGTCCTTTCCCTAAATGGATGCACTGGGGTGTAATTTTCTATGCTGTCACCTTCATTTTCTTGTTTGGTAACTTCTACTATCGGACATATAAGCTGCCCAAGGAACCTGTGAAGAATGGCAAAATAGCAAATGGTGCTGTTGCAAATGGAGTAAGCAAACCAGAAAATAATGCAGTAGTGGAAAATGGAAAAAAGCAGAAAAAGGGAAAAGCAAAAGGAGAGTAACTTGATCCAGGCCTTAACCATTGTTGGCAGTGAGAAACCTCCAGTTTGGTTTATAAAAGGAAGAAAAGAAACCCACTCTGTGTACCAATTAACCTTAGGTTACTGAAGAGCTAGAACACAGATATTTTCATTATTTATGAAGATTGTTTTAAGAACAACACTAAGTTGAATTTCTATTGTTATTATGTAATTACCGTACATATGGTCTCTGTAAACTTGTAGACTGCTGGTGTTGGTGGATGTAAGGAAGAATCGCAGCTGTTCCGTGTTTAGCAGTCCAAAAGTTAATGCTACCACTGATACAAGAAGTTTTGTTGGCACCCACATTTCTTTGGGGGATGGGGAAGGAAGAAGCATTTGGATAATTGTGTTTTCTTTCCAGAAAATTATTAAATTTCAAACTATGACATATTATCTAATCGGAATGTGCAACTTTTCTTGTCCTCCTTAGAGAGGAGCTTCAGACACCTTATGTTTATGTGCTGTCACAACAGTGTTTGACTTTACAGACATTACTTGGGTTGAGGGTTTTGGGGGGAGTTGTTTGTTTTTTTTCTTGTATGGAAATATACCTACCTCTTCATCTACTGAAAAGAATACTGAGCATTAAATAATTGGTTTCTGAAATATGGAGTCCTCTAATATAAATATCTGTTACCACTAATTCAGGAGAAAATATGATTTCCTGTGGGAGTAAAAGGGATTTTTGGTGGTGGTGGTTTTCTTGGTCAAGTCATCAATAATCTTTTTCAATGTAAATTTAAATTTTGGAGTGCTACTTTTGGTATAGATGAGTGAATGAAAAACATTTTAAGAATGTGTAAATATGAAACAACACATTGTTCGAAGTACTTCTGCATGACCTGCACTACACCTGAGCGATACTGGAAATGGGAAGGTGATTTTATGGTGGAGAGGAAACAAAGATACACTGTTCCATTAGGAGATGCTGTATGTGCAAGTAGTCATGCTGACTATGAGACAGTCACTTCACCGGGAGAGACAGTCTAAAAGTATAAAATACAGGAAGCAATGTTGAAAATGCAGCTGCTGCTTGACTCCCATTAAAGTGCTTTCTTTAGACACTTGCAGGCAGAGTATAGCTAACTAGTCTGGGCACCCTTTCAATGTGAATGTCAGAGATGAGCTTCTGAAACTATTCCCAAAATACTCTCAGCTGGTTTTCACCCTGTTGGCAAAGGGAGTCTGCAGTCAAAACTGCGAAAATAAGGAGAAGCCTTTTAGACAGCTTTTTATCTTAAGTAGTACACTAATGGACTTGTTCTTCACAAGAGGTGAAGTGGAATAAAATAAGCAGAGCTTATTCTCCTTCCAAATAAGGTGATTATTAAGAGATGTTTTGAGCTGCTCAGCGTGCAATGAGTTTAAGAAGGGGGTGGAATTAGAAACTGTATCCTGTATGTTCATCACCCCAAGAGCTGCATTGTTGCTGTCCACATGTATTCCTCCCAGCTCTGGTCAAAAAATGATGATATTTAGTGATAAACTCATCTGGCAAGTGACACCACTGTTGCAGGAAAAGATATACATGGAACTGTAGGTGTAAAGTCCGTGGCATTTATTAGTTTCTGTACCTGGATGATCCACTTGTCCGTTTATGATACACAAACAGGTCACATCTTCTTTGTCTCAGGATTGTCTCTTGTGTCTGTACAAAAAACCCAAAAGACAGGTTCTAGGGACAAAAATGGTTGAATATAGACTGTTGTAGTCGGAAATAATTCTGGAGCTGATTCAGCTGGAAGGTAGTTCATGCATAATCTCCACCACTGTGGAGTTTATGGCAGAATATAGGATTGGGAGTGTCTCTGCTGAACTGTAATGCATGTGACCATTAATTTTCCTATCTGATCTGTTTTGTGATTCTTCCAGCCTTTGTGTGGCTGCTGTTTGCATTTGCATAACTCTATGTACTTATGTAATGTGGCATGGGGAACAGGGATAGTGCTCTACCCTTCCTTCCTGGACAAATGCCGTTATCCTTAAGCAAGCCAAAATGCTGGCTGACATGGGTAACTTTGGAATGGTTAAAGGAGCAAATAGCTACAAAGCAAGCTAGCAGATTAACAGCACAGCTGCTCCTCTGAGGTAGTGGCTAGTGTGAATACCAGTACCCTACTGTAAATTCAAGGCAGCTTACCCCACTTCGATTAAAGGCTGGCTTCTTTCTCCTTGCCACAGGATGTGGGCAGCTAATGTCAATCTGTATTGTTCCTTATGTTAAATTGATTGTTTGCGCTTTCTTTCCGTAAGCCAGATCAGATGAGTGGATGCTCTTAATGTGATCTACTGCTGAAAGAGCAGACTGAGAAGTATTGCAGGTTCAATTATGTCTTGGTACACTTTGTAAAGTAAGGATTACGTCCTGCATGTTAGCAAATATTTAAATATCTGAAAGTCAGATCTTTTCTCCCCTCACCATGCATGGAAGCTGCTTGAAGTTGATAACAGCTTGACCCTTATTGGCAGGATTCAAGTAGAATCCTACCCTCAGGCTCTGGGGTACTTGGTAACTTTTAAGAAAAAATGAAGGTGCATTATGAGAATGCATCTTGTTTGGCCCTGTGGGTAAAACCATTTTGAGAGACTGGTCTTTCATGGGAAAACAAAAATCAGTTATTAATTTGCTGGAACATGCTGTTTTGATTCATCTGCAACACAGCTTTCTTGGTTTTATGATATATTTGATTTGTGTGACTCGAGTCCCATTATGATCTTGAATATAATGGCCTTACTAAATGTGCATTTTTCTAGGCTTAGTTCTGAGTGCAATACTTCTGTTTCTTGACTCTGCAGCCAGACTCACAGGATACAGGGCTGAGCTTGTACAGCTTTTTCTCAAAATCTGAGGCAATGATGCACATGCAAAATACTGCCAGATTCAATAGAGTCATCACTGAGTCCAAGACCTCTCTGAATTTTGCTGTGAAAGTAAAAGAGTGTGTATATATAAATGTGTTGGCTATACGAAGGACTGAAATTTAAATTCTAAAGTCTACTTTGGTTTGGTTTTGGAATTTTTTGTTTGGTTTGATTTGGTTTTTTTCCTAAATGCTTCCAATGTATTTAAAAGTGAAACTCAAACCATTTGGAACATTACTTTTTTTGCCATTGAAAGATACTTCTTTTCCTGACAGTTCTTAAGCTCTTGGACCAGAGTCTCATATAATTATTTGATGCCATCTAAGTAATACCATTTCACTTAGCCTTGTCTAGCAGTGACAGTTGTTGGGTTCTTTTAGCACTTTGTCTGCGTAAAATAACTAGATTCCCTGTGTGCAGAGACGTGTGTGTACACCTACATGGTGTATGAGGAGTGTGTGTACGATGTTTCTTAGCAGATTCTTTCAATATGTGAAGTAAATTCTGTTTCCTTAATGTGAAGCTGGCAGGAGCTGATGGAACAGTTCCTCCAATTCAAGCGCTTGTCATTGATCGATAGATCCAATAGCAGTCTTGCAGACATAAATAGTATTTGTCAGTCATTTTAGACATAGGACGGCAGACAAGACAGAACTGTTTCTCCCACTGGGGCACCAGTTAGGGATTCTGAAGGGAAGAACCTCAACTCAGAGGAGCTGAGGAATTTGACTCTTTTCTGGTAGGGACCATTTTAGGAAATGGTGTGAGTAACTTGCTTCATCTAAGTCATTTAATCAGATTCTCTGTTCAGCAAAACACTTGTACAGAGAAATATCTATTTACTGGAATTTCAAAAGCATGGCCCATTTGATTATATGACCACTAACTACTTTCAGCTTCAGATTGGGAGGAAAAGATGAAGGCAAAATAAAAATGCTGCACATTTTTCAGGTTAATATTAGACCAGGTTTCTTCAGAGTAAGCATTTGAGTGCCATATATTGGGGAAGCAGGTAAGAAAGGAGTAAATAGCTATTGTGCTGAAAGGTCTCACTCCTACAACAGCTTAGGAGCACACTTTATCTCTTACAAACTTGAGAAAATTATTCAAACCTTACATGGAGTTAGTATGGCAGTCGTAATGTTTAACTAGGTATTTAAAATTAGATCTCTTCCACTTAAAACTGAAGAGACCGGGTAGCTTATGAAGTATCTAGACAGTGTCTTTATCTTGGCTGGAAGCACAGGCTAATCCAATTTGGCACCTAAAGCGAGTTGCCCATATGACGTATCGTTGCGATGCGATCTGGTGAGTTGGCCTCTTTGCTCACGTAAGCAGTTGAAGCTCTGTGGAACTCGGTGGGGTGTTTCCCACTTACCTCAGCAGAGGACACTGAACCCTAAAGAAGAAAGAAAAGACTTGCTTTCTGCCAATACCCCAAGAGGATGAGGGAAATGCATGGTTCAAGATGCTGCTTTTGCATAAAGTGTTCATGACTTTGTAAACAATAAAATACTACTTTTTTTCATGTTGTTTGAGTTTGGTTTTATATATTCTTATCCATGCAGAATGTTCTTCTGTGTGCCCCCTTTGAGATGCTTGCTGATTTTAGTGTTGTGCAGGTTGTGTTGATGTAACCTGTTACAGAGCCCAAAAGTTTAGGAAAACATTTTTGTGGCCCATCCTCCCATTTTAAGGTGATAGGGACTTTCTAATCTTGTGTATTGCCCCAAAATGGTAGTCTGCTGGCTTTGAGGGCACCCTTTTGGAATTGTCTGAAAATAATATGTGCACTTAAAAAGCAAGTCACCTGGAATGTACTCTGGCTCTACAGCAAGTGCATTGGCATCAGATCTGGCCCAAATGCCATCTTAAGGGTAGGATCAACTGAAGGTGTCAGATGGAGTTGGCCTTTACTTCTCTTCCAGTACAACTTGTTCCTTGGATATGCAGGAGAGGGAGGGAATGATCCACAATGTGAAAAACTGTTGTAATGCATAAAACTAATGGTTCTAGCTAAGAAACCTTCTCAATCAACCTTCTGTTTTGAGAAGGTGGTGGTAAGAGGTTGCATACTGTACTCAAGGCATTAGATTGTTGGGGCTTGGAAGTATTAACAATTAGTGATGTGGTTTGGCTTTTGCTGGGCACTGCACTGTGTTCATGTGATCATCTCTTGTCCTAGAGAATCTAGAGCTCTTTTGACAGCAAGTGTAATGCTGTAAAGAGTAAGGAACCTTCATAGTTCACCAATTATGATCTCTGTAACCAATGTGACAATATTGAACTGCACTCATGTTGCCCTTCTAGCATTTAGGTGCAAATCGCTATTCCAGATGTCAGGTAGCAGAGAGCCAAGTCTGTCTTCACAGCAAAATAAGGTGGAGTTGGTTACCTCTTGCATAATTCACAGCTGTTCCTTCAATCCATTGCTTACACCTTCCCCAGAATAAAATTTTTTTCTACGTATGCAAAGCAGGATTTCTCCATTATATGACCAGCATGTGCTAGTGGTAGGCACTCTGCTCAGGAATCTTTTCCATAGAGCTTATTCCCCAGCAGTAATTACCAGTAAGCATATGTGATAGAGTTAGATTCATCAGATGACTGCTGGATCGTCTAGCTTCCCTGTTTGGTTTTGTTTATTGTATCACTTGCTTTTCAACTAGGGTTGCAGGAAGGGTTTTGTTACCTGTTTGCTTGCTCAGCAGAAAGCTCTGGGGTTGCCACAAGACAGTGGGTAAATGTAGGCTGTAGTCTTGAGAGGTGAAGAAGCATGGACTCCGTTTGGAAGGCAGTGCTTGCTATGGACTAGTGCCTTTCAGTGAGAGGTTTTTTTTGTGCTTGAGACTTCCAGGGAGTCTGAAGAGTTCACACAGAGTTTTCTATCAATTGCCTGATGCATCACCGGTATCACATTTGACTTAATTTATGGCAGGCAAGGTTGCGGCTCTTTGCATCTTTGTGGTGCCAGTTGTCCAGAGCTGATTAGCGTACGCTGGTCTGATAGTATAAAAACGGTGTTGATGGTTCCTGCAGGAGCACTGTATAGTCAGTGCAGCATTGAGGAGGGGGGAAAGCTGCTTGCATTTTGATTCTGGATGTGGGAATTGATTATCTGTCAAGAATCATGTACGTTTTAGTGAGCTGAATGAGAAGAAATCTTTGGTTCTTTAAACTATTCCAAAATAAGTGTTGTCTGTTCTTATCTTCAGATTGAGAATTGTTGTTCTTGCAGTGGTACCATCTTAATTTGCTACACGAGAAATTCACCTTTATGCTGGTATCCTTTGGAGTGTGTTTATGAGAGGAAAAATAAAGAAATACAAGAAAAATACATGGGCCACAAGCCAGAATATGTGGAATAGTCACTCCTAATTTTTGCCTTTGCTTTGAGATATTGTAGGAGTTAAATAATTGCTTTTGCTGCTGTGTCTTTATTCTTTATGGATACTGTAACTGCACGAGGAGCGTGCTCATGGATAAGTACGTTCTGAAGTACGTTAAAATGTTTTTATCTTAAATTGCAATAAAAAGATCAATTTATCTAACCACTAATGCTTGTAGTGGAAAAAATGACAAACACTGTAGCCCTGCACTGGCAGGACTCGCCAGTAATTAATACTTACTCTTATTTTCTGATTAATAATCTTCAGTGCTTCTGAGGTGTTTCTTGCAATGGCTCAAAGCTCTGTGAAGGTGGAAATTGCTATATAATTGCAAACAAGCTATTTGGCAGAGCTTCTATTACTGCTTTATTTCTTTTGTGCTAATGTGTCTTCAGGTCAGGTGCTTGCTTACTAAATTATTCCAGAAGATTATGTACTTCATAAAAAGATCTTCTAGTTCTGAGTGAAAAGTTCAAATGGACTCTGGGGTGTTGAACAGTCAAGGGTTTCAAGTTCATGGCATTGCTTAGTACACTGCCTTTGCCTCAAATGCTGCCCCTGGGCACAGGGAACAGCAATCTGGGCCTTCCCAGTTCATTATGAATTTTCTTTACTGGGCAGCAGATTCTTACCTGGGATTTGGTACCTGACCTGGTTTCCACATATTTGGCAGAAGGGGTAGGAGGAGTCCTTGGGCTGGAGTCTGTCTGCCTCAAAATGACAAACTTTGTATGAGGTGTATGAACTCTTTCTGTTGGCAACTTGAGGTGCAGAGTTTGAAGGAACTGTGGCTTGGGATTCAGTACTTAAGAGCCTAGCATGCTTTTCAGTTCTTAGTTGCTTGACATAAACCACATGTGCTGAAAATACTCCCCTTAGAGAAAAGCCAAAACAATAAGAAAAATCCTTTTAGAATTGATTCAGGAAAAGAGGCTTTGTTCAGTAGCTTCTTTTTTTTTTTTTTTTCTGAAAACTTCTCCTTCTTCCACCCCTTTCCTCTCTTTAACCAGTGTGCATGCATTTCTACTCTGCTCTATTAGAGTGGCTCCTTGGATGAAGTGTGTTCAGGAAGTAAGTTACTGCTGTGATTTGTCACTGGAGCGTTTGGAGCGACTTCTCTTAGGACATGGAATGCCAAACAGCAGCAGGTTGAGTAGCAAGTAATGCTCTCAAGTCATCACCACAAACCTGGGTGTTCTGGATGCAAGCTGGAGAGAGGTGGGGGGAGCGGGTGTGTGGAATGAAAAGAACAGCTTCTATTAATTTTGTCTTCCTGCTTAACAAATACAGGGACAAACTCCAGTTCTGTGTTCTATGATGCAGAGGTGTATTGTATGCTCATAACCAGAGCTTATGGCTGCAAGAAATGGAGAGTTTACTGGGCTATAAAATCACTTTGTTAGAGATTTTATACTGAGCTATTCTCTTCTGTGAGCAGAGTTTAATAAAAAAAAAGAATTTTTATATAACTCTGACTTTTCGGTTTGTTTCTTTTTTTTTTTAATTATTTCAAAGTCAGGTAACTAGCACAAATATTTGCTTGCATGGGTAAAAATTCTTATCCTAATTTTTTTTGCTGCTCTCTAGATGAAGTGTCTCTGATTTCAGTGAGAATTTGCGCTAGATAAAGACACTTTGTGATGCTTAACAGAATTTGTAGGAGCTCACTTACCTAGACCTTACATTGCACACTAAGGTATTCACAGAATAATAGAAAACTAAGTACCAAAAATAGATTCTTTTTTATTCTATTTAGATGGTTTTGTGTGAAAACAATGCAATGAAGGTATAATTACTTCAGTAAAACTCTAGAAGTGGCAGTGTGTTTTGAACTTAAATGGTGTTTGCTGTGGGAGATTCCTTACTGAGTAAAACCTGCTTTGTGCTGCAAACCAGTGCATGAGCAGAACTTCTCTTCCTTGCTTTCTGACGTTTTCTATATCTGCTTTTGATAAGGAAGAATCAGATATTAGATTTTATGTGCAATGCTTGTTGCTGAAACTCTCCTGAATGCCTGTTTGCAGCAGCACTATTGAATATGCCTGGAATACTGTAACAAAAAGCTGTTGGCATAAATTTTCTTGCTTTCAGGTCTGTAACCCTCTTGGCTCTGGAAGTCATTGTCTAAAGCCTATTGAAAGTACTGATTTACTAAAATCCTTGGACTGAACCATTAGGATGACAGTCTGAATTCTAAATTAAACAAGCCTGTGTGTTTTTTGACCCCTGCTTTATACTCACATGTTACCTTAAAAAGGATGGTTCAGCTAATTTTTGTCACCTGTTTTAGGCAATCTGTCATTCTTTCAACACCTTGAGTCCCTGACTTAGTGAGCCTCTGGCTCACAAAGGCACTGCCTACCAAGGCACTGGGCTTTCAGCAGTTCATTGCAAGAAGGTGGCTGCTCAGCAGCTCTAGCAGGTGATGTGTGAAATAGAAGAAATTAATTTACTTTGTACTGTCTTTTGTTTGGAATTTTAACAACTGTCTGAGGCCTAATTGGGTATTTTGATCTGGCCAAAATATTGTTGGTGTTTTTTTTACCTTATTTTGCAATGCATCTTTTTTTGTGGGACTGCTGGGTTACAAATAGGTAACTAATTAAGCATTAACTAATATGCAGTCTTAAAGTATCACAGTCTCACAGTATCACCAAGGTTGGAAGAGACCTCATAGATCATCAAGTCCAACCTGTTTCCACAGAGCTCAAGGCTAGACCATGGCACCAAGTGTCACATCCAATCCTGCCTTGAACAGGTCCAGGGACGGCGACTCCACCACCTCCCTGGGCAGCCCATTCCAGTAGCCAATGACTCTCTCAGTGTAGAACTTTCTCCTCCCCTCAAGCCTAAATTTCCCCTGGCATAGCTTGAGGCTGTGTCCTCTTGTTCTGGTGCTGGCCACACGAGAGAAGAGAGCAACGTCCTCCTGGCTACAACCACCCCTCAGGTAGTTGTAGACAGCAATAAGGTTTCCCTGAGCCTCCTCCAGGCTAAACAATCCCAGCTCCTTCAGCCTCTCCTCGTAGGGCTGTGCTCGAGGCCTCTCCCCAGCCTCGTTGCCCTTCTCTGGACACGCTCAAGCATCTCAATGTCCCTCTTAAACTGAGGGCCCCAGAACTGGACACAGTACTCAAGGTGTGGTCTAACCAGTGCAGAGTACAGGGGCAGAATGACCTCCCTGCTCCTGCTGGCCACACCATTCCTCATGCAGGCTTTTCTGGTGTCCACCAAAAGCAAAACCTGCTTTTTTGAGGATCTTTTTAACAGCAGTCAAATACTACTCAAAGTTGTTTAGTTTTGGGGTATTTCTACTGTAACAGGGAATGGAAACCAAAGGAGAAAGCCAATGGTTCACCTGGAATGTCTACCTTTCTGTGTAACTACAGGAGGTAATGTATGCTTTCCAGTGGCTACAAGGCAAGGGTGAGAGAAGACTGAACAAGTTTTGAGCAGACACCCTCCCTGCAGTGTGGTATCATGCCTTAACAATAGCGTTATCCCTCCTGGCAGTGCTATAAAGTAAGGAGGTTATTCATACGACAATAAAAAGCAGGGTAGGTACTTTGTATTAGTGCTAGCTCTTTGTTAATGCTTTTTCCAGTTAAAAAACTGAAACAGAGAGGTTTACAGAGTGGTTGGAATACTTGCTAAAGAACCAGAAACAAGACTTGCAAGAACTTTTGTAAGGATGATTACTTTGCTCCTGCTCCTCCGGTAGCTGTGGCAGGATCACACAAGGCTGCTGCTGTGTCTGCAGGCTCTGTACAGTACATCTTGGGTTAAGAGGATGAAAATGAGATCCCTGGTTACCGCTGCCTCAGTGAGCACAGTGGTATGGAGGAACACCTAGAAATGGCAGAGCTTTTGCTCTCCTGCCCAGCCCCAGAGCAGCCTGAATCTTCTTGTACAATGAATATTGTGCAACATGTGATTTGTGCCATCACAACCTTTGCAGTTTTTGATCTAGGATAAGAAACCAAATTAGCTTGTGCAACATTAAATAGGAATTTTGCTGAATGTTGAAAACAAATGCCAAATCTTATGCATTAACTAAAAAAAAAAAGTTCAATTTGGAATGTAATTAGCTTACATTGTTTCAGTTTTATGGATAAGTGTTCTTTAACAAACAGCTGCAAAGTAGTCATATGGAAATATTCATCATGGCTTAAAATAGAGCTAAAATTCTGCTTTAAAAACTTCTAGCACACCAGCAGTTGTGTTAACCATAAAATCAGTGTTTGCTTTTTTCTGTGTCTAGATAAATACAGACAGACACCCTTGTGACTGAAATTAGGACATGCTTTTCACCTTTGTGTCTTGCATTGAGTCTATACAACCTCTTTTCTGTGTTTCTGATGTTAAGGAGGCTACTCTGCTGTGGATTGCTGCAGCTCTTGCAAAGTAAATTGTAAAACCACTTACATCTTCCTGGTGTAACTCCTGAGCAGTCCCAAATACATGTTTAAGTGTTAGTGTGAAAGCCTTTGTCAGCCGCACAGGGGACAGCTCTTTGTTAGCTTTGCCTGCCTTTAGCTTTGCCACAAGAAGGAGATTCCCATGACATCATGAAACTGCTTTCTCTTGTCAGCACATAAAGCCTGGTTTTGGGTGGTTTTACATACTTATTGTGCCACCCTATATTAAAGACTAACAATGTGATTGTACCAAAGCCAGAAATTAAAAATTATACAATCTCTTCAGTTGGAAAAGACCTTCAACTTCTTTGAGTCCAACTGGTGACCTAACACCACCATGGTTATTAAACCATGTCCCCATATTACAAATTTTTCAACACCTCCAGGGATG
This sequence comes from Tricholaema leucomelas, assembly GCA_013400475.1. Classification (NCBI taxonomy): domain Eukaryota; kingdom Metazoa; phylum Chordata; class Aves; order Piciformes; family Lybiidae; genus Tricholaema lacrymosa; species Tricholaema leucomelas. The sequence goes on along the minus strand of WAAF01006355.1, from coordinate 188 downwards.
ATGACTCCACCATATCCCTTGGCAACCTATTCCAAGACCTGACAGCTCTTTCAGTAAATATGGTTTCTTTTCCTAATATTGAATCTAAACCTATTCTGGTGCAACCTGAAGCCATTTCTTCTTATTCTATTACTTGATACTAACCCCCACCTCACTGCAATTACTTTCAGGTAATTGTAGACAGCAGT
>WAAF01006344.1:0-13613 GCA_013400475.1 Tricholaema leucomelas | reverse complement strand
CACATCCTTCTTCACTTTGCATTCCCACATGTTCTCTCTGTCTGAAGACCCCTATAAACCACTGACTCATTCCACGATCTTGGGTGCATTTGCACAGTAAGCTCCAGCTGGCATTACAGCACTCTTGAAGGCAAAAATTGTGGTTTAGAGAGCTCCAGCTTGCACAGCAGCACTAGCTTGTGGTTAGTCTGGTTAGCAATTGCTACAGCTACAGAGCTAATTTTAGGACAAGATACCCTGTTAATTTGCTTCGGTCATTATCTTCATGGGACAATGTTGAGACAAAGATCTGAATTTAGCAGCTTAACTCCTTACATTGCAGGGCAACGAGGCTGGTGAAAGGCCTTGAGCACAGGCCCTATGAGGAGAGGCTGAGGGAGCTGGGATTGTTTAGCCTGGAGAAGAGGAGGCTCAGGGGTAACCTTATTACTGTCTACAACTACCTGAGGGGTGGTTGTAGCCAGGGGGAGGTTGCTCTCTTCTCTCAGGTGGCCAGCGCCAGAACAAGAGGACACAGCCTCAGGCTGAACCAGGGGAAATTTAGGCTTGAGGTGAGGAGAAAGTTCTTCCCTGAGAGAGTCATTGGCTACTGGAATGGGCTGCCCAGGGAGGTGGTGGAGTCGCCGTCCCTGGAGCTGTTCAAGGCAGGATTGGACGTGGCACTTGGTGCCATGGTCTAGCCTTGAGCTCTGTGGTAACAGGTTGGACTTGATGATCTGTGAGGTCTCTTCCAACCTTGGTGATACTGTGAGACTGTGATACTGTGCTTATTTCCTGGCTATTCACAGAATAACAGAATGTCAGGGGCTGGAAGTGATCTCGAAAGCTCATCCAATCCAACCCTCCTTCCAGAGCAGGATCACCTACAGCAGATCACACAGGAATGCATCCAGACAGGTTCTGAATATCTCCAGAGAGGGAGACTCCACAACTAACCTGAGCAGCCTGTTCCAGTGTTCTGTCAACCTCACAGGGAAAAAAATCCTCTTCATGTTTAAATGAAATTTCCTATGCCTCAATTTCCACCCACTGCACCTTGTCCTGTCATGAGGCATCACTGAACAGAGCCTGGCTCCATCTTCCTGACACTCACCCTTTACATATATATAAACGTTAACGAGGTCACCTCTCAGTCTTCTCTTCCCCAAGCTAAGGTGCCCCAGCTCCCTTGGTTTCTCCTTGTACGAGAGATGTTCCATTTCCTTCATCATCTTTGTGGCTCCCTGTTGGACTCTCTCAAGCAGTTCTCTGTCCTTTGAGAACTGAGGGACCCAGAATTGGACACAATAGTCCAGATGCAACTTCACCAGGGTGAGGGTGAGAAGAACCTCCCTCCACCTACTAGCCAGAACAGCCACAAGAGCACACTGCTGTCTCAAGGTCAACCTTCCATCATCCACTAGGACCCCCAGGTCCTTTCCCCTTTCATTGCCTTCCAGCAGGTCAGTCCCCAACCTATACTGATCCCTGAGGTTGTTCTTTCCCAGGTATCACAGTCTCACAGTATCACCAAGGTTGGAAGAGTCTTCACAGACCATCAAGTCCAACCTGTTAGCACAGAGCTCAAGGCTAGACCATGGCACCAAGTGCCACGTCCAATCCTGCCTTGAACAGCTCCAGGGACGGCAACTCCACCACCTCCCTGGGCAGCCCATTCCAGTAGCCAATGACTCTCTCAGGGAAGAACTTTCTCCTCACCTCAAGCCTAAATTTCCCCTGGCACAGCTTGAAGCTGTGTCCTCTTGTTCTGGTGCTGGCTGCCTGAGAGAAGAGAGCAACCTCCTCCTGGCTACAACCACCCCTCAGGTAGTTGTAGACAGCAATAAGGTCTGCCCTGAGCCTCCTCTTCTCCAGGCTAAACAATCCCAGCTCCCTCAGCCTCTCCTCGTAGGGCTGTGCTCGAGGCCTCTCACCAGCCTCGTTGCCCTTCTCTGGACACGCTCAAGCATCTCAATGTCCCTCTTAAACTGGGGGGCCCAGAACTGAACACAGTACTCGAGGTGTGGTCTAAGCAGTGCAGAGTACAGGGGCAGAATGACCTCCCTGCTCCTGCTGACCACACCATTCCTGATGCAGACTCTACACTTGCCCCTGTTGAATTTCATTCATTTTCTCCCTGCCCAACTCTTCAACCTCTCTAAGCCTAGCTGAATGGCAGCACAGCCTTCTGGTGTGGCAGCCACTCCACTCAGTTTGGTGTCATCAATAAACTTGCTGACAGTGCACTCTGTGTGCCTTCATCCTGGTCATTGATGAATATATTGAACAGAACTGGTCCCAGTACTGACCCCTGTACAACTCCATAAGTTACAGGCCTCCAACTCGACTCCATCCCATTGACCACAGCTCTGTTGTCTTCCCTTCAACCAGTTCAGATCCACCTCACTACATGGTCATGCAGACCACACTGCCTCAGTTTAGCTGCAAGGATGCTAATGAATGCATTTGTGCGAATGACCAAGTATGACTGTAAATAAAATTGTTATCTGACAGATACATACAGGGACAACAGGATCCAGTTATTTTTCTAGGATGAGACCTTCATTCATGGAGGGACAGAGGCAAACAATAGAAATTATGCCACCTGAGGGGTGGTTGTGGCCAGGAGGAGGTTGCTCTCTTCTCTCAGGCGGCCAGCACCAGAACAAGAGGACACAGCCTCAAGCTGCACCAGGGGAAATTTAGGCTTGAGGTGAGGAGAAAGTTCTTCAGTGAGAGAGTCATTGGCTGCTGGAATGGGCTGCCCAGGGAGGTGGTGGAGTCGCCGTCCCTGGGGCTGTTCAAGGCAGGATTGGACGTGGCACTTGGTGCCATGGTCTAGCCTTGAGCTCTGTGGTGAAGAGTTGGACTTGATGATCTATGAGGTCTCTTCCAACCTTGGTGATACTGTGATAGATATGGAAGAGTGAGGCTTTATTCTGAGGTAGAGTTGGACAAAGCATTTTCAATAAAGGAATCAATGCCAAAGCAGAGAGCTTGGCTATAGCTGTTTTATGAAGAAAAAAGGGAATCACATCTGTTCTCAGAGTAACCACTACAACACCTGTTATCATCACAAAAATTAAATTTGAGTAAAGTAAATCTATAAAATAAAAACATCATTTTCTTGCCCTGTCTTCCCCCCACCCTTTTTTTCCCCTTTTGTATGTTTAAAGTCAAAACTTAAGACTGTGAAATAAATAAATAAATAAGAAAATACATTAAAAAAAAAAAAAAGCCAAACACCTTGGCATTTTCTCTGTATCCTTTCTCAGTGAACCTGATATTTTGGTTTCCAGCTCAAAATTAATTTCTTCGGCCCACCAGAAAGGTAAACCCTGTCAAGTGCATGAAAAGGACACAACCTCACTCTTGCAGTAAAATAAAATATAAAATAGAATAGAAGAAATCAGAACCAGCTGCTTATTCTTGATACTGCATTGCTCAGAAAAGAGGCTTCCTCTGTGTTGTGGAGGGGAAATTAATTGATGTGAGATGATGGTTTCCAAAATTAATATTTTATATTGTTTGTGCTACTCAGAGCTCTCTCCACCCCCCACCACTGATTTTAATAATATTTGGGTTCTTACACAGTCATGGAAACATTCTATGGATCATATCTACATCTAGTAATAACCAGCAAAATGCATAAACATTAACTGAACATTCCCATGGTCAAACGCTGCTTGCGGTCAATATATCACTTGCCCAGCAGCTGGGCTCAAGCTCTTTCTGCTCCATGGCAGAAGGCAGCAGAGAATTACAAAGAGGCATTGAGCATTTACTCCCAGATTATTATTATTACCCACTCCTGGGGGGCTAGCCACAGTCCAGACAGTGCCCAAATGCTTTCAGGGGACTCTGTCTTGTTGGACGTTGAGGCTTGAATCTTCCTGGCTTCTGGGGAAAGGGCACAGACAATCTCTGACCTTGTCTCCTGGCTTCTTCTATATATATGTCCAGGGATTCTAGGCAGGACCTTCAGGTGCAGAAGGCAGATGTGGTGCAGTCTCAGCACCATGTCACGCTGGCCACACAGGCCGATCGCATGCAGACATCCAGGGTCTGCTCCTGGTAACTGGCGGCAGTGGAGTTTAGCAGGCAAGCAATAAGGCAGTGTGCAACAGCAGCAGGGCTGGGCACAGCAGAGAGAGCAGGCAAAGAGCAGGGAAGCAAAGCAGGGAAGCAAAAGCAGGTTGTTCACCTGCATATCTCCTTTTATCAGTGTGGGCCCTGGAGCTGTTCAAGGCAGGATTGGATGTGGCACTTGGTGCCATGGTCTAGCCTTGAGCTCTGTGGTAACAGGTTGGACTTGATGATCCAGGAGGTCTCTTCCAACCTTGGTGATACTGTGATACTTTGATACTGTGTTTTTTTTCTGTGCTGGGCTTGAGAAAGAAGAAAAACTTTGAAAAAAAAAAAGGAGAAAATACAAATTTAGACAAAAGAAATTATGACAGGGTTGGAAGGAGAAAAGAATTTGATCATAACCTGATATACTCATAATAGCAATATTCAAGATGGAAAGGGAAACCTAATTCACTGTAACAGAAGATGAAGGGATAAGAAGAAGTAGTTGGAAACTGTGGAAGGGAAAAATTAGGGTTGATAGCAGAAAAATATTCTTAAATTGAATTTTTACAGTACAGAGCCACTGAAATTAGATGGAGTGTTGAGAAAGAGGAAGAAATGACCTACTTAACAGTGAAAGAAATTGGACAGTAATGAGAAACATATGTAGGAAGATGGGATTGGGTATTTCAGTCACATTGATTGAAGTGATTTGTAGTTCTTAGTGCTCCAGGTTTTCATGCACCAGAATATGGAAATCCACAGAAGTTCAAAAGAGCTCTTATATTGTACCACCAACATCCTGACTGTGTACTGGGGCATGGTCTGTGTGGCATCGTCCCTTTCACATGCACGTTTCTCCCATTCTAGTCTCAAAGGAAAACTCGGGCACAGGTGCCTAATTCTGAGGTATGTGAAGCATAGTCCAGCTGGTGAACCTAATGTGGAAATCATCTTACCTGATTTCAGGCATTGACACCAAAGATGTCTATTGATGTCATTGTTGCACTAAGCTCCCGTATAACTACAGGAGAGAGTCACTCCTAGAGCAACTTTCATCTCACCTAAATGCAGAAAGGACAGAAATACACCCAAATGCTAGAAAAGGATTCCTGTCTCAAATCCTGACTTAATGGATTCCTAAAGTCATAGCTCTTTCACAGCATCACAGGATGTCAGGGGTTGGAAGGGACCCAAAGAGATTATTGAGTCCAAACCCTTGCCAGAGCAGGATCATACAATTTAGCTCAGGTCACAGAGGAACACATCCAGACAGGTCTTGAAAAGCTCCAGAGAAAGAGACTCCACAATCTGTCTGAGGAGCCTGTGTCAGTGCTCTGAGACCCTTACAGTAAAGAAGTTCCTTCTTGTGTTGAGGTGGAACCTCCTGTGCTGCAGCTTGCATCTATTGCTCCTTGTCCTATCCCAGGGAGCAAGTGAGCAGAGCCTGTCCCCCCTTCCTGTCCCACCAGCCCTCAGATATTCATAAACATTTATTAAATCCCCTCTCAGTCTTCTCTTCTCCAGACTAAAAAGCCCCAGGTCCCTCAGCCTCTCCTCATCAGGCAGTGTTCCAGTCCCTTAATCATCCTTGTAGCCCTCCACTGGACCTTCTCCAGCAGATCCCTGTCCCTCTTCAACTGGGGAGCCCAAAACTGAATGCAGTACTCAAGATGTGGTCTCACTAGGGCAGAAATAGTTTTAGTTTTGAAGACAACAGTTTGCTTGGATATTCTGTCAAGTTTAACCATTTAAAAACTGTATGGCCTGTCCTCTTAATTAAAAAACCTACTGCACTAACACCCTGTAAATGTAATAGTATAAAGGCAATTCTCCTTGACCTCCAGAGATAGACAGTCTTTTGTCCTGAAGCATGAAAATACAGCGATACTTTCTCTTGCAGTGTTTTCCTGGATAACAGTCCAGACTAAAAAGCCCCAGGTCGCTCAGCCTCTCCTCATCAGGCAGTGCTCCAGTCCTCTCATCATCCTCGTTGTCCTCTGTTGGACTCTCTCCAGCAGATCCCTGTCCCTCTTAAACTGGAGAGCCCAAAACTGAATGCAGTGCTCAAGATGGGGTCTCAGCAGGATGGAGTAGTTTCTGTGGTTTATTGTTGTTGTTTGGTTTTGTGGGCTGAGTTTCTTTTGGTTGGTTGGTTGGTTGGTTGGCTGGTTTCTTGGTTTGGTTGGTTGGTTGGTTGGCTGGTTTCTTGGTTTGGTTGGTTGGTTGGTTTGTTGGTTGGGTTGGTTGTTTGTTTTAATTGCAGGCAGCAATGGGCAAAGGGCTGAGATTTGACATGTGCGTCATATATATTAAGATCCAGAAAGATTAATCACAATGCCAGAGTTAGAGGGACCATGGGGGCCATCCAGGTGGACAAGTCCTGGGGATCCTCTTGGTGATTTTCATGTTCATGTCAGCCTCCCCCTTAGATCTGAGTCTGTCTGCGCGGTCACGGGAAGCCAGCGGAGGCAGGACCGGGGTACTCCAGAGATGACTCAGTCTGAGCTAGCTGCAAGCAGTACGCTTTATTGAGGCAATAAAGCAGATTATATGCTACTTGGAAGAGGCATGCATAACTAACTTAGTTTGAGATTGGGACATGTGGAAAGCACAGATTGGTCCAGGGTTATGTGTGAGATATAGATAGGTCAATCTATATCAACAACCTGTAAAGTCCATCCCCTGTAGATGGCAGGCCCTGTCCCCATAGAGCTGCATGTGGGGGTTGCCACCCACCACATGGTTTCCTGCCCTGGGGATGGATTCAGGGACACTCTCCAGCATGGGGTTGCTCATGTTATCAGTTCGTGTCCTATGTTAGCAAGAAATCCTTCCACATGTCTGGCTGAACCCCTGTCTGAATATTAGGAGGACTAGTCTGTAAAAAGATAGAGCTACAGCCTGAGACAGACATTATCACAGTATCAGCAAGGTTGGAAGAGACCTCACAGATCATCAAGTCCAACCTGTTAGCACAGAGCTCAAGGCTAGACCATGGCACCAAGTGCCACGTCCAATCCTGCCTTGAACAGCTCCAGGGACGGCGACTCCACCACCTCCCTGGGCAGCCCATTCCAGTAGCCAATGACTCTCTCAGGGAAGAACTTTCTCCTCACCTCAAGCCTAAATTTCCCCTGGTGTAGCTTGAAGCTGTGTCCTCTTGTTCTGGTGCTGGCCGCCTGAGAGAAGAGAGCAACCTCCTCCTGGCTACAGCCACCCCTCAGGTAGTTGTAGACAGCAATAAGGTCTCCCCTGAGCCTCCTCTTCTCCAGGCTAAACAATCCCAGCTCCCTCAGCCTCTCCTTGTAGGGCTGTGCTCGAGGCCTCTCACCAGAGGCCTCAATTATCTAAGGTAAGAAGTTCTAGAAGGAAAAAAAAAAACATTAAAAAGAGAAAAGACTGAAGGGAAGATGTGGCTGTGAAAGCTATCACGCTAAAAAACAGCTAAACAGTATTAATTATCACTTACTTTCTGCAAGATTAATTAAAAAAAGATATGGCCTTGGAAAATGAAAGAAGCCTGGATGACCATCCTAGCTTTTTTTTTATCCCATCCTCACCATCTTTCAGTCTCTGCAGCCCAGGTGGAGAAATGGCTGAGCCGCATCCTTCCCCAGCTGAAAATAGAAGGCAGTGTGACAATATAAATCAGGAAATGTGCTTGGGGTTATTGGGCTGCTCCGAACTGCCAGCACAGAATTTGTGTTTGTTACTGTCTCTGAAGTATTTCTTTTTTTTTTATCCCCTCCTGTAAGGCTTATGGCATACTTAGATATTTGATTATATGTGCAGTCTTGTAAGTCAGTTAATTAGCATTCCAAGGGAATATTTCAGTCTGTGCATATTATTTGCACAGGTTAAGCATTTCTGATAAGACTTCTCAAATCAGACAAGCTGAATTTGACTTAATTAGACCTATGAATACTCATGGAGAAGGTAAAAGGGAGCTTACCCAAGCTTTTGTACCATGGAAATGAGGAGAAGAGCTATGAAGGGTAAGTGTGCGGGAGGGAAAAATCACCCCTGATCATTAAATAAAGAAGAAAAGAATCATTGAACCACAGAATCATAGAATGGTTTAGGTTGGAAGGGACCTCAAGGATCATCCAGCTCCAACCCCCTGCCATAGGCAGGGACACCTCCCACTAGAGCAGGTTGCTCAAGGCCTCATCCAGCCTGGCCTTAAACACCTCCAGGGAGGAAGCATCCACAACCTCCCTGGGCAACCTGTGCCAGTGTCTTACCACCCTCACTGTAAAGAACTTCCTCCTAACATCCAGTCTAAATCTCCCCTCCTCCAGCTTAAACCCATTCCCCCTCGTCCTGACATTACCAGACCTTGTCAATAGTCTCTCCCCAGCCTTCCTGTAGGCTCCCTTCAGATACTGCAAAGCCACTCTAAGGTGTCCTCGAAGCCTTCTCTTCTCCAGGCTGCAGAGCCCCAACTCTCTCAGCCTGTCCTCATAGCAGAGCTGCTGCAGCCCTCTGAGCATCTTCGTGGCTCTCCTCTGGACTCGCTCCAGCAGTTCCATGTCCTTCTTGTGTTGGGGGCTCCAGAACTGCACACAGTACTCCAGGTGGGGTCTGAGGAGAGCAGAGTAAAGGGGGAGAATCCCCTCCCTTGCCCTGCTGCCCACACTGCTCTTGATGCAGCCCAGCACAGGGTTGCTGTCTGGGCTGCATGTGCACACTGCAGGCTCATGTTGAGCTTTTCGTCAACCCAGACCCCCAGGTCCTTCTCCTCAGGGCTGCTCTCAGCCATTCCCCACCCAGCCTGTATCTGTGCCTGGGATTGCACCCACCCAGGTGCAGGACCTTACACTTGGCCTTGTTAAATGTCATGAGGTTGGCCTGGGCCCACCTCTCCAGCCTGTCCAGGTCCCTCTGGATGGCATCCCTGCCCCCCAGCAAAGAAGAGAGAGATGTCACGAAATGCTTGCAGCTATTCCTGTGCTCTCAGTGTAGAAAAAATGGGCAATGACAAACCTTTTTAGAGTCATCTTCTCCCAAAAGGACGACACAGAAAGCGTATTTGGGTTATTTCTGGAGAAAGAATTAAAGATGCAACTGACCAGAAGTAACTTACTTGCTAATACCTCCAGGACCTTGTAAATGTATGGCTGCAAAATCTCTTGTGTCATTGCAGCCAGCCCTTTAGATGTGGGGTTTTTTTTTTTCCCTTTCTCCTAAAATTAAGGACAACAAAACCATTGTAAATAGAGCTGTGTTTCATTGTGACATGTATTTTCATCAGCATCAACACCTTCCTGGAGAATATGTCAATTTTGATGAAATTTTCATTGGGAAGGAGCGAAACAAATCACTTCAGCTGTCTTGTTTTATTTTGGTAGTGTCAAAACATTTTGTTTCACTAAGGTACAGGCATATAATTTTGACTGCACTGTTTTGATTAATTGATTTTTGTTACATACATATTCATTTCTTTTTATATTGAACCTATATGGGATTGTAAATGGGAGATTGTACTGAAGATTGAAGAGTGCATTGTAATTATTTTAACTTAACAAATAGTTTTTGGGGGAGGGATATAATTAAATGAAACATTTCTACATGTTCTGGTAGGCCTGATAGGCCCAAATAGGCTTATCAATGTCTTGCCTCAAGTTGTGCCGGGGGAGTCTAGGCTGGATGTTAGGAGGAAGTTGTTGGCAGAGAGAGTGATTGGCATTGGAATGGGCTGCCCAGGGAGGTGGTGGAGTCACCGTCCCTGGAGGTGCTCAAGCAAAGCCTGGATGAGGCACTTAGTGCCATGGTTTGGTTGACTGGCTAGGGCTGGGTGCTAGGTTGGACTGGATGATCTTGGAGGTCTCTTCCAACCTGGTTGATTCGATGATTCTATAGCTGTAGCCCTTTAGAAAATACAGCAGATGTAGTTGTAGATGTTCTTGCTGTGGAAGGTTACAGACAAGAACTGACAGTAGGTCGAAAAAAAAACCCCACCTAAAATGAAACAAACCAAAAAAGAACCTGAAAACCACAACCAGAAAAAAACAACAACCCTGCCACCAGACATCAAAAATAGGCACTATAAGAGTATCCTTTAGGAGAAGAAAGCATGAGGAGGCTGAGATGAGGTGGTAGGAGTGCACTGCCTCTCAGCCCGAGGAAGGGCCAACACGTTAGGTGAGTTGAGAGTTTACTGACACCACCACTTTCAGTGAGTATCTGTCCTGCTGGGCCTCGCTGTCTGGAGCTGTTGTGTGCAATAGCTCTTAGCTTAGAGGCATCTGGAGAAGAGTCTGATAAAATATGAAGCTATAAACTCTGCCTCTGCCCCTTTTTTTTGCGGGTTTCCAAAGCTCTTTACCTGGGCAGGGTATTTCAGATGTGCTGCAGAAGGTCCTCAGCTAAATCTGAGACTTTGACCTGAGAGATCCCCTGGATTAACCACCCAGGTGGAATTGTCTGCTAGGCAGGATTTTGGTTTAGATGCTCAAAGCTGAGGTTAACAAGATCAGGAGGTGTGAGTTCACAGGGGATTAACAGCGAATGCAGAGGCAAACTCTACAGTTAATTTCCTTTGCATGTTGCTGATATCAATAATGGAGGAGAGGCATTCCAAACAGATACCAATAGCAGTATGAAAAAGCACTGTTTGCTCAGAGAAGGGACTGTCTGATTGGTAAGGGCAAACAATTTGGGAGCGAGGTTCACCCTCTCTGCTACCGTAACACCTTGAGGTAGGAGTGATGGTAACACAGGAAGAAGTACTTACTACTGCTGCTGCTGCTGCAATCCTTTCCCATGTGCATAGGAAAGCATAAACTTTGATGCCTTCAGGCCTTCCTTGGCACTAATAAGTTCACATCTCTTGCCATACCAAGGGGCATGGCGAGTCCAGAGGAGAGCCACGAAGATGATCAGAGGGCTGCAGCAGCTCTGCTATGAAGACAGGCTGAGAGAGTTGGGGCTCTGCAGCCTGGAGAAGAGAAGGCTTCGAGGAGACCTTAGAGTGGCTTTGCAGTATCTGAAGGGAGCCTACAGGAAAGCTGGGGAGGGACTATTGACAAGGTCTGGTAATGACAGGATGAGGGGGAATGGGTTTAAGCTGGCAGAGGGGAGATTTAGACTGGATGTTAGGAGGAAGTTCTTNCTCACCTTCCCCCTACCCCTCTCAACCTTACCCCAGTCCTAAGGAAGAATGGAGGTTCAGCCAAGAGGGTTAAAAAGCAAGGTGAAGCAGCCAAGCAAAGGGAGGGTGAGGTTAGAAAGCAAGATGGAGTCCAGCCAGCAGCCTCAGCTTCTCCCCAGCAGGCAAAGAGAAGAGGACAGCCCAGCACGAAGTGCAGAGCAGAAGTGACCTTATCTTTTGTTTTGGTTTTCTTCCTTACACATCTCAGCAAGACTGTGAGCGAAGTAGACCTCACCATTGTTTTCATTTCTCAGCCTATCACCTAGTTCTTCTCACCAAAACATTCTAGCTAGCTTCAAACTAGCACAGGAGGTTGTGGATGCTTCCTCCCTGGAGGCATTTAAGGCCAGGCTGGATGAGGCCTTGAGCAGCCTGCTCTAGTGGGAGGTGTCCCTGCCTAGGGCAGGGGGTTGGAGCTGGATGATCCTTGAGGTCTCTTCCAACCTAAACCATTCTATGATTCTATGTTTATTCAGACTAAAAGTGCAGTGTGAGTAAAAGGGGCATAGTACTAACCCCCAAGAGCTGGAAATAAGTTAGTGCTGCTCTTTTGAGGAGATCTTTTTTTAGCATATTGTGATATCTTAGAGAAGAAAGGCTGAGGATTCTGGTTTGCACCCTTTCTTTTGCAAAGAAGATACAAGGAAAAGGAAAGTCTGTTTGAAAGGAGGAATAATGAAGTTGGTGATGTGAGGGCTGAGGCCAGGATGTTCTGGAGTCCTGGCTCATGCTGCTAAAAGCAGTTCAGTCAATTTAGAATGATTTGCTGTACAAAGCTGCCTCCAGAAATCCCTGCTTCCTCTCCTGCTTTGCTCATATAATAACCCTTTCTCCTACTTATCTGGATTCATACTTCTCCTGACTGTCTCACATCCTTTCTTTTCATTCTTTACCCTGTTGCTGTGCACTTGTTTCTAATGCCAGTACTCTGACCTTGCCTCGGTGTCAAGTGAGACTATTTGACAGCTTTCTTTCTGTTGGATGCTGGGGCATGGCAGAGGTGTGAACCTGGTAACTCACTGTTTTATGAGGTGCTGATGAACCCTTTTTGGAAGAGAAAACCAGATTTGAATCATAGCAGAGTCAATACACGACTGGTTTCCTTTTTTTGTGTGTGTGTCATTACAAAGGAAAACCCTTTGAGCATTCTACCAAAGCAACATTAACATTTAACCTGTTCTATTATGCTTAGAAAATCCTCTTTGAGTAGATCAGTTAATAAGCTAATAAGTTAATCCTGCTCCCCCATAGTTTTGAGTTTTCATGGGAAGCTCTACATACTGTATGTATAAAAATCAACAGGGAGGGGGGGAAAGAAGAGAAAAACCTCATGAATATCTAACTGGGTGTTGCAGTTTCGAAGGGGCAGAGGAGGAAAGATGCTACAATCTTATAGCCTAGGACACTGTGTGATACCTTAATGTGGCTCATTCCTTGGAAGATCAGGAAAAACATAGGTCAGTCATTGACAGAATCCTCCAGACTACCACATGGTCTGTCCACTGGGTGTCATTCTTGACCCATATCTGGATTAATTCTTAGCACTCCCTTACTAGCTTCAGGAGAATGACAACTGGGAGCTTGAAAGCATCTGTCCCTGCCCTTTCCTCTATTGACAGAAGGCATTTACAGCTACATTTCCCAGGAAGACTCAACAATCGATACTCTTTTGTGCTATAAAATCAAATATATTAATATTGCCCACATGTCCTCTATAATTTAAGATGGAGCTTCTTGAAAGGAAGAAGGATTCCTCCAAACTTTCCAGTTCTTCTCTGCTTTAGAAGGAGTGTGCTATCAAGTGTGCTCACTGTTGCGTGTTGTACAGGGTGCTTTTGTTCTACCAAAACCACCCTGTACAAGAATGACCTTGTCTTGACCCAAGATTCATGCTCAAACCAACTGTGGAGATCACTTTTTTTTTCACAGATCACTGGTTTTTTTTCATAGATCACTGCTTTTTTCCATAGATCACTATTTTTTTTTCATAAATGACTATTTTTTTTCATAGATCACTACTGTTTTTCATAGATCACTACTTTTTTTAATAGATCATTTTTTTTTCATAGATCACTGCTTTTTTCCATAGATCACTATTTTTTTTTCATAAATGACTATTTTTTTTCATAGATCACTACTGTTTTTCATAGATCACTACTTTTTTTAATAGATCATTTTTTTTTCATAGATCACTGCTTTTTTCCATAGATCACTATTTTTTTTTCATAAATGACTATTTTTTTTCATAGATCACTACTGTTTTTCANATTTTTTTCATAGATCACTACTGTTTTTCATAGATCACTAATTTTTTTTATAGATCACTTTTTTTTCATAGATCACTTTTTTTCATAGATCACTATTGTTTTTTCATCGATCACTACTTTTTTTCATAGATCACTATTTT